>CAHIKZ030000274.1:0-195000 GCA_903632075.3 Acanthosepion pharaonis
CTCATGCACTTGATCAACGAGGGTTTATGAACTGATTGGCTGAATCGTTAAGTAAAAGCAATGACATGAAGAATAGCTCGGAGCATCTGGACATTTCTTCTTGAGCTAATGATTTTTTCGTAGTTATAGGCAGTTCTTTTTCTATGTCCATCTTTATGACTTTTTCCTTGTTTGTCTTTACAGAAAATGGTTCTGGACATCAGTGATCAAAAGTTCACTACGATTGAACAATTACCCACCAGAAAAGAAATGTGTCTTTCTAAACAAAATATGACGGTCGATTTGAGAGGAACAGGGTTAACCTTCGGTGAAAATGTAATTAATTTAGATTTATATGTTATATATTTAATGACTGGATTATACATCTGTATTTTTCCCTTTTTTAAATTGCAAACATTTTATTTTACTGTTTTAATAAATCCTAATAGAGCTGAATTGATATTTTCCTCGTGCATCAAAGTTTTGCTAGTAAGAATGTTAAAACTATTTACTATATAGTTACATGCATATTATTCTCATCTTTGTTGTCATTAACACGTTTCGTCCGTTGTATCCCCAGGCCTTCATCAGATGTTTGCCGATCAGGGTAAGCTTCAGAGTAATTTCGAAATGAACACTTTATTTAATTTACATGTCTAAGTATATCACGTCTAGTTCTAGTTTAGTACTGTTCAGTTATTGCTCGTCCCGTTTCCACTGAGTCCAAGAGCACAATGTCTGGCCCTGGGTTTGAACTCGCAATCACTATTTTATTAAATTTACGAACTAACGCTTCAATTTACGGACTGATGGTTTTGATAGTAATAACAAAAAAGAAAAAGAAAAAAAAGATAAGGACAATAGTCCGTGTGTAAATAAGGCAAATCTGTATCCCAGAAATTCAAAGAGAAGATAAAACTCCAAAGAATTGTAAGAATTCTTTTGACTAAGAAATTTATTTCAGTTTTTAAAACTCATCATATAAAAATACGACATTACTTTTCAAATAACCTAATACGTTTATAAATGGAATAAAAGACCCAATCACGTGCAGGCTATGTTGAGCGGGTACGTGGTTGAATGGTTAGTCAATGTTGTGACTTCTTGAAAATATCGCCCCACGTCGATGTTCCTAGCGTGTGACACCGTAAGGTTGACCCAAGCCTTGTGAATGAAATTGGTTAGACAAAACGGTTCAAAATGTCTGTGCTCATGACAGAGCTAATTGTCGCATCTACTACTGTTCAAATATGACGTGTCTGTGCTTCACGAGTTCACGTGTTGTTAACCGTGTGCAATTCAAGGAATACTTTTTATGATCATTTCAAGAGGTAAGCACCAAGAAGAAGCTCTCCAGTAATGCTGAATATAGCATATACATTGTAGTGATTCGTGGTTTCCAAGAGACTTCGGGTATTCAATTCTTCCAGGCTTTTTTTGTCCCAAGCGTTATAATAATGTTGAATAAAACGCAGCCATTTTCCTTACATGATTCGTAATATTCAAGAAGAATGCGGATATCCAATTATTTCAGGCATTTTGTATAGAGTCTTCGAGATTATTACAGTGTTCTATTAATGTTGAGTATAACGAAGCTATTGCAATTATGAATCGCGATATGCAAACACTTCAGCAATGTTGAATAAAACGCAGCCATTGTAGTTATAACGCTGAAATACTGGATCATCCTAACCTCTGAAGGATTGTTATCTAGTCCCGCTGCTTTCCTGTTTTTAACACCGCTTCAAGTTCTGAATTAGTGAAGTTTCCTGCTTTAATGTCAAATAGACGTTCAATGATTTGTTCTACCTCAGTATCTAAAATGTCAGGTACATTTCCCAAGAAATGTTCTTGCCATTTATTCACCCTGACTATTGGCTATCGATTTATTTGATGATTTCCTGCTACAGCACTCGTTAAAAGTTTTCAAAGCAGGAGTAGATTGGTTATTAGCAGCAGTAGAGTTGATGAATCGAATTTCTTCCTGGATGTTTTCAGCTTGTTGATCTTCATATGAGTTATTGAGTTAAGCGCCTCGTTGATGCCTTGCGTAGTTAAGGGATGGATTTGAGTTTCTTATGGCAGTTTTTTCTTTCATATTAACCCTTTGGGTTTCAATGCCATTTGATTCCCAAGGAATGTGTTGCTGATGTTTAGTTTTTAAAGGCATGGCATTTGCTGAAGCCTTTTCATGATGAGTAACAGAATTATTGTGGGTTGTTTTAGATGGTCCGTCGGCATCTGCCTGTAGTATTTCAATCTTATTCCTTACAGCAACGGTGTACTGGTCTTCGATATGACTGTTTGTTGTTGGAAGAAATGATTTATATGGTGGGAAGGCAGTCTGCTTTTTCTTATTGGCTCTAAGGTTAAGTCGGATGGTAGAAGAGACAATCTGATGGTCTGAAGATATCCCTTTAAATGTGTTGAAGTCTTGACATTTCATTGCACTGTTCTTCCACTTATTTATTAGGATTTGATCCAATTGGTCCTTTGTGCCATTGGCGTGAGTGAATATCCATTGCGTAGAACTCTGTAACGCTAAATATAATGGAGAATTTGTAGTAAGATGTACAGAAGACTGCATGCTTCCTTTCTCAAAGAAAGCAAATCAATTCATTCATGATATCCAAGAAAAGATGGGATATATAATTCTAGCATTCTTTTTGGCATGGGTTAGGCTCGAGTTCGTTCAAACATTTTATAATAATTTTGTTTATAACGCAGCCATTGTAATTCGTGATATCCAAGAAGACGTCAAATATCCAATTTTCCCAGGACATTTTTTGTCAAATGTCTTAAATTTTGAGACTGTTTTAATTCAAATTCCATGAAATGCTGCTTATCAAAAATGAAGACTCTTGCAGAATTATTCGATTTGCGAGTTTTGTAAAAAATTGATTTCCTGTAGCAATCTGAAATTTTGGTTTTATTGCAGGCAATTTTTTTTGTCACCCCAACAGGAAACCTCTGGCGTTTCCGTATAATATTACATCAGTCTCAAATAGAATTGAGCGATAACCAGAACTTTATGGAAATTTATGATGTCATTTTAGTTGTCATGGTAACTGTTGGAATCTGATAAGGCGAAAACCGTTAACCCAGTTTATTTCAAGTTTTATTTTCCAGTTAATCTCAGATATTGTTTGAACTTAATGGTTTTGTTTAATCGTCAAGTAATTAGAATCACATAAGAAAAGAAAACCTGTTTTAGAAGAAAAGTCGAAAGAGATGGACACCGTAAAAAAATTGTTGTTCACTATCAATCCTTTTCAAAAATGGAAAGTGGGTGATCAGGAGTAACAAGGCTCAATGGAATTAAATTTAAATTTTGACTCATTAACTGGATTTTGAAGCCTACGATGATATTGAATCTGATAAATATCCATTGAATTTTTGACATCAAAAAGAAAATGTTGACTGGAGATTAGGATAGATATCATCTTCGAATGGGATTTACAATTATTAACCGAAAAGGCAGTGGGTTATGTGAAAAAATTTTGACCAGAAGTCTACTAACCGAAAAACATTGTGTTTATTGATCAAAGCAGACATGACATTTGTCTCTTCCATTCATTTACATTGTTGATTAGCAAATTGAAAAATAAACTTTTGATTCTGATTTTTACACTTATTGCCGTTTATTAAAACCGAGGGCTTTGGAGGGCTTTTCCAAGAATTGTTTCAAATTAATGCCTTTTTCATTATTTTTTTACATCGATTTAGATGGTTGTCATAATAAACACACACACACACACACACAAACACACACACACACACGCACACACACACGAACACACACACACACACACACAGGGCAAGATTACGAAAGATGTGCCCGGCGGCCCCACATCCTGCCAGCAGTAATAGGTCAAACATTCAGGCCGGAAGGTGAAAATAAATAAACATACAGTTTAATAAAAAATGTAGCGCCACACAAATATGAATACACAAAAATAACGTTTAAACACAATAAAACACACACACACACACACACAAAGAAAAAGGAGACGAGGTTTGTATCAGGCGGGCGTTATTCCTTTCCGCCAGACAAGAAATTCTCAACAACAGCAACCTCTTTTCATCTTTTGTGTACAGTATGCGTAAAAACTGTGTGCATGTGCGTTAATTCGAAGAGACTAGGATTCATTTACATCGTGCCGAGATCATGGTAGGAAGCTAAACTTAGCGTTTCGATAACAGACGCTTGTCATCTAAACAAAACACTGAATAGATTAAATTCAAGCATTTCATCATTTTTTACAGTGACCATCATAAGAACATTTATTGAATTTGCACTTTTTTTCAGGAATGATTCCTGTACATTCTCTGCACAAAATGTTCCTGATAGAACAACAATTTCTATCTCATTTTATTTCACTCTATTTTCTCAATCAATCCAACACTTATTTTTGTTCGTCTGCACAGAGCTTCAAACAACGAACCCAAAACTGACACAAGGTGATTTTATATTATTCTAATTGCACATGGAAGAAATAATTCTTACCTGTTTTCCGTTCTTTTTAAATAATAATTTTTTTTTATAAAATAAGCCAAATTCTTATTTTAAATCTTATCTTTTTTTATGTTTTTTTGATAATTGGGAAATTTATAATTATTGAGTTTTTTACAGATGTATTTTTTCTATATCATAGATAACTTCTTGTCATAGAGATTCCAACTTAAAATGTACCAACACCCAGGTTATCGTTTTCTTTATTTTAGACACCCGTAATTTCAAATACTACGGCTGTTGTCGATGTTTGGCTCGAGAGTACAAAACCCCATAACACTGAAATTAGAACTTTTTAAAAATCAAGCAAGGCGGTAAAAGCCACTAAGACGAAAGATGTTACTGAATTTGAAAGAAACAGAGGAAAATAAAATATGTATGATATTGTTTCAATAAAATATTTGAACGAATTTTCTTTTATTTCTTTTTATTTCTATCTTTATTACGATGTCTTCTTCTTCTTCTTCTTCTTCTTCTTCTTCTTCTTCTTCTTCTTCTTCTTCTTCTTCTTCTTCTTCTTCACTTTTCAATTGTTTCGATCCCCTCATTATCACCTTTCCGCTATTTCTCAGTCCTTCCCGATTATGTGGGGTCCATGTTCTGTGTACGAACTTACCTCTTCCTTGTGGGTGACTTACCTCTTCCTTGTGGGTGCCACTGTCTAATGGCAGAATCTTTATGAACATAAAATCTCTTAAATCTATTGCTGGTTAAAGTATTTTAGAAGCTATATTATTGTAGGTTGGAGTTAGAAAAGTAAAGCTTAGATTTTCTTGGGTTTCTCTCAAATTTTGGTCTCAATGAGAATGTAACAATTTTTTACGAAAATATTGATAGGAGAAGAGGGAAAAAAATATAAAACATCAACTATCACCCACCAATAAAACAAAGCAACATAATTCTAAATACATATAATAAACACAATTTGGGTGCTTTGACGTGATGTAATGGTTAGCAAGCTGGTAAAATATATACTTATTATTTTGAAAAAAAAAACTATACCTGTTTTAAGCTATTGCTCTAAATTTTCATGGAATGTGTTAACTATGAACCACAGTGGAACAAAAAACCTTTTACAGTCTTTAAATACAAATTAAAATGTATAATTATTTTAAAAAATTTGATAATATTGTTACCTTGCCATTTTATACTATGAACTGCTTTTAAAAGAAACCTAATGGATTTATGGGTGGTCTAGTACTATTATAATAAATGGCATATAATTGCTGTTGCTGATATATTCTTAATTTCCAAATATGGCTACTTCATAATTAATATTATTAAGGGTTGGTTTCTTGTTTCTTTATAACAAGGGCTTCCCTCATTTTTAAATGCTTTTTGCAGTAGGAGGTACGTGTCACATCTGTGTTTTTGATGTGTATTGAGATTGGTGTGATTCCATGCTGGTCTGTGAGAGGTGGGCAGTGGTCTGTAAATCAAAAAAAATGTTTGCGGTTATTTAGTTTGGTTCAAAACATACAAAATTCTCATTGTTTTCACTATTGTTTTATTGAAAATTGAAAAACACATAAAATCCATTATATTGTTGTTGTTAACAAGTTCAAATGAATTTAACTATGCATACATATTTAGATATGTTTTCCCATGGCTTATGCATAGAATACAAACAGATTTTGACATAAAATTTGGGAGTAAAATGTCTTTTTACTGAAAAATGATGCTCACATATATGCACACACACACACACACGTGTGTTGTTTTTTGTGTGTGTGTGTGTGTGTGTGTGTGTGTGTGTGTGTGTGTGTGTGTGTGTGTGTGTGTGTGTGTGCGCACAAATATATATATATTTTTAATAAAAACAGACCACTTTAAGGTTCCATGTAATAAGTTATTTCACCACAACCCCTTTAACAGGGCTCTGGATCCTCAGACTTTACTTCCAAAGGTTGAAATGAAAAATGAAAAGAAATTCACACGTTTTTGACGGACCGCATCAAGCATATGTAAAATTAACGAAGTGAGGAAGTATGGTAGGAGAGATAATATATGAGTGGGTTAGATGTACCATTTCAATTCCTTATTCTTAACCCCACTGTGTGTCGGCTAACGCGTATTGTCTCTAGATATAGGTGGGTAAGGGGTGGGGGAGAGGACCGACATTAAAGGAAGAAGCTACAACAACCCTAATAAATTACATTTCACGAGGGCAGGTTTCATTCAAAATCTTAGCGGCTGTTAATTCGCATTACTTTAAAGGGCATATTTGGGTGGGGGTTAAGGTTTGATATAAATCGAAATGTCTAAACAATCTACGAAGAATTTAATTTGAAGTTCGTTGGAGTTTTGGGTATTTTCTATGAAACAGTCGATTGGAAAAACTCATAGAGAGTACATTGAAAAAGTAATCCATTTAGTAATCTTTTTTATTTTTCTAAACTCGTATCTTGTTGATTGTTAAGTTGACATCTATTCGTTTGATTTTTGTTCATTAATTAAATAAACTCGAGTTGATTATTCAGTTGACATCTATTCGTTTCAGTTTTGTTCATTGATTAAACTCGTGACGTTTTTAATATACCTACATAATTATCAAAGGTTCTTTCAATTTAAATAAGTTTAACGTCAATACTAATTATTAAAGGGTAGTATATTTCAATTTAAATTAAATTACCCATGTAAAACTTTACCTCCGTGTTATTTAAACTCACTTTCAATTGGAGAATATTAGAGGAGAAATTTGCATAAAATATTACTAGGAGAAAATTAGGTCCTTCTTTTACAATCTTTTATATATCCATACTCATACACTTCCACACATGTCCGAACCCCTATCTATATCCACATACCTATATCTCATTATATACCTATGAGTTCTTATATACACCTGCACACACATCCACACCAAAAACTATATGTATATTCCCGTATTTACACATATACACCTGCAGAGAAACACATATCTACATACATATCTACACATACACTTATACTTACATATATACATATACACACATAAAATCACCTGCATATCCATATACATATACATCCATGTACATACGCACATATACATTTACACACATATATGTATACACATATACACATGCACACACACACATATGCATACATACACACATACACACACATACATGCATATACATACATAATATGCAATATATCCACATACATACATACATATGCGTACATATGCACGTACACACATATACACACGTACATGTCTCTATCCTCATGTCCACCCATACATCCACTTATGCCTGCATTCGAAGACTATATCAATATTTAATTACGTTATGGATACCCAAATCGTATAATTATACCTATCTTTGCACATGTATTACCCGCTCTTTCATATCTATGGTAAAACATATAGGTACCTATCTAATTGTACACCTCCACACTCACATAAAAAAAAAATATGCCTCTCTTTCCATATAAAAACTTATACATGTACATATCAACAGGTGCATCAGTGTTCAAGTACAATATCATAGTTGTATACATACAGTCATGTGTTGGCGTTCATGTGTGCAAAGTAATATTTCCAAAAGCAAAAGGGACAAAAATAATTCAATGTTATTCTTCCTATATAATTATTTCTCAATGTATTTACTTAGGTTTAGGTTGTTTTTGTGCCGGCATTTAAAAACTAGTTCATTGTGTCTATTTAGTAATATGTCTGGATCTTTGTTTGATTATGAAGATTTTTTTCCTTTATGCATAAGTCGCATCTGTCTCTGAAGTTTTTTGAGTTCTGGCTCTTGATATTATTTTCCACTTTATTTGTGGGGTTAGGCCACTCTCCGACAAATCCCAATAATGTTTGGATAGTGCCGTTTGGTTCTTTTTACACTTATTTTTGAAGGACTGGCGATGGTTGTACAGTCGGTATTTCCAATCTCCCGCCGATATTCCTAGGTATATCTTTTTCTCCTCAACCTTTTCTTTGGGGAAAATTGTTGCTTCATATATTGTGTTCTCTGCCATAACAAAATGGATTGAATATTTATTTTTTGAATTTTCAGCACCTATTTGTTTTTAGATAATTTTAAAACAATATGTCAACAAATGTGAGACATCATCAATAGTAGGATTAATGATATTAACGCCAGCAGCTGTCTACCTCCAGCAAACACAAAATCATGGAGCCCATTTTGTGTCTGTGTTTTCCCTATTTTTGTCTTGTATTTCTGTTTCCTTTTAGCATGAGCAAAAATGGATAAGAGAAAAAAAAAGTGATAATGACTTAAGTAATGTGTAATTCCATGAAAATGCAAGCTATTCAAGGAGTGTTAATCTGATGTGAAATCTCAATGCAGGTCTAAGGAAAACAAGGGAAACTGAACTATTGTTAAGAAAAACTTTTCCTCTCTCCCCCATATCTCTCTCTCCCCCATATCTCTCTCTTCCCCCATATCTCTTCCTCCCATCTCTCTTCACCCCTCCCCCATCTCTCTTTCCCCCATCTCGTTAAGTTTCTTTCTCATCTTATAAAAACTTTATTTCAGTATGTAACCATTGGAGCTGATGCCATAAGAGAGGAGTTGCAAAAACTGTTGAAGATTAATAGAGAATACCAAGAAAAAGCCAATGCTTACGACCGTCTTTACCAAAGCCATTCCAAAACATCACAGGTATTTAAAATTTTTTTCTTCTTGTGATACTTTAATTTGATTTCAATATACTATTGTGACACAATGGGTCCCCCACCACTCTGTTGACTTAGATCTCCCACAATGGACTATGAATGATTTTATTGGTGCCTGGAGTGCTGGAGTTTCTTTTGATAACTAACAGTAAACTTTTTGTTTGAGTGGTTGCATTGATAATTACAATGTCATTAAGTAGGAAAATGGAAACGGAATGTATAAATAAAAGCTATCGTGATCTAGTGACACTTTGCTGGAAACTGGGGAATTTCAACCAAGTGATTATATAGTTAGGCTGCATTCTAGATAAGAGCAGTCACAAGCTGTCAGTTGAGAGGCAGAGGGGTGGTAAGAGAAAGTCAGCTGTCAATCATAGGAGAGAGATGGTTAGAGCAAAAAGTGGAGTTCTTGCTGGCTGAAGGGAAGATCTGATCTGTTAATCTGTTGAGAGAAGTAAACATCAAAGATGTCCAAGGATCATTTATCTACCCCAGACAGTGCCAGGTTGATCCATGAATAAAGAACTCAGTATAATGAAAACAGGATTCGTATTTACTTGTGATGATATTTCTTTTGTTAAATCTATTCCTGGCTTTCCTTTATATTGATGTAAATGGGAATTGAGCCATAGTGTGAGGGAGAAGGTCGGCAGTTAGTGAAAAAAATTGCTTAAGCTTGGTTATGTTTATACTGTCACTGATCTCTTAGGCAAAAATTTTACAGAGGCAACTTTTTAAATTATCTCTCATTTGCAATATTTTATTAGACTTTGTGTAAGATTTTGTGGCGGACATGAGACAGAACATGGGACGAGCACAACTGGTCGCGACTTGCCTTTTCCCCACCAAAAAAGAGTCCGTATTTGCTTAGCATGTAAAGCTACTGCAGTTGAAATGAGGGAGAGAAAAAAAAAGCACTTACCGCTCTGCCGTAATCCATCCTCGGCCAGATAACGTAAAAATATTTATTGCACAATGTACAAAAGTGGCACAAGGCCGAGATGGGGAAAGGGTGAAAGGATTGTCATCTCCTGTCTTAACTTTAAACTTAGCTAGCCACAATCACTGACCCAAACATACAAACAATGTTCCTTTCACCAAAACAACACATCCATTACATACCATTCTTACTACATCCACCAAAATGCCTCAGAGTCTCTATGAAGTACTAACTAGTCCCCATATATACAATATATGTGTCTGTGGGGGGAGGGGAATAAAATAATCTAAAAAACCCCAATGAATATTTACAATGAATACAAGACTATATACAAGAAACTAAACAAAAATTTTGTTAGTAGTAAAACCCCCCACAGCCCTAACTGTGGCAGAGACATCAGTTAACTGGACGAAAACAATGCGGGACTTAAAAAGTTAATATAAAACATTCATACCATCCATGCACTCACTACAAACACACACTCAATCGAACAAAACAACAAATACGAAAGACATACTTGAAACGAAAGGCGACCCGCACCCACCAGAGAACTGATATCCCTAACCACCTAACGATGGGAGGGATGGGGAATTAAACAAAAGAAAAAAATAGGGCCAAAAATAAAAAGGGGGCCAATGAGCATACACACCCTAGGTAAGTTAACATGGAAAAGAAAAAGAAAAACTAACTAAAACAAAACGGACCTAAACTAACCTATACAAGGGAGGGGTAGCCAATGTTCATCCCAGCGATCCCAAAATTCTTAATGCCTAACCGGCATCAAAATGCCACTCCAAGTCAGCACCTTTCACTCTGCAGAGACGCGCAAGACTCACCCACCTTTCGCCAAATTCCAATGGATGGAATCGCTTCCTTTCCGTCCTGATCTTGACTTTAAGCTGATGCTTAAAGAACAAGATCAGTTGGGAAGAGGTAAACTTCTCCTTCCCATGGAATTCCTTCTGCGGCGTCGTCCATATCACGACTCGCATAACACCCAGTAAGCAAAGGAACACATAGTGCTCAGCCTTAGTCAACGGCGGTACTATATTGCTACAGACGGAACTGGCCTCGAGGACAAAGAACTTTCCGCGCAGCATGCGAACCATGATATCTTCAACAAACTTGCACAACGGAGCTACGACACTACAATGAAAGAAGGCGTGACCTATGGTCTCCACCTCCCCACTGCAGCGAACGCAGTTTGGCGACTTAGCCAAACCCGCTGCGCGAAGTCTTTTGGCGACCCAGAGGGCTCCTCGAATCACCAGCCAGGTGAGTGATGCCTCAGGGTTAGTGAGACATTTCAACCCGGGCGCCTAAGGCCATATGCAGCGAGCCTCCCGCTTCGTCAGACCGAGCTCGCCTATCAGATCATCTCGAACGTTCCCCCTAACTAACACCTGATATAATGCCTAACGAGACAACGGCTGGACGTCGGAGAGGCCATCCTTCGCCCGTAAGAGTCGCCTTAGGGCAATCCGACATTCGCGATAGAAAGAGCCCTCGCCTCGAAGAGTACGACCGGCCTCCTCCTCACACGAGCGCACATTTCTCATGGATGGAAAATGTTTACGGGCGTCTTCCTTCCAGAATTCGCCGTTCTCATCCAGTTGCACACACATCCGGTCTAGATAAGTAATGCGAAGCGTATGTTGACGAGTCTCAACGCAAGGCACCCCCAGACTGCCATCAGAGGGATGGAGGTAACAGATCTCGCGACTGACCATGGCTGCCCTGCCTTCCCACAAGAAGGAGAACAAGAGCCTTACAAAGGCCAATACAGTGTCAGACGGGAGTGGAAGCACGGAGAGTCGGTAAAGGAGAATCGGGTAGATGTGCGAGGCACATACTTCCGCCCTCCCCTTCAAGGAAAGATTCCTCCGAGTCCACAGACGTACTGCGAGCACGGCCTTCTCTCGCACCTCCGACCAATTCATTTCCAACCGGAGGTCGGGACCGAACCAGACGCCGAGTATCTTGACCGGCCCGTCCGTCCAGTGGAAAGGTCCGGGAAGAGAAACTCCCTTCCACGAACCCAACCGCAAGCCAACAGACTTATCGCGGTTGATCTTGGCCCCTGTCACCGTCTCATGACACCAGAACCGAAACGTCATCAGCATAGGCGGAGTACCTGGCCGAGGTGGTAGCACCAGGTAAGGAAATTCCGCGAAGGACCGGATTCGTCTTCAACTTACGCAGGAAAGGTTCCAACGCAAGAACGTACAGCAATGGAGACAGCGGACAGCCTTGACGAATGGAGCGAGACAAAATGAAAGGTTTCGATCTTACCCCATTCACTTCTACCAGCGCACCGGGGGACGCATACAGCAGTCGGATCCAAGTGCGAAAGTGCAGCCCGAAACCGGCGGCCGAAAGGACAGCCTCCAGAAACCAATGGTCAACCCTATCGAAAGCCTTGGACTGATCTAAATGATGATCAAGCGAACCAAATGAAGATTGTCCTGAATAGTCCTGCCCTTCACAGCACAAGTCTGCTCGGGACCAATCAGACTAGAGAGGACAATCTGCAAACGGTCAGCTAAGACCTTGGCTAAAATCTTCAACTCTGTATTTAACATCGTCAAAGGCCGATAATTATCTATCCCATCCCCACCGTCTTTCTTCTTGCGAAGCAACTTGATCACACCACTGGTGAAGCGTTGAGGAATAGACCCCTGCCTCATCCAGTTATTGAAGATCATTGCCAGCAAAGGGACAAAGACGGGCGACTGCCTCAAGTACATTTCATAGGGAAGACCATCTAATCCCGGAGTCTTGTCCAGGCCAACCTGCTTCAGCGCATCCCAGATCTCAGACTCTGTTATGGGCCCCTCGCACCTAGCCGTTTCAGCCGCCTCAAGGCAGGGAAAGTCGGCTAAATAGGCATCGAACTGAGCAGGGCTCAGACCGGGCTCCCTGGTAAAAAGCTCCTGAAAGTAGTCACGAAAAGCCTCGCAAATGCCCGCGTCTGTAGTCACAGTCCGCTTATCCGGCAATGTGATGCTCGCGATATGCCGACTAGTTGCCCTACGAGCTTCCTCTGAACGCAAAGACGCGGCCATATTCGCAGCCTCACAAGACATTCTTTTTATCCTAGCTCTAACTACTAGAGCTTGATCCTTCTTGATAAGCAAGGAGGCCAGCTACGGCTATGTCCCCACTATCACGGGATTTTATCGCCCGATCTACTTTGTCCTCTAGAGACTTTTGCGCTGCTAGCCCTTCTAGATTGAGTCGACGACTAAAATCAGCAGCAAAAGCCCTAAGTTTAGATTTCAAAGAGTCCCACCACTTATTCCCAACCACAGCCCCCGTTAATTCCGCTGTAACATTAGTAAAAGCTGGTCCCGGAAATCTTGCTCACCAAATAATGACGAGTTCAATTTCCAGTAGCCAGCCATCTTAACCTAGGTTTATCTAAGTTTTACCCGAACCCGGACAAGCCTATGATCCGAGTAAACTATAAAATGGAAACTTGGACATTCTAAGAGTCCTACGTCGACTCTTAACTAGAACTCGGTCGATGTAGCTTGCGCTAACCACCGTATCCGAGCTGCCGTTCCTAGTCCAAGTCCATACTACCTCCTGGGGTTTCATTTCGGTACTTATCGACGAGATCAGACCCGTCGATAAAGTCCTGAAACAATTTCACATCCGGATTGTTAGTACCCGGTTTTTTCCTATACGATCTATATCGGGATCAAGGACGGCATTCCAATCACCCGCTAAAACTACCGAACGAGAAGTCGTAAAAACGGCTCGATCCGCCGAAACAAACCAGGCCGCTGCGCATGGTCATTGGGCGCATAAACCCCAATGAGACGAAGAGCCTTGTCTCTATGGTAACATCCAGCACACAAAGCCTGTCCGCCGGATCCGCGAAGACAAGAGCACACACCGCATCCAGAGACTTGCTCACCAGCCAGGAAACACCCCTCGAGCGTCCATCAAAACATGCTGAATAGAGGACGAACCTCTTAGACAGAATGTCCTCATGATCGCGAGATAAAAAACGGGTCTCCTGCACACAACATACATCCACCCCGAGGCGCTGAAGATCGCGATCGAGCCTCGCCCTTCGAGACTCCGACCTCAGGCCCCGGACATTCAAAGTTGCTAACCAGAGAGCCATTATCAGACCTAATTAGGGTTGGGACGCTGATTTGAACATGGTCGGGGTAAGGATACCGACCGTCTCTCCCATAGACCCATGGCCCATCTCATTCTTGATGGTGCCGTCTTGGGAGAGACCGCTTATATCCCAGGGAAATGTCAGTTTTAAAGCTCTGTAAAGGGAGGGATGAACTAAAACTGGGACCCTCCCTACACAAAATTTTTTCAGATGATTCAAGTCTTCACTTTCAGTGATGGCAATCGGGAGAGACATTTTATAGGAACTAATCGCCTCCTCCAGCATGGCCCATGCTTGGCTAGACCCAGATCCTGTTCTTATTACAGTAAGAACTCTCTGGGCCTTGGGGAAATTATGCGGGTCTTCCACGTCCTTATCGGCGTACTGCCTTATTGAGAGTAGGTACTTTAAGTCTTTTATTCGATTCCCATAGTCTCTCGCCTTTTCAGCCTGGGCCGGGGAAATTCTACAGGTATCCTCCCCTGTATTGAAGAAATGTTTAGATGTTTTTTTCTTTTTTTTTCTTTGGTATCCTTGGCAGGACTTCTGTCTTTTAGGTTCGGGAGGGGGCATTTCAGGGGTTTTAATAGGGGAAGTGCTGGGAGTATGTCGAGGGGTAGATGAGGTTTTTTTTTTTTTGTACGGGCTGGGATCTCTACTGAGAGGAACAGCTTTAACGGGAGATGAGAAAGGGGTGGAATGTTTCTTTGGAGAAAGATGTTTTGGAGTCGCAGGTGGGGACAAGGTAGATGACGTTGAGGGAGTGGCTTTTTCGGACTGAGATAGCCTCTCATTGTCCAATTTTTCTTTTAGCTGCATTATCTTTTCCGATTTAGCAAATCCTGGGTCATATTTTAGTCTTTTTTCTCTCAATGTTGCATCAGAAGCCGGGGTATCGCCCTTCGCGTTGACAGGAGTGGGGCTGTAAGTGTCTTTTGCCCTTGAGGCTTCATTGGACTGAGGTCCCGCTGTCTGGCGCTTCCCTCTGGCCTTACCAGCAACCAGCCATTCCCCCTTCTCCACTAGCAGCGGGCGAAGGCTCTTTGGGTAATGTGGCCTTTGTGCCAACCGGTGGATTATCCGAACCGGCCCCGGAAGCTGGCATGCCCATTACAGGCGAGGCGGAAGGTAACGACGCGGTCAGAGGGGGATCTTGGTCGGCTGGCGCCTGAACTCCAGAGTCCTTCTTCTCTGGGCAGGAAGAGGAGAGGTGACCAGTCTCTCCACACTTCCAACATACCGGTTTGCGACCGGTCACAATGACCGGCAGTTTCAAGCGCCCTACTACCAGACAGTTGGGGATGGAGCGGAAGGCTTGTTCGTTTAACAATTTCGAAACTCCACCCCCCTTTCAGGCTATCGCAAGTAGCACCCAGGATCTCGCCATACTGCGAAAGGAACGCAGCCAGGTGCTCTCCGATAACCTGAGGAGGGACCTCGTATATTGCTACGCTGGTCCTTCTTCGCCCTTCATATTCTGTGCGCAGTATCAGATCTTTCGTTATCAAGTCACGACTTGAAGCAGCGACACAGTCTTCCGGCGTGGGTAGCAATACGTCCCACATGAAATAGCTCGCTCCCTTCACAATTCTGAGGGGCTTAAACCCCAAGGACTCCAGTGATTTTAACACTGTCTTTTGTCGAGCGACAAACGTTGCGCGAGCGCTTGTCCACGACAAAGACCGACACAATTCTTTTCTCAATTTTTCGTAATTCCTGGGCGTCTTCCAAGAGTCCACCTTCCACGACAAGGTGAGCGTAACTCTTGGTTCTCTCCAAGAACTCTGCAACATTGATCACACAACTCGGTGGGGACGACCAACAAGGCAATTCCCCGGCTTCTGCATTCTTATTTTCCTCGACGTTGCATTGGTCATTATTGGTTTCCTTGGTTTCAATATTTTCTTTTTTATCCTCTGAAGAGGCTGCTGCTTTTTTTAGAGTATCCACCATTTCCTCATTAGATGGAACCAGAAAAGGGTACTAATTGTATCATTTTTATCTGGTGGTAGTTTTTTTAATTGAGAACAAATGCTTTTTTGTTGATTATTTAAAGTCAGGAATTATTGGCTTCTTTTTTTTAATTAAAAAAGAAGGCACTGTTGTTGATTTTTTTTTCCATTTTCAAAAGAGGAAAGGGAAGGGGAGGGGTGATACGAGAAAAAGAGGAAAATACGAAAAATAGAAGGGGAGGGCGGTACGAGAAAAATGGAAGGGAGGGCGGTACGAGAAAATGGAAGGGAGGGCGATAGGAAATCAAAAAAAAACCCTTTGGGTCAGGGGGTAAAATGTAAATAAAGTTTCGCTTAACAGCGAGACAACAAATTTAATTAATTAAAGGTCGACAGACAAAAATAAAACAGAAGGACGTATAAAAAATTAAGACAAAAAAAGAAACCAGTTTTGCCTAAAAGCAAAACAAATTTAAACAGATAAAACGTAAAAACAAGTGGACGTAAGACAGAGGAGAACAAGAGAACAAAGTTCACAAAAAAATAATTAAAAGGACGAGAGACAAGAAAGCAAAAAATTACACAATATAACGAAAAGTTATAAACGGAAAAATAAGATAAACGCTATACAAAATAAAATACGAAACTAAAAATGTGACAATTTACAATATGGCTGCCGCTAAAAAACGGTCAACCCAAAAACAAAACGTTAAACAAGGGAAAAAAAGGACAGGAATTACAAATTAAACACAAAATTTAAAAACAAATACTATATACACGAAACGAACTTTACGGGTTTTAAAAGAAAAACAAAGAAATAGTTAACACGTAATAAATAAAGGAGGAGAAAAGAAAAGTCGTGCACGAAACGTAAAAGACGAAAAATAAACAGAGAAACTCCGGGAGGAGGGCACGGGAAGAAAATAAATTTAAAAAAGGAAAAAGAAAACGTAAACGAAAATCAAAACGTTAAATAATAAAGGACTAATAGCAAAAATAAAGGTAAAAATGGGCAGTGAAAATGAAAAAATCAAAAATTTAAGAAATAGTCAAAGACAGTAGCATTTTTTAGTCAATAACTGCTGAATAATTATTGTATAGAAATGGTTAATTTAACCATTGCTATTCCCACCCCTGAGGTTATTTCGTTTTTGATAAAACTAAATGAGTTGAAAGCAGATTTGGCATGTTCACTGTGGTCAGTTTTGTTTCTTTTCAGATTGCATAAAAATTTTGAACTGTTGAAAAGGCGTTTAAGTAGCATCATGGAGAATCGTGCGAAACTTGAGGTTGATATTCAGTGTCAGGCACGTAACAGATCTTACATCAGTGAGATGAACAGTATGAAACCAGAATTAAAACGACTTTGTAAAACAAGAGAAATGAGTAAAAAGTATGTTGGTTTATCTTTTTATGAGATTGAAAATGAAACCATTTCAATTCGACACTTCTCTTGTATATTTATTTTTAGTGTATAACAAAGAGAACCACTTTAAAAGTATAATGGAAATTCACTTTTGCACATTTGCTTTTCTGCTACTAATCATTTATTGTTTTTTTTAACTTTGTCTACAATATAAAAATTTTGCTTTTTGATTGCTTAACAAAACAGATTATTTTTGTGATTATCTGCTTTTGAATAGTTTGCAAGGAAAGATATTTTAATTACATGTGGTATTAAGAAAGTTGTGAAATTTGAACTGTTTGTGATCAGTCTATTCCTTTATTGACTCTCCATGAGTACTATAGGCTGCTTGAATACCCACCACAAAATGTTTTACCTTAATATTTAACAAGTGGCAAGTCAAATTTTCATGATTAATGAAGCAGCTTTTTGAACACCTCAGTCAAGTAGCTACAAAGCATGTAATCATAATATTAAGAGTCCCTGAAATAATTATGGTGTGATACTGTGGACACCTACGTAGAAAGGAAGAGGTGGTTTTATCTTGCTCTCAAGTGTTTCTATTTGATAGACCAGTAGATAGTTCCTTTTGAAGTTTGGTCTTCTAAGCAGCATCCACTTTAATCGATGGGAAATAAAAGGATTTTAGGAGATCAAGTGGCAACAAAACTGGAAATAGTTTATATCCTGGTTCTGGTCTATATTAACAGTCATGTTTGGTATCTGGGAGAGTTCTGGTCGGCTTATGATGAGGAAACAAGTTATTCTGAAGCCTCCATTTTTGTATTGTCAGCAACTACGTCGGGACAAGTCGATGGACAAGAAGTTGGTACGAGGAAGAACTGACATAGAAATTGTCACAAGTATCACCTACCGACTCACCCACTCAGACAAGCAGGCAAATGCCTGAATAAGATACCTACATATAATATGGGAAACTGTGTTCTCCATTTGACTCTTGTCTTTCTTCATGTTGCTTTGTTAGATAGCAGCATATCTTTCTTTAGCTTTTCGTTCATACTGATGATATCGAAAATTAGAATGCAATGTAGGGGTAATCACTGGCTAGTCAATGGAAAGCTTTAGTGAATGCTGTGTATGTTTACAGTGGTAGAAGCATAGGCAAAGATCACAGTAATCTTCTTTTTTTATTTAACTGTTCATCTTAGGTATGACAATAAATTATATCTGGCAACAAGGCCTTTGATTGAAGTCTTTGAGGTGCTAAAAATATAAAAATACATTTTTATAGTAAAGTTACCAACAATACATTTTATGATCTGCAAAGTTTGTATATTTAAAAGACATACTTTTAATCCAAAAGCATAAAATTACATACAAAATACAAAATATCTAGATTTTGACATTAAATAGCCCACAGAGGTTATGTCACCGAACAAAATCAACCAGGCAATCATTGGAATGGGGGGGAAAAACAGTTGATGAGAAGTCCGTTTAATTATTCTTTTTTACCTTTTTAAAAGATCATACTGAAAATAAAATGAAATCTATTTTTATATATTTGAATATTTAAAATTTTCATTTTTTAATATTGGCTTTTAATTTTATTTTTCAAAGTAAAACATGTTATATGGTGGCTGGCTGCTTGTATCTCAGTTTGCTTGTCTGCTAGTGGGGCTAGCCAATCCCTGTTGCAGACGCCTGCTCAGGCACATTTGTGTTTGTTCAACACCTGCAGAGCTCACCTGTAGTTTGTATTGCAACTATGCTGGGTGGAACTTAGTTACAGTTTCTGGGAAAGAGCGTATTATCAGGCATGATCAACAATATGAACAAGGCCAGTTGCTCAAACCCTCAGTCACGATGACTTGCAACTTTGTGCTAGCACAACCACCGATGGCTCCCAAATAGTTCAGCCTACCTAATTTCACTCACAAGTCTTGGGTCAAATACATTTCAGGCACTTCCCAGAAGTGCCATATGCTGGGATTGCCTCCCTCAGGGTGATATCAACATCAAGATGCCACCCTTATAATAAATCAACCACCAATGAGATTTGAATAAGTCTCATGGTAAAAAAAAAAATGTTCTAATTTAATGTTACATTTGGCCTAATATACAGGATGCAGCAAAAGGATGCCACACTCCCTTTCCTAACTACATTTTTTTTTTTTTTAAAGCTGTGGTGGAGCAATTGAGTGTCCATCATATTCACCAGACATTTTCTTGTGGGTATACTAAAAGATCTTATTTAGAAGATCAAACCAAAAAACAATTCTTGAATTAAAACAACCAATTTCTGATAATTTTTTTAAGATTAATATATAAATGACTTATATGGCTAAAGTGTTGCTGATAGGGATTGGTGTTCTATTGAACATGAAGAATATTTTGATAGTTTGTTACTCATAACAAATGTTGTTTTGATGCGAAAATACTTGTACATTTTAGAATATTATACAAATATCGTTTAGTTCTTAAAATTCTTGTTATACAGGGTGTGGCAAAAGTAGCAGCACGTTTTTTTTGCAGTTTAATTTTTATTGAACAAAAATAAATTATAGTTTATATTGTATAATATTCTAAACCCACAGTACTAAAGCTGCAACAATGCCCCACAGTACTAACATAGTTAAGTCACTTGACATTTCCTGTCTTACAGGACATTTTGTATATCTCTTTAACCTTTTTTAAAGTGTTTATTGTTCCAACAGTTGAACATATTTTAAACATATATATTTTTTTGATACCAGACAAACATTCATTTTGATTATTTTATCAATAATATACACAAAAAAACTAAAATACAATATGTACTTACACATGTTAAAATACAATTAATGCTCATTTGTTATCAAAAAATATGTCTTAAAAAAATGTCCCACTATTGGAACATTGGGTACTAAAGTTAAATCATGCCACCTGGAAATAATCTAATTTCTCATCAATTTCTTTTAAGGAAGCCATTTTCTTTTGGCAGCATCAAAATTGTATTTTGATTGTTTTTATCCAAACCAAAGTTGCTTTTATATCTTACTAATGGAGCGGTGCAAGGAGCATTTGAGGCTGATGACTAATGATCAAAAGATTAAAAAGTGTTAGATTTGATTAATCTTCAGGATATTTTGAACTAAATACTTTATTTAATCTATGCAGGTCTATTGCTCTTGTTTTGCTGGAAAAGTCTAGGATAGTTCATCTTGTATTCCACCACCCCAAAACTTTTTTCTTTTTACTACTGCACAGTTTTTTCTTTTTTTTTTTTTTTTTTAGTCTGTGTCAGTACTACCTGACCCAGAGAGTGAACTCACAATTATTGTCACCAACTCCATGAAGCATGTTTTAATCTTCTAGGCTCATTTTTGTGATAATAAGAGCAATAATGAGGGCATTAATGTAAATAACTCTTCATCCCAGGAGTTCAATCAGAAGTTACCTCTTGCTTAAATTGTGTTAAATTTGAGATAATATTAACCTGCTTATGGTCATCATCAAATCGATCAATGAAGCAAAATCAACAGGCACCCAAACTAAAGAGAAATAACTGTGTATGTTCGCTCACTTAAGCCTTTAAAATCTAAAATTATTACTATTTATTGATTAGTATATATTCAGCAATGTTTAACCTTCATACCTGCAATAAAATCGTGTGTCAAAAGAACAGTTATTCCCTTGACACTAATATTACTGTATACACTTTTGGCACTCACTGCAATGTTTATATATAAAATATAAATAAAACTACAAAGCAATATTTGCAGTAAAAATTAAACATTCTGTAATTATGCACAAGTAAAACTTTGTCCACCTAAGGAATAGGAAGTTAGACACTAAAAATATTGAATGTTTGTTGTTTCACCTAAAATTAGAAGGATATTTGGTTCAGAGGAACAGATGCTCTCAACCTATTTTACTGAATTTGTGATGAGAGCAAATGAAATGCCCTGAAAAAAACATTTTTTTCAAAATTTATAATTAGTTAGTTGCTGTTAGGTGGTTATTTAAGTTTTCTTGTTCAGACATTTTTATAAATTATTTCTTTTCATATTTTTTTTTTTTTTTTTTTTTTTATAAAATGGTAAATAATAAACATTTCATTATAGTTGGTTCATATATTTTTATAATCTTATAAATAAAAAATTATTCTTTCAAATAAGCAATCTAGTAATGTTTAATATCGTTGTTCTCAGTTTTCAAGAATAAAGATAATGTATAAATTCATTTTCCTATGTTTGGGTTTTATTAAAATGATAAACATTGTTGATGGTATCTAAAGTGTATACAGTAATAGTGGCCTCAAGGGAATAATTGTCCTTTTGACCCACTGTTTTTTTTCTTTTCCCAAGCATTTTGTTTAAACATTGCTAAATACTCTTCTTGATTTCAATATATTCCAACAAGTTTCTCCTCTTAATAAGACAAATATTTACAAAAAGAAAAGTAGTAGCAATTTTATTTATTTGCAAATTTATTATATCAGAGTTGAAAAAATAAATTTTCTTTTTATATTCTTTTTCTTTCTTTGTCTTTTTATTACTTAATGCTATCTAGTAATTTTCTAATGATAATATTAATGATACCCTAATAAATGATATAATATTAATGATCCCCTAATAAATGATATAATAATATTAATGATACCCTAATAAATGATATAATAATATTAATGATACCCTAATAAATGATATAATAATATTTATAACACCCTAATAAAATTATTCTATTTCTTTTCCCAGATATGAAAAAAATATTGGACACTGCAAAATCTTAAGAAAAAATGGAAATTTTGGCTTTGCTGATCTATTTATCAATTGTTCTGTAATACTTAAAAAGGAAAAAAAGTGCTTGAATTGTTAAGTATTTAAATATTTATCTTGCCATCATTTTACTAGCATTAATATATTTCTTTTTTTTTTTCTTTTATTTTTTTTAAAAGAATTCAGTTAAATATAAGGACAAATCTCAAACTTCCATGTATATTAATCATGGATTTTCTGTTTAAGTTTCTTTTCTTATTTTTATTTTTTACTTTTTTTTTTTCCACTCTTAATTTTTCTTTCACCATCTTCACCTGCTGCAATTATCAGTGCCTGTCTATCCACCAGTTGTTACCCAGCCATATCATAGGTATTATGTTGTCATTGGCTACAAATGCAGTCTTGCCACTCACTACCAGTACTGATACCACCACTGCAATGCTGCATTATTCTGATGCAAGTAACTGAATAAATCCTTTAACCTATTCTTTTGTTGTTATTGAATTTCATAATCTGTATTTTGGGGTATATTTTGAAATTTCATTTATGTACTTATTTTAAAATGCAATTTTGATTATCTACAATATAGATCTTCTGTGATTTATGCTGCTTTTTTTTTTTTTTTTTTTTTTCTTTCTTAACAGATTAAAAACCAGTAAAGATTGTATCCTTATGAAGATGGTGTTAAATAGATAAGTATAACTGTAGACTTATATTTATGCATTTTAAAAGCCTCTATAACATCTGAAAGGGAAATCAGTAGTCATATAAAATCTTTAAATGGAGATTTTTTTTTTTTTTTCATAAGAAAGGAGGCATCTCTTGGGGATGTTGCCTACTAAAAAGAAATAAGTATAAAGATCCTGGGAAAGACACATATTTGAAGATCTATGAAGAGGATTTTCTACACAAAATAAAAAATAAACAATCCCCAAGTTGGTCCAAAAGAATCACATTTAAAGATACACAGGCAAGTGAGCTTAATGTTGTAATGATGGGGCAAATTGTACAAACCATAATTTCCCCCTGCTGGTCTAACTGACTATGACTAGTTTTCTCTGTGGCAGTCATGCATTTATCAGGTGGTCAGCAAACCAGCAGTTGTAGTCGGTCAGACCTTCACTGGCAAATTATTGTGTGTGTGTGTGTGTAATTCAGATACAAATATATTTGTAAGAAGACTATTAACAAAAGGAGAACTTCTTTACTGACACATTGTATCCTCTGATGGACTTTATCAAGGCAAATATAAGAATTTTACCTGATTGCAATCAAGAGCCAAGGCTGCAGCAAGGAAAAGAAAGTCCTGTTCAAAGGAAAACCCAGGTCAAATGGCAACCAGGAGAGCTTCTAATGCTGAAAATATGCAAAGACTTTGGCCTCCAGCTTGTTCAGGATTTCGAGACCCTATCTATGTATGTATATGTTTCCTTGAATAATTTTGACAAGTTTTGTCTACTTATTATCAATTCCTTTATATTCACAAGCTTTTTGGTGCCTTTATTAAAGGAAGAGAAAATTACTGTATTGATACATATTTTATTCCAAGTACTTTCAACATTAGCACAATGTCATCATCAGAGTGTTGTTTATTTCAAGATAAAATGAAACCTGTCTCCATGAAAACATGCTGCCAAAATATATGCGCTATATATATATATATATATATATATATATATATATATATACACTGCGTGCCAAATTATTATCGAGATAACTTTTTTTTCTAATATTTCAAAAACCGTTGAATCAATTCACACAAAATTTTCACACAATGTTTGCAACACTAACCTGCGTCATTACAAAAATTTTCGTACTGATCAACACAATGTAAACAAACTAGCGCCATATTTGTTTTGGCAATTATAGAATTTTGGTTAGTGTGCTTTTCAACTTTTTTTTTTTTTTTTGTAGTATTTGTAGTATTTGACAACACTTTAACATCAGGATGTTATATTATGTCATAAAGGTTTATAAGTTCTGGGGAAATTGATTTTATATGCACATACAAATATGTGTGAGTGTGCTAAAAAAATAAAAATCAGACATAAAATAAAAGTGTAATTGTAATTTCATCTGGTATTTCCGAGAACAAGTAAAAGCATTGATGCCAGCTTTAACCCAAAAAGAAACTCTTGTGGCACAATTCTCAATAGGAAGGTTAAGAATATCAATCCAAGGAGTGTCTCGAGGTTGCAGATCAAATCTGACCATATAGACGGATTCTATCTTTTTTTCTACTTAATCTCTTGTTCATCTTAAAAGTTATTGGTCGTTTCTATTTTTTATTTATTTACTTTATTTATTACATAGGCTAATTGTACAAATGATAATAATATTAACTTGAAATTTTTAATTGATAAGTCATTGTCAATTTTTATTCATATTTTTTTTCTTTTTTCATAGGAATTTTTCAGTGTGTAAGATAAGCATTAAGATAAACATTCTGCAAGAGTCCTGGAACAAAATTGTTTTGTGGAGAAAATTATTTGAAAACTGGTAAATGTGCCATATTTACTTTCACAAAACTAAAGAAAATAACTGTTGCTATCATTTACACGGGGGGTCTACATTTTAAGTTTCCATCACACACCATGCTGTGCTGTGACTTTCTCATTGAAAATGTAAGTCATTTGTTCTTATTGATAACTGTTTTATTTGAAGACACTCTTCTCTTTTTTTTTTTTTTTTTTTTTTACACACTAATGTTTGCTCAAGAGCCACTGAAGGTAGAGGGTTATAGAGAGAATTGGAGTTTCAGCAGTGTACGACAGGTGGAATTAGTAAGCTGAGTTCAAGTTTCAGGTGAGTCTGTTGCATGAACTTTCATACAAATGCCCTTTGGGAAAGGCATGAATCAATTTCTTCTCCTTGCTATGAGTTAACAAGCAGCACAGACTGGATTTTTTAGAGTGGGTTTGCAACCAGAAAAACAACTCTGAATTCAAAACCAGCCTCTGCCTGGCTATCTTACCCTAGACACACCCACTGCTGCTAAAGCTGCAGTACATGTAGCACCCTTAGAAACCTGATGGATTATGGGATTCATGAATGAAACAATGAACCTGACTTCTTCAACAGTTGTGATAAGATTTCTGATTTATATACAGTTCTATGTCCTATTAAACCATCATGCGTTGGTTGGTTCATTCTGTTTAGTGGTATGTCAACCTCTATCGGTTATTTAATGCCGAAATCTAAATATTTTAAATACCATTTTATGGCTTCAACTAAATATATTTTGAATGTAATTGTATGCCTTCAACTACAGATAAAATGTATTGTTGGTAATTTTACTATAAATAGGTATTGTTAATTCATTAATTTTGTTTAGCAGTATATGAATGTCTGGGTTATTTAATACTGAAATCTAAATATATTGTATGTAATTTTATGCTTTCAGCAACAGATATTTTGTATAAAATTTTATATTTTTAGGGTAAAGGTATGTCTTTCTAAATAGATAGTTTGTAGATCATAAAATGTGTTGGTAATTTTACTATAAAAAGTAATTTATATATATTACTTTTTTTTTAAGTGTTGCATTGATTGTCATTTTGTTATAAAAATGTATTGTTGGTCATTTTATTATAAAAAAAAAAAAATTTACTGTTGATTTTTGTTTGGGGGTTCACTATTTTCTCATATCTGGGACCCTAACAATTTACCATGGGAAAATATATCTTTTCTGTTTTAAGATGTATTATTTTATGATTTTCATCTTCAGACATGGGATAGCAGGAGACAGTCTGCAGAAACTGGATCTGCTTTTATATATCATGTCCGTCCATCATATGGGTAGGCATGGCTCTCCTCAACTTCTTACCCTTTGTTGATCTAAACAACATTTATATATTTGCCATTTCTCTTTGTACTTTCTCTGCATTCCATCAACACAATGATTCTCTCCTCCTACCTTCAGTATGTTTTGTGAGTGTTACATTCTCCAAACCCTCTTTCTTCACGTGGATCAGAAATGATCACTTTATTTTCCCCTAATTTTTCTTTTATTACTATAGATTAAGCACTATGTAAATTAATTATAAATTGATCCCCACCTGTTTGCTTGCCTGGAGATGAATACCTTACAACCACATTCCAAAGAAAGGTTGGTTCCTATATGATCACTGAAGTTAAGCAACATTGGACCTGGTCAGTACCTAGATGGATAGCTGCTTAGAAAAACTAAGTGCTGTAAACTTGGATATTGTGATAATTGCTTGAAATTCCAATTTCAATTCAGTCAGTTATGTGCCATAGGTGATAGGTGATCCTGTATCTTTTGATACGTGACTGACGAGGCAGATTTTTTTCTGCAATAGGTCGCCATTTCTTTCTGCAGTAGACCAGTTGCCATCCAAGGCTATAGAACCCTGTCTGTCCTGCTATTTATCCATAGCTGGGGGGGGTGGAGGGAGAAGAAGAGGATTCATACCTTTCCCAAGGGAATTAGCACGTGAGTGAATGTAATGGCTTCAACTGGAATTCAAACTTGGCTCACCGATTCCTCAATCTGAGCTGCTCTCCATTACTCCACCGTACCCTCCCTAATTTCAGTTAGGGTCGTTACATTCATTCACATGCAATACCCTTGGGTGAGGTATGAATCCACCTCTTCTCCACTCTCAGATATTGCTTAATTAATAAGACATGTTTCACTAAAACCATTATTATCTAAAAAAAAAAAAATAAATAAATAAAAAATAATATTGTTTACAAAATATTTAGATTTCAGCATTAAATAAACCATAGAGGTTGATATGTCACTAAACAAAAACAACCAAACCAAACCAAACCTAAACATATGGGAAACAATTTGAGTACTGATTTCTTGCTTATGGTGTTTATTTTCACTGTTCATTGCCTTCTTTGCTTGCAACGGGCCTTTCCCACTTTTCGGTGTGCACCAACAATAATGAGAATAGAGATGCAATGGTCAGTGAGAGGATGGGTGGAATTCCTTGTTATATGTTAACATTCTTACATCTAATAATTTTTTCTTCTTGTTTCCCTTTACAATCTTATCTCAGAGATCTTGTTATCAGGTAATCAAAAATGAATTACAATACTATAGGTTTATAAAGTGCATATTTTATTTCTTTTTTGCTATAATATATACCTCCACTTGGTCATGTTTAAAAAAAAACAGCATGATGAAAAAGACCCCAAACTCAATAAAAACAAAGTTTTCTCATTAAAATGTTTATTATTAAGAAGAAAAACCAAAGTATTTTTGTATTATTTTTTTTTTTAAATCTTTTACTTTGTAGCATGTTTGAAATTTTGGTTTAAGAGCTTTTTTTTTCAGTTTTTATATTGATATGGAAATTCTTTCAAAAATCAAATAATTGTGGGGTTTTAATGAAACTTTCAGGACATATTCAGAAATGTATGAATTTTTTTTTTTTTAGAAAAACTTGATAAAATTATGTTACCACCCACTTACTTAATTTTGAGAAATTAAATATTTAATGGTGGGGATTTTTTAATTAGTTATAAGCAAAACTTCTTGGAGATAGTAAATCATCAATTTTTTTTTTTTTTTTTTTTTTTGTAAAATAATAAATGCAATAAAATTGATGTTATTTAATTAGAAAAGCTTTTAATTGCTTTGATACATAAGATTTATTAAGGATACTATTGTCTTAAAAAGACATGATCAAAAGAGGACCCACTGTTAAGAATTGCTTGTATTTTTTTATATGTAAGTAATATTTGTTTCAAATCAGTTTAATTTAACTTTAAAGTTGCTAATTTTACTAAAACAATGTGTCACAAATATATATTTTATTTTTGGAAGATTTTTAAAATCAACAAATTTGTTTTGTTTACAAATTTCTTAAAATTAAGAAAATGGCTAATTTTAAGAATTTTCTTAAATCAGCCCAAAAATTGAGATTCCATTCTTTATAATTTTTATTTAAAATACACCTGAATATTTTACTTACTGGAAATAATAAATTTAATCATTATGATGTCAGTTATAGCTAAAATAAAATCTTCAAATTTCTTTTCATTTTAAAAATTAATTTTAAATGTTAGATATCGAAAAGTCAGTAAAGTAAAACTTTTTTATTGATAAAAAATAGCAACACTAATAAAATACTATTATTTGTAAGGCTTCAAGAAAAAGAGTAATCTCCCTTTGTAAGATAATATGAAATAGGAATAATCTCACTTGGAATATAAAATGCCCATTTCAGATAGAACTGAATTTCGAGTGGCCTCCCTTTGAACACTTAATATTGATTCTTTCTATATATCTTGTTAGTGAAAAAAGTTCGCTTTAGTCAAAATAAATGTTTCTTTTTCGACTTATTTATTGATTTACTATTTTGATCTGTCTTCTACCATCTTTCAGGTAGTTTTATGATCCAATCCTTCTAAATTTAAAAAAAAATCTTTTCTTTACAAAAAACTGGAAGAAATTTTCTTTTCTTTAAGATCGTTCTAAGTAATAATCCGAAGGTGTAGTAATTTTGGTAAGACGGTGGAAGGATTTTTATATGGTTACTAAAGAAAGGATCCACCTCGCATTATTCTAATGAATGGAATATTATACTTTTTATCTTAAATTACTCCTACTACTACCACTACTACTACAATAACAACAACAATAACAATAATTTAATTTCTAAGAAAAAAAAACGAAAATTGAAAAGCTTAATACAAATCATCCCTCCAAAAATATTTACAATAATTAAAAATATTTTTGTGTGTCAAAATTCTTTTTTTTAAGAATGGTATTTCATAGGCAGCATTATTGTTAGGTCAAAATTTTCGAGGGTTTTGATTGTCCCCCTTACGCTCATAAACCTTTTAAGAAAACTAATTTTTTAGTTTTTAAAAAAAAAAAAAAAAAAAAAAAAAAAAACGTTTGAAAGGTAACTGTTACATTTGAAATTGGTTTTCTTTTCTCATTTTATTTTTAATTGTGATATGTAGTAGCGCCACTAATTCTCAATACATAGGTTTTAAAGATGAATTTAAAAACAAAAATGGAAAAGCTTTTTTTGTATAAAAATGCTATTCTAACTCTTTTACATCATAAAAATAAAGAAAAAAAAGGGAAAATAAATCAAATGTTAATTTCCTAAATTTAATATTTTTAACACTATGATACTTCTTGAAGCATTCCATGCAAAATGGAATTGTGAATTCTTTGCACCAAATTGCAACCGATTCTTCCCTTTTTTTTCTCTTCGATAAGTATGCATGCAGACATAGCACAATCTGTGGCTTGTTCTTTCGCCTTTACTCCAGAAAATGAAGTAACTTCATGAATCATGAATTGCTAATTCATTATTTAAATTAAATTCGAATCATGAATGAATAATGCCCGTATCTTTGGAAAAAGATTTGTAGTGGATCTAAGAAGGATGCGTGAATATTTTAAATTGTGCTGTAGATAAAATATGCAATATCCACAAACATAAATTATAAGAAATGGTCAAATGGTAACGATATTCAATCAAGACAAAAAATACATGTTTGAAACAACAGATTAAATTTTATATACACAATTTATAATTTCTTTGTAATGATGTGTGCAAAAGTATAGAGAAAAGTTCTTTGCTGTTTCGGAAATGTTCAATGTCTAAAAAGTTGTCTGCCTTTGATTGAAAGGTTGAAATTAACTTAAACAAAAGATTTTTCTATGGAAGATATTAACTGAAAAAGTTTGTATGAATTTTTCTAATCTCTCATAAAGAAAGTTTGTTTCTTTGGCGGCAATTTTGACAGATAATTCATCATGTGTATCTTTGCGTGTGTGAATCTCAAAATGCGACGAAAATTCGTTTGCTGTTTCTATTTATAGTTTTTTTAAACAACAAAATCGGCTCCAGCGGCTTGGTAACTTGTTGCAATTTTTTCTGGGAAATGTGTGGGCGAATGTTGTATATTTTTATTTTTTAGCCAATAGGATTTCTTGAAACATTTAAATTAGGGATGAATTTGAGAGAGATTTTTTTATGTCAGTTGAGCCTATTTTTGCACAAATTTTGACTGTTTTGTTATGGAAATTTCTAGAAGCTTATTTTTATTTAACAACCAATGAAATTCAAGAAAATGTTTGAAAATTGAAATGAGGGTTACTAAAGATTTAAATCGTCAGTTGTTCATATCCGCTGATCTTCAATGAAATATCAACTGGCTATGCCTGTCATCTAATAGTTAAAGATGTAAAATTTTACGTTTTAATAACTAAATTGTTAATTAATTTTCTTTCATTTTTTTTTTTTTTTTCAGAATTAAAATTTATTTTTATCTTCACTAAAAATTATATTTATATTTTTGTATTTATTGCGAGAGTTTATCTAACTTTGTTTTCTCAAAGTGTGTTAGATTATGACATTAAAATAGAAGAAAGAAAATAGTTCAATATCTTTCATAAAACTATCAAGTTCACTAAATAGCATAGTTTACTAGAAAAGAGCCGATAGTTTTCCCCTGGTTATTTTAAGTATCTGAATGTATCAGGTTTCTTGAACTTAATAAGTATTTATGGATTTACCTTGAAGATAATTTTGTTTCTCCTTGTTCACAAAAGAGAAAATACATTAATCAGAGTATTTAAAGGATGGTCACTAATTTACTTGGCCCCTGTTCTCTCAAAGCTCTTAAAGGTTCTTGCTTTTCGGATTGTTGAAAATCTTATGTAGTTCCTGTTTTTAAGAACTTTGAACTACCGTCTATTCCTTCGAGCTAACAAACTATTAGTCTTTTATCTCTTTTTGACAAAGTATTAGTCTTAATCAACTAGGAATTGATTAAGCATCTCATCTTGCAGGATCTTTTTCAGGTAAGCAATATGGCTTTTGCTTCTCTAGGTCAAATGCCAATGTCAAATACCGTTGTTTACAGTTATTGTTGAAAGAATCTGTCAAACTTTAGATAAAAATGGCGAACTCGGACGATTGATTTAGATATTCCGAAGGCGTTTTAACAGGATTTAGCAAGCTGGTCTTCTTCATAAATTAAAGGTTTATGGTACTTCTGGTCGTTTCTTTGAGTTGATTCAGTCTTTCTTATCAAACCGCCTAATGAAAATTATCTTAAACGGCCACTTCTCCAGACCATTTTGCATTAATGCGGGTATCCACCAGGAATATATTCTTGAAGTCACTTTTTGTTTTCTTTATTTTCATCAACCTTTGTTTTTATCAGTTCCCGACTCTGTATCTATGCTAAGGACACAATTTGTTCTTGTCTTAATAGTTAAGTCTGATAGGTTCGATAAAATTCAAATTAACCACCGATCTCGAAAAGCACTTAAAATCTGTTGTGAACTGGGACAGGAAGTGGCTTGTTAATTTGAACGTCTTTAAAACGAAATTGCTCCTTAAAAGAACCATTTTTTACCTTCCATCGGCATGACTGATGCTCACATTAAGGAGATTAACTCATTGCGCCTTCTTGGTCTCACGTTTTCTACTGAGATGAAGTGGAATGATTATATTGAATCAATTGGTAAGTCAGCTGCTAGGAAATCGGTTCAGTATGTCGTGGTAGAGTTTTTTTTCTTCTTTTTTTTTCAACAGAATCTTTTTAGCTCAACTATTCACCCGTGTATCGAATATTGCTGCCACATATGGCCTGGTGCCTTTATTATGTGTCTAGAGATTCTTACTAAAATAATAAAAAAAAACTGTCAACGTTATCGGCCCTGACCTGGCATTTCGGCTTCAACCACTTTCCTACTGCTGTAACATGAGCTTCTTTTGCCTTTTCTATAAATATCTTCACGGTAAGTGTTCCGATGAGCTTTCCTCGCTGTTACCTCGACTTCACGAATTTAAGCGCAGTACTTGATTGGCAGATAGATCTTCATAATTTCACTGTTGAGATGTCTAGTTGTAACCATAAATTCTATGCTAATAGTTTATTCTCTCACGCTTCTTGCTTATGGAACTCTATTCTGGTTTACTGTTTTTCTTTCAACTACAATCTTCATAAATTTAAATGCAATGTTTTAGCATTCCGCTACCACTTTTTCATCAATGTCGACTTTTTGTGCACAGTGCGGATCACAGCTTCATACATATTTTCAGAAAACCTTAACTTCTCATTGGACAATAAATATTAAAATTATCACGTATACATTGTATATTCACGTACATTGTTCTCAATCAGCAAAACCAAACATATGAGGCTTCAGACTGAGTTTTGTAAGACGCTTTCTGAGTGGTTAACAAACATTGAAAATACAATTTACCTGTTCAACACTACATCCGAATAACATCAACCAAGTTTTTAACCTGATGAAAAAACAATGCTTTGTGGAGCCTGTCACGTGACCTAAATATATATAAATTGAGTGTACGAGCGAAACCAGTCAGTGAGAATTTACGACGACTAGCATTTGCCTAACGAGTTTACGACGCTTATATTATTACTGCCGCGAAGTACAAAGTTAGAATCTCAAGTTATTTAACATAAAATAACTTCACTGTAATTCAAGCTAAAATTTCAACTGAACAACTCATTCACCAACTTCTTCTGGAACTTACTAAAAACTATTCAATCACACTATTGAATCTTACAAAACTTAATTACAAAGGTTATGAACAATACATCCAACTACGAGCAACAAAAACAAATTAAACATTACGGAACATTCACTTCTCCAACTTCTTTAAAGCTAAAAGTTTATCAACATATTTTCAGCTTTACAGAATTCTTTAACCTCTCTTTCGGTGAACATTTTGAGTGACAAGTTAATTCAGCTTTTTGAAAGCTCAGGTAAAAAAAGAAATTACAGTAGTAAAGACTTTAATTCAGTCAAAGGACCGTTGACATATAAATATAAATATTGTACCCGTTATGAAAAGTTATTTTCTTGAGTTCTTTCACTTGTCTGCTTTTCGTTTGCTTACACATTATGCGTAAAGTAAAAAATGTGCTGGTTAATTTATGCCGTCAATAACGCTACAGTGTCAATCGTCATCTTCTGTCTTCTTGAATCCGTTTTTTTTTTTTTTTTGTTTTTATTACCCGCTCTGTTTCTTTCTTTCTAAGTATCTGCTTGCATCCGAGCGTTGTGTGAGTGAGTGTGTGTTTTTGTTTTGTTTGTTCATTTGTTTTTGATTTTTTCTGCTTAGGGTGAAATGATATTGATCATATTATTATTATTATAATTATGGTGATGATGATTTAAGATAAAAATTATAATATTCCATTAGAATAATGCGAGGTGGCTTTTTTCTTTAGTAACCATAGAAAAGAACATTTCTTCCAGTCCTTTGCAGAGAAAAGTTTTTTGGTTTTTTTTAATTTAGAAGGATTGGATCGTAAAACTACCTGAAAGATGGTAGAAGACAGATCAAAATAGTAAATCAATAAATAAGTTGAAAAAGAAACATTTATTTTGACTAAAGCGAACTTTTTTCACTAAAACAAGATATATATAGAAAGAATCAATATTAAGCATTCAAAGGGAGGCCACTCGAAATTCAATCCCATCTGATATGGGCACTTTATATTCCAAGGGAGATTATTCATATTAACTTACTAAGGGAGATTACTCTTTTTATTTTTTTTATTTTTTTTGGAAGCCTTACAAATAATAGTATTTTATTAGTGTTGCTATTTTTTATCAATAAAAATTTTTTACTTTGCTGACTTTTCGATATCTAAGGAAAGAAGATTAAAGTTTTTATTTTAGCTATAATTGACAGCAAAATGATTAAATTTATTATTTCCAGTAGGTAAAATATTCAGGTGTATTTTAAATAAAAATTATAAAGAATGGAATCTCAATTTTTGGGCTGATTTAAGAAAATTTTCTTAAAATCAGCCATTTTCTTAATTTTAAGAAATTTGTAAACAAAACAAATTTGTTGATTTTAAAAATCTTCCAAAAATAAAATATATATTTGTGACACATTGTTTTTGAAACAAATATTACTTGCATATAAAAAAATACAAGCAATTCTTAATAATGGGTCCTCTTTTGATCATGTCTTTTTAAGACAATAGTATCCTTAATAAATCTTATGTATTAAAGCAATTAAAAGCTTTTCTAATTAAATAATGTCAATTTTATTGCATTTATTATTTTACAAAAAAAAGTTCCAGGACTCTTGCAGAATGTTTATTTAAATTGGAATGCTTATTTTACAAATTGAAAAATTCCTATCAACATGACCATTCCATACAGTACTTACATTTGGTATCACGGGGAACTTGAAGGGATGGCGCTGGCAAGTGCAACAATAGAAGGATTAGTCTTGCCCAGTGGGAACGCATAGGTTGTAAGTTAACCTCTCATCCAGTATGTACTTCTCTTTGGCTTAAACCAAATTATTTCTAGCATCTCGACCTGAACTCAAAAATTTTATTCACTATTTTTTTTTTTTTACTTCCTTCTTTCACAATAGTAGTAGATAGGCTTGCTATCATCCAGTTTACACTCTGTCATGGTATTTTGAGCAGTAGAGGTTTATCCCTTACTTCCCGTTTAGGATTGCATTTCTAGTTCCTCCTAAAGTCTAAAGTTCTCTATACTTCTAACATCTCTATCTGAACTTTGAAACTTTATTTACTGATTCTTTCTTTCTTCATTTTCTCCTCAATGAGTAGTTTTGCCTGTCGTCTGGCACATAATTTTCTCCAGTTTTTTTGAACGAGAGTAGAAGTTTATCTAGTTTCCTGTTTAGGATTAGGTCTGCAATTCCTTCTAAAGTCTACTTCAACTCAATACTCCTAACATCTGCAACTGAAATTTCATTCACTAATTATTTACATTATTTTCTTTTCTCTCCTCCCAACAAAAGTAAATAGATTTGTCTATCATCCAGTTCACACTCTTCTCCACAATTTTTTGAAGAGGAGTAGAGGTTTATCCCTTCTTTCCTGCTTAGGATTGATTTTCTGATTCTTTCTAATGTCTACTTCCACATTAAACTTCTAACATTTCCAAATGGACTCTGAAATGTTATTCACTAATTAAATCTTGAGCTCTTCAAGTCTAGGGTTAGGTGTTATCTTTCCTGCATCGACCCCCAAGAACTTCACCTCTTACCTTTTTTTTCTGCTAATACAACACTACCCTCTACTTTGAGTAGCATATAGTGTTTTTAAAAAAAAAAAAAAAAAAAAAAAAAAAAGGATCTTGAAATACAGCAGTTATCAATAAGAACAAATGACCCTACCTTTTTAAGCAAAAAAGGCACAGCACAGCATGGTGGAAACCTATGATGCAGATCCACATTGTTAATGATAGCAACAATTATTTTCTTTAGTTTTGTAAAAGTAAATATTTAACTTAATTTAAAAAGTGGGGGTGGGCTTTGTGATGTAGAGTGCTGGTGTACAAGATTACATCACTCTAGTCTTCAGGTCTGAATCCAAGGATAATACCTGTTTGTCTTCTCTGCCATGTTATATTAGTAGTATGTGGCTTTGTATTGTCCTGAAGGATGACAATTTTTTTTTTTTTTAGTCCACTGTGTATGCTACCACTGACGTACAAAGACTAAGGTATGCTAGTGTACTCCAAATTAATTCTTAACTGATAAGTATGATTTTAAGCTGAAAAGTGCAAGGAAAACTATTAGAATAGAACTCATGATTTCTACAGTAAAACAAGGAGACCTAGTTGTCAGTCCAGTAGCATGCTTAAATTCAGATCCAACATTGAGGCCTACATCAAGTACCTTAAGGAGGTAGTGCTGCCCTGGGTCAATAGAGTAGCTGCTGGAAGGCCCTATGTCTGGCACCATGCCACACAAGCAGGAGAACCCAGTCATGGCTGTCAGACAATTTCTGCGACCACATCAGATCAATTATATACAGCAGTTGAAAAGTAACTGACATCAAGATGCCAGGTCAGGACCAATAACATTACATAACCTTCTTTGGACTTTGTTAAGTATATCTAGATATATTATAGGAGCACCAGATCAGATAGGGCAGCAATATTCAATGCATGCATAGACAAAAGGTAGAAGTTATATATGTGCAAACGTCTTTTGTGGTTTGGAATATCAAATCTAGATGACATATGCTTTCATTCTCAGCTACATCACATCCGAATAATTCAAGCACAGGCAGCAACAGATGTAAAGAGCAAGTATTAACTTTCCAGAATATAAATGACTGCTGAAACATTCTCAATTCAACTAAGAAGCCTTTCCGAGGAAATGTATTTAATGTTTGCTCATTTGGTCACATTTGCGTCATACCAAAAACTTTTCAGCAGCATCTTGTACAACAGACACCCAAAGAGGGATGGAGACTAAAAATAATGCCAAACAAAGATAAGGAAATTACACCAAATCAACATTCAATGATTAAACCATCATGTTCAACATAATTCAAACAAGAAGATAATCCTAAGTGCTGACAACTTCAATTTTACTTAGATTTCTGTTTGAATTTCTAGTTGAGATATCCCTAGACATGTACAGTGGAATGAGAACAATCTACCTCTAAAGATTAAATAAAAATTTCAGTTAAAGTTTCACTGAATGCTACTCATACTGACATGCACCTGATGAAGGCCAGAGAACAAAACAGCCAAAACATTGTGCTAACAACTAAGATGAGGGCAATAATCCAAGTGTAAATAATATATTTGCTTACTAGGCTTGAGCTTGAGCACTTAAAGCCAGATTCACGTAAGTTGTTATATTAACTTCTCATGTACACAATAGTATATTCAGGTTAATGTATACACATATGCCAAATATCTGTTGTAAATACTAGTTTTTTAGAGACGGGATTTTTTTTCCATTTCAGTTCAATCTAATGTATTTGGCAGCTTATCAGAAAAAAGATTGGAGTTTGCCTTTTGAACTTAGTTTGGCATCATATTGGTATTATATTGAATCAATTGCTAGGTCTGCTGCTAGGAAAGTTGGTACAATGTGTCACAACAATTTTCTCATCAGAAGACATCTTACACATAAGTTTACCATTCTTCCATGCCTTGAACATTGCTGCCATATCTGGTCTGGTGCTTCTGCTATGTATTCAGAGATTCTTGATCAAATACAAAGAAGAAGCAATGTTATTGTTCCTGACATAGCATAATAAATAAGCAGAAAGATCATCATTTTACAGTTGAAATAAGAATGTTATCAGAAGTTATAGACTTTCCCTCACATTTCTAGCTTGTGGAACTCTTCTGGCTTCTTGCTTTCCAGTAAAATCTGATCTTCAAATATTTAAAAGTAATGTTAATCATTATCTTCCATTTTATTAATTCCTGTTCTTCTATTGTTATATCTCCTTAATGTTTTTCTTTTTCTCCTTCTTTCCGTCAGTAAAGACTTCTGTTTTAGTGGCTTTATTGTCTTGATTGGGGGTGAAATGATTTAAAAAAAATAAAATAAAAAAATATATATATATATTGCTATTTTCTTCCTAACAGATATTCATAAAATAAAATTATTGAGAATGCTTTACAAAGTAGACTGAATACTAACTGGATACTCACCCGACAACCATTTTTCATTTATATTCAAAAATCTTATAGCAGTTACAACCTTTCCTCACCAAGCACCTAGAAGAGAACCAAACCTAATTCACTGTTGCAGGCAGGTTTATATGGTAAGCACTTCATACTGTGTACAGAGCTATTTTTAGCTGTTCTCATGTTTGAACTATTTTATTCAAATATTTAAATTGCTATGAACAGCCAACATTATCCTTTCACATGTTTTAAAAAAACAAAACAGTATGATACCAATCAAATTACTTTCTGCTATTATCAGTGTATATACAGGGTTAAATGGATAAATTGTAATCTAAATTACACAAAAATGAAAATAACACTGACATCTGATTTTAAGACATTTACAAAAATTACAACAAAAAAAAAAATAAAAAAAATAAAAAAAAATCATTAAATACTAAATTTATTTAATAAAATTGCCACTGGCTTCAACCACAGCCTCCAGATGACTTCAGAATCTCCTGCAACTCTTCTGGATGGTCTCCTTGTTTAAGTTGGTGAATGCTGCCATCATCTTTGCCTTCAGTTCATCTACAGTGTTACCAAGAGTTTTGTTGGTCTCTCACTCAACTGCACCTCACACGGGGGTTGCAGACTGGTGAGTTAAATGGTCAGATGTAAGGGGTGATGCGGTCACAGAAATTGTCTGACAGCCATGACTAGGTTCTCCAGCAGCTACACTATCGAAAAAATTGTTGAATGTAGAGTAATTGGCAAAAATGCATAAGAAACAGAATTGACAAAGTTTGCAATAGAAAAAGAAAGAAAGAAAAGAACAAGGCAAAAATAATACAAAGCAAACAGAAAAAAAGTTGCATATATATATATATATATATATATATATATATATATATATATATATATATATATATGCATGCATGCATGCAAGACAAAAGTAAGCAAAGCAAGAGTAATGAGACAAAAAAAGTCACAAACTAAGAATGGTGTTAACACACAAAAGGAATACAGGGTCACAGTGTTGACTTCAAGACAAGAAATGACCAAAATATATTGGATGAGACCAAGAAGTGGCCTATCTTATTAGGTAGAATAAAATCCCAGCATACATCTGTACGATGTTTCTATAAATTTGGAGAGGAGAGGTTTTTAACAGCCATTTCTAACCAGATTGAAACCAACACTTAATGACAAACATTTTTCTTTTCCAATAAACAAATAAACTGCCATTTGGATCAGGTCTATCCACCTTGATTAAATATGCTAAGCACAAATCACTTGAATTTTTTTTTTTTTTTTTAGATAAATCTTTGTCAACCATTAATATTTTACTAGTATAGTTACTTCTATGAAAAAAGAAAAAAAATATGAATAAAGATTGACGATGACTTATCAATTAAAAATTTCAAGTTAATATTATTATCATTTGTACAATTAGCCTATGTAATAAATAAAAAATAGAAACGACCAATAACTTTTAAGATGAACAAGAGATTAAGTAGAAAAAAAGATAGAATCCGTCTATATGGTCAGATTTGATCTGCAACCTCGAGACACTTCTTGGATTGATATTCTTAACCTTCCAATTGAGAATTGTGCCACAAGAGTTTCTTTTTGGATTAAAGCTGGCATCAATGCTTTTACTTGTTCTCAGAAATACCAGATGAAGTTTCTATAGCCCACAGGAATCACTTCCTCCATTGTGATAGTTGTGGCACCCTGCATTATTAGAAAAACTAAAAAGAAATATTCCTAGAAATATGATTTAATTTTTATTCGGTTTATTAACCAGTTGTTAGTTATTTAGACGAAGAGTAATTAAGTTTTGAGAATATTTCTCTAATTGTATTTAGGCGATCTTAAGGGAAGAAGAAGAAAAGAAAAAAAGGAGAGGAGGAGAAATAGATAAGCCGGTCATAAGCGTAAAAACAGGTGTCAAGAGATATCTAGGCCAACGCGCCTGACCAATTTCAAGAACAATGGAAATTGTTATTTGAAGGAATAAGTTTAGAGATAATGAACGGACATGGTAAAAGTGGATGAACATACGTACGATTGATAAAAATATCGGTCAAAACATTTGGCCTACTTTTGTGTCCACGGAATGTAGAAGCTCATTATCAATTTGGAGAAATGGGATTTTTAGAACAATGGAAAACGAAACATTACTCGGAAAGGGGTGTCTTTGGAATGAGAAGGTGACCGCTGGAATTGTATACAGATCCTGACCTGTTGAAGATTAGAACCCCCACGATGATGAAGTGAGGATATTTTCAATTCAGATGATTAAGATTTTAACTGTCAGGCCTGAACGAAAATAAAGGAATGAAAACAATTGTTTTGGCTCACAGAAAGCGCCAGCGAGACGAGAAAAAATTCTTCCTGAAGTCACATCTAATTAGCGGCGGGCTGTTTGACAAAAACCAAAAAAGGTGAGAAAGGCCGAGATGGTCATTTTTCGTGCGTGAAAAAAGGCCAAATTGGATTTTGTTTTTTTAGCAAGGTGTTTTCTTTCCCAGAACAAAGCCGGGATAGACCACGCCCGACTGGAGACGTCACGAAGGACTGGAGACGTCACGAAGGACGGAGACGCCCAACCAGAATCTCATTAAAAGCGGTCACGTGATATGCAAGAAAGAGGAGAAAGGACGTTCGACCAGGACCCATTGGTCGAAAAACGGTCACCTGACATACGAGAGACCGGGAGAGATGGGTATCGCCCCCCCAGAGGCACTGTGAAGAAGTAGGGGTGAAAATAAGAGCGATAATGGGAAATCAGAACTAATGCGACTTTTGGAATTATCAAGAAAACCCTGACGCCGACAGACCCGCCCCAGTTTGTTTGCGGCGTCAATAAAAGCAGAACCCCAATCGACAGAAATCAGAGAGTTGCGGGGTAGATGGCCAGAGCAGTTGGAGAGCGGACGGCGGGCCCTGCTCATTCGCCCCTTTACCAAGAAGAAGGGCCGGGTCCGTTTGGCCCCGGACAGGCAGAGAAGTTGCAGCCAAGTCGAAGAGAAGAAAATTGCTTAGAAAAGCCGCAGAGAAGTTGGAGCAGAATTGCAGGCCAGACAGGTCAAGAATTGCAGGCCAGACAGGCCGAAGAATTGCAGGCCGGACAGGCAGAAGAGTTGCAGGCCAGACAAGCAGTAAAGTTGCAGGCCAAACAAGCAGAACAGTTCAGCCCCGGAAGGCAGAGAGAAGAGTTCACCTCAGACGGCAGAGAGAAGAGTTTGGACCTTGGCGAGAAGAGTTGCAGGACGGAAGAAGAAGAAGTTACTTGCAGTTGCGTCTAGAAGAAGTTGAAACCAGGCCAAGCCTGAGGGTGGAAATTCGTCCAACCCAAATCGAAGTGAAGAAATACGTCCAACTCAAGCCGGGTTAATAAGCTCGTCCAACTCAAGCCGAAGAGAAGAATCAGCCCGTGAACGACTGGTAGAGATTAGTGTCCAGTGTCGAAATCAAACCACACTCCAACATACAAAATTCTAGAGAGTAGGCAACTCAAGTCTTTAAATTGTATGATAGAAGCTTGGTGCCACAGTCCACAAAACAGGTCGGGAAGTAAGAATAATTTTATGTAACGAACAATAGATATAAAAGGTTGTTACCCTTTCTTATCAGTAATTTTTGCCTCGTGAGTTTTTTTTTTTTTTGCTTGTGTGTTGCCACCCCGTTGAACCCAGCTGGCATACGGCCCCGACTCCTGTTTGATCCCGTCTGTCTAAGATCTAATCACAACGATGGGTAGGCAGACCGGAGATCAGTATAGTTACCCTAGTAACCAGGTGTTGGGCGAGTTGGGAACGGCGAGGCTGGTAATCATCTAACCAGAGGGTTGGAACGTCACACTTGGAGCAGCGAGGAGCGAACAACTGATGCCGTGGCAAAAAATGTCACAACTGGTGCTGTCTGTGACAAGGATCGACCCTTGGGCGGCCACATCACATCACGTCACAGTTGGAGCCGCGAACGAGATCGAACGACAGAGTCGACGCTGCGACCAAGGAGGGGCGACGTCACATAGTTCAGATTACAACAGACGCCTATTTGTGTCTGCTCATAATAATTGTAAATGTATTCTCAAATAGGTTTGCTGATAGAGGCTATGTGGTGCCTTATTCTAATAAGTTTGGCTTTTGTGACTACTGGCGGCTCTGTAATAGTATCTTAAATAAGAATAAGTCTTCTATTCCTCCTCTCTTCACTCAATTTGTGGTGTTAACATCTACTGTTAAAGCAGAATATTTGCTTAAATTCTCTTGAAATTCTACTCTTGACTCATCTGGAGTATCTTTGCCTGACTTTCTGCTTAGAACTGAGTCTCTTGAGTGATATGCATATAACTGCATCCATGGTTTCAGCTATCATCTCTAAATTGGATCCCTTCAAAACATGTGAACTTGATAGCATCCCTGCAATAGTCCTGAACTGGCTCCTGTTCTCTCTAAACTCTGCAATAAGTGTCTTGCTACTTCTTGTTTTCCTGCTTCTTGGAAATAATCTTCTCTAGTTCCAGTCTTTAAGAACTCTGGCAAACCATCTGATCCTTCTATCAGTCTATTAACCTTCTATCTCTCTTTGGCAAAGTATGAGAGGCTCTAATAAACTCTGGACTGGTTAAGCATCTCACATGACAAGGTCTTCTTTCAGATAAGCAATGTGGCTTTCACTTCTCTAGGTCAACTGCTATGTATTAATAATTATTGATGAAAGATTCTATCAAACTATTAAGGAATGGTCAAGCTCAGCCTGTTGCTTTGAATATCTCAAAGGTATTTGACAGGGTTTGGCATACTGGTCCTCTTCACAAGTTGAAAGGTTAGGATATTTCTAAATGAATTTTGGAACTTATTCAATTCTTTCTTATAAAAATCTTGAAATGAAAGTTGTCTTGAATGACCACTCTTTTACATTTTGTATTAATGCAAGCATCCCTGGGGGGAGGGGTTTCATATCTGAACTGACGTTGTTCCTAATTTTCATCAACAACCTTCCTGATGACATCAGTTCTCAACTTGATAATCAATGCTGATGACACTTTCATGACAGGTGTAAATAGTTAAGTCAGATCAGTTCAATATGGTCAAATTGACAGCTGATCAAAAAGATGGTTTCTGTTAACTGGAATAAAGAAAAGGGTTTATTAATTTTAATGCCTCCAAATAAAAATTTGTTCTATTAACCATCTGAGAGAACACTTTCTGCCTCGCATCAGCATGGCTAATGCTAAACTCCAGGAGAGTGATTAGCTGACAAAGTGCAAAGATTATATTGAATCAATTGCTACTTCTGCTGTTAGCAAAGTTGGTTCACCGTGTCATATCAGACAATTTTTCTCACCCAAATCTATCTTATATATTTGTTAGTCAACCATTCATTCATGCTTCAAATATTGCTGCCACACATGATCTGGTGCTCCTGCAATATATTTAGAGATCCTTGACAAAATCTGAAGAACATTATTGGTCCTGAATCTGGCATCTCAGCTTCATTCACTTTGCTACCGTCATAATGTACCTTCCCTGTGCTTTTTGTATACTTTTATAGTAAGTGTTATGCTAGATAGTCTATTAGGTCTCATTTTACATTTGAAATGGCTAGATGTAACTGTAGCTTATGGGATTGTGAGACTTCCCTCTGCCTTCCAAGTCAAGTTTTAATCTTCAAAAATGTAAATGCAATGTCAATCGTTATCTTAATTTCTGTTCTTATATTGTCCTCACTCTTTAATAATGTTTTTCTTATTTTAGTTCCCACTCAGTAACCCCCGACATCTTAGTGGCTTTCTTACCTTGCCTGGGGTAAAATAATAACAACAGTTCTTGTAGCACAAATGATAAAGCAGCTGTCATAGCTGTTCATGATTTCTGAAGTCAAAAGGATACAAGTTCAAGCCCCACTTTGCAAATTGGAAATAAAGAAAAAGGTCAATGTTTACTCATAAGTGAAAATTCAGGTAGTTGCAATGAAAAAGAACTGAAATAAAGATGAAAGAAATGCAAATCAAAAATTAATAATGGCAAATCATGACTCATTCATATGCATGCATGTATACATGTATCTCCAAAGATCCATGAAAAAATGACTATAAGTAATGAAAAATTGCTCCAGACTTATTTAAGAGAAAAAAAAACAACCATATTTTTTTTTAATTATTAAATGATATTTTTTAATCCTTTTTAGAACATTTAAATTTTTTTTTTTTTGCATCAATGGTTACCATAAATTAGCACAAGAATTTTTAGTATATTGATCTGGAATAATTATCAAATTTTAATAAAATTTTCAGGAATCTTGGTAAATATATATTTTAAATATTATTTTTAGTGGATACTTGTATTTGAGAAATCTTATTTCGATTTCTGTCGAAGGGTTCAAATAAGATTTCTCAAATATTCTGACTGGTAGATGAAAAATAAATAAATGGAGCACCTACTCAAATCCATTAAAAATAACATTTAAAGTGATACAAATGAGTCAAATTAATAAAATCAATATATATATATATATATACACACACACTATCAGAAAATAAGTGATAACTATAGTAAATTTAAAAGCCAAAGTATCCAAAATGCAATAAAACACTAAATAACAGAATATGTTTCTAAATTTTTAAGATTGCTGAGTAGTTAAAGAATAGAATAAAAAATTATAATGCTCATATTATATTCATGTAATTTTTATAGATGTTCCCCCAATCATAAAAAATTTTCAAACATAAGTGTATTGAGATAACCATCAGAATCTTATAAAAACGCCCATCTCCAGGTGTAAAAAAATGCTTTTCTGCGATAATCTAAAGTAGGTAACATTTGTTTCAAATCAGATTAATTAAACTTCAAAGCAGCTAATCTTCCTCAAATAAAGTTTCAAAATATTTTAGTTTTGAAATATTTTTTTTTTAATAAAGGGAACTACATTGTGCTGACAGATTTCTAAGTATGGCTAAAATTAGCCATTTTCAAAAAGTAAAAACCAATTCCAATTAATTTAAATTCATTTTGAAATACAGGCAAGGGACAAAATATGCTGGCATAAAAAGGTTTTCTTCTTGTCAAATCTTTCTTTAATAGTGTCTTCGCAGTTACATTTATTTTATGTCTGATTTTTATTTTTTTAACACACTCACACATACTTGTATGTGTACATAAAATCAATTTCCCCAAAACTTATAAACCTTTGTGACATGATATAACATCCTGATGTTAAATTGTTATCAAATACTACAAAACAAAAAAAAAAAAAAAAAAAAAAAAAAAGAAAAGCACACTAACCATAATTCTATAATTGCCAAATTTAAAAGAAAAAAAGTCCAAGGAGAGAATACAGAAGTGATAATCCAGTAGAGTTTGTTATATATATATATATATATATATATATATATATAGAGAGAGAGAGAGAGAGAGCATATATTTTGGCAGCATGTTTTCATGGAGACAGGTTTCATTTTAGATAGAAGCAGTAGATATATATAAAAATTATTCTGAATTCAAAACAGCAGTAAGAGAAAGAAAAAAAATAAGATAAATAAAATTTAAAATATAGATATCAGAATCAGATACTAAAATCTCAAATTGTTGGAATTGCAACCTAGAATGAACAATGAGCAAGCATAGACATCCCCTGCCACAAATTTTATCACTGCCAAATCCTGTAAAACTCCTGTGTTTCAAAACAAAAAATTTCTACAAGTGATAAGAAAATATTTTCAGAATTTACAAAACCTAATCATTAACAGTGAGTTTTCTTTGATAAAACAGGAAACAAGTTCTTAGCAGCATATGGTTGGGTTCTTTAATACAATTCACCCACCAAATATTACAATTTAAACATTTACTGCTGTAAAAAAAAAAAAAAAAAAAGACAAATCAAACAATGTCACAGAACCAAACCGTAAACACTGATTGTTGTATCAACAACTTACTTCATTTCCTATCAACAAGGCTGCTCTCATCTGGGATGAAATCCTGGTTTAAGGTTTCTACATGTTCCAATGCTAAAATATTATTTATTTGGAATTCAAAAATGGAAAATATTACAGAGCAATGAAAACATTGTGTCAGAGATTCAAGGTTCATGTTGTAAAAAAAAAAAAAAAAAAAAAATCCTACATCGTACATCATGAGTATGACCATTGCTGACAAGTCAAATCTATGATTAGTTTTGAATTCAGAGTTTTCCTCCTAGACTGGTTGTCAACCACAGCTAGAGAGTACAATCTGCCTTGCTATTTAACTCATAACTGACAGAAGAGATGGATTCATACCTTTCCCCAAGGGTATTTGGGCAGAAGTGAATTTAATTAATTCAACTGGAATTCAAACTTTGCTTTCCCATTACAAGCTTTTACACATTATGCCACCTGTACATCCAAGCTACAATAGATGTTAAGATGTCAGCAATGCCCATGCTGAATTTTAATATATAAAGACAAAAAGAAGACTTTTCTTTACCAACATGTTTCATCCCCTGATGGACATCATCCAGACAACAAGTATTTATAAGCATAAGTAAAAAAAAAAAAAAAAATATCAGGTTTCCCAAATTTTTTAAATTTAAGAACTCTATTCTTCAGGCTAACTTACAGTCAAGGTAAAGTAAGGTAAGTGATTTAATTTAACCTGAAAAATATTAATGAGCATTCTTAATACTTTGAAAACCTAATGATATTTTCTACTTGTGTTAATAAATATCTGTTGCAAAGTAAAATTCTTATATTTGCCTTGATAAAGTCCATCAGAGGATACAATGTGTCAGTAAAGAAGTTCTCCTTTTGTTAATAGTCTTCTTACAAATATATTTGTATCTGAATTACACACACACACACAATAATTTGCCAGTGAAGGTCTGACCGACTACAACTGCTGGTTTGCTGACCACCTGATAAATGCATGACTGCCACAGAGAAAACTAGTCATGGTCAGTTAGACCTGCAGGGGGAAATTATGGTTTGTACAATTTGCCCCATCATTTTTTTGTGTAGAAAATCCTCTTCATAGATCTTCAAATATGTGTCTTTCCCAGGATCTTTATACTTATTTCTTTTTAGTAGGCAACATCCCCAAGAGATGCCTCCTTTCTAAAAAAAAAAAAAAAAAAAAAAAAAAAAATCTCCATTTAAAGATTTTATATGACTACTGATTTCCCTTTCAGATGTTATAGATGCTTTGAAAATGCATAAAAATAAGTCTACAGTTATACTTATCTATTTAACACCATCTTCATAAGGATACAATCTTTACTGGTTTTTAATCTAAGAAAGAAAAGAAGAAGAAAAAAAAAAAAAAAGCAGCATAGATCACAGAAGATCTATATTGTAGATCATCAAAATTGCATTTTTAAAATAAGTACATAAATGAAATTTCAAAATATACCCCAAAATACAGATTATGAAATTCAATAACAACAAAAGAATAGGTTAAAGGATTTATTCAGTTACTTGCATCAGAATAATGCAGCATTGCAGTGGTGGTATCAGTACTGGTAGTGAGTGGCAAGACTGCATTTGTAGCCAATGACAACATAATACCTATGATATGGCTGGGTAACAACTGGTGGATAGACAGGCACTGATAATTGCAGCAGGTGAAGATGGTGAAAGAAAAATTAAGAGGAAAAAAAAAAAAAAAAAGTAAAAAATAAAAATAAGAAAAGAAACTTAAACAGAAAATCCATGATTAATATACATGGAAGTTTGAGATTTTTGTCCTTATATTTAACTGAATTCTTTTAAAAAAAATAAAAGAAAAAAAAAAAAAAAAAAGAAGAAATGTATTAATGCTAGTAAAATGATGGCAAGATAAATATTTAAATACTTAACAATTCAAGCACTTTTTTTCCTTTTTAAGAATTACAGAACAAGAAATTGTGTCTTCAAAATGAATTCTTGGTTAAATATCGATTATTTGAAGAAGCAGACAGAACAAAAAAGAAAAAAAAAAAATGAAAGCCAGTGTCGATGACAAAATATTTTGGTAATTATTCATCTACTTGAAATAGTCTCAATAGAATTCTAAGTCCAGTCTAATTTCCTTGATTTATAGCCTCATATACAGTAAAACAAATTCAAAATACTTTGAAATTATGCATCATCAGGTAATGAGCTAAAATATAACTTATGTCCATTTTAAGATTTCAAATATAATAGGTAATAATAACCGTAAGTTACTATAATGTTTAAAAATATTTTAACTTCAAAGTTTTTTTAAGATTATAAATCAAAGCTAAAAATGATTAGCAAAAGTTAATAGAATTAATATTCAGCCTCAATATCTACTGGAAAACAAACAGCGGCTCAAGCTAAATGAAGTATCAGGACTGTGTAAAATTAAAACAAAAGTAATATTTTTAAACAGGTTATTAAATTTTTTTTTTTTTTTTTTTTTTCAAATTTAAATATTCCAGATTTCATCAATGTTCTATAATTTTTGGGAGTTTTAAATTTTACAATTAATGAACAGAAATTAAACAGTAAGAGAAACATGCTGGAAAAAAAACCAAAAAATAAACCCCAATATTTCAATTTATGTTCAGACTTTTAATGCAAAATTAAAATTAGATTATCAAAAAAAATAAAAATAAAAAAATAAATAAAATATTAAACTGCGATGCGTACTAGTAAACCTGTAATTCTAGCAAGATAGTAAACATAAAAATAAAAGTAATTTTTTTTTTTGTTCATTCTTATACAATACAAATATACATACACAAACAGCTGGTTTTGATGGTCTAATAAAAGAAATTGGATTTTTTTATTCTAATTTGGAATTAGAATTTTAAAATGCTAAGATATTCTTTCAAAATAAGGAAATTAATGTACATATTAACATACAGTCCTCAAATTAATAATGTTTTACCTACATAAGTCTAGAATTATTTATCAATAAAATGTAGATGTAAATAGATAAAAAGGCATTTACATGGAAGTAGCAGTAGTAAAGAGAGAAATCGATTTAGAGACAATACATTATTTGAATAGATGACACATGCAATGGAACAAAGCTTGTTTTCTTATTGCAGATTTTTTCTTTTTGCTTGAGGTCATTGCATTAAAACGAAAAATTATGAAAAAAATATTAATGGAGAGAAAAACATGCTGTCAAGTACAATAGTTTGTCTTTTTGTCATTTTGTAATTTTGGGAAATTATATGAATAAAATCCAGATGATATCCTGTCCATGTTTCATTAAGATACCTTTGCCACTCACGTCTCTATTGCATCAGCCAACCAATATCATTAGCAGATAATTTAAGATAGAAATCATGCACTCATTTTGGTAGGATTTTCAATAATCTTCAGCTTGTGAAGAGATGCCGGTGGAAAACAAGTCAGTGATTATAATTTTTTTTTTTTTTTTTTTTTTTTTGTTTCGAATTCCCCCATTGACATGTGGTTCCATTTCTAAGAAAGAAACCATTTTAATTTGAAAATGTCTCCTGCTTCATTTACACAGCAGGTTTTATCTATAGCAGCCCTTGTGTCAGCTTATTTTTGTATCTATGCATCAACATCATCTATTTAGTTGATTGTGGTCAACAATTCAGCCATCATGGTCCCAAGAAGGACATTGGTTAGTTGAGCTCATCAAAGCATAGTGAGAGTCATCCGATACTTCGGTTGCTTTCAATGGATACTTTAAGGTAACATCCAAGTGCTCATTGTGCTCAGATAGTGAAGTTTTTTGATAATGCAGAACCAATTCTGATAATGAAGAATGAATGATAAATGGATCAGCAAAGCCAAAATTTCCATTTTTTCTTAAGATTTTGCAGTGTCCAATATTTTTTTCATATCTGGGAAAAGAAATAGAATAATTTTATTAGGGTGTTATAAATATTATTATATCATTTATTAGGGTATCATTAATATTATTATATCATTTATTAGGGTATCATTAATATTATCATTAGAAAATTACTAGATAGCATTAAGTAATAAAAAGACAAAGAAAGAAAAAGAAAACTATAAAAAGAAAATTTATTCTTTCAACTCTGATATAATAAATTTGCAAATAAATAAAATTGCTACTACTTTTCTTTTTGTAAATATTTGTCTTATTAAGAGGAGAAACTTGTTGGAATATATTGAAATCAAGAAGAGTATTTAGCAATGTTTAAACAAAATGCTTGGGAAAAGAAAAAAAAACAGTGGGTCAAAAGGACAATTATTCCCTTGATGCCACTATTACTGTATACACTTTAGATACCATCAACAATGTTTATCATTTTAATAAAACCCAAACATAGGAAAATGAATTTATACATTATCTTTATTCTTGAAAACTGAGAACAACGATATTAAACATTACTAGATTGCTTATTTGAAAGAATAATTTTTTATTTATAAGATTATAAAAATATATGAACCAACTATAATGAAATATTTATTATTTACCATTTTATAAAAAAAAAAAAAAAAAAAAAAAAAAAGAAATATGAAAAGAAATAATTTATAAAAATGTCTGAACAAGAAAACTTAAATAACCACCTAACAGCAACTAACTAATTATAAATTTTGAAAAAATGTATTTTCAGGGCATTTCTTTCATTTGCTCTCATCACAAATTCAGTAAAATAGGTTGAGAGCATCTGTTCCTCTGAACCAAATATCCTTCTAATTTTAGGTGAAACAACAAACATTCAATATTTTTAGTGTCTAACTTCCTATTCCTTAGGTGGACAAAGTTTTACTTGTGCATAATTACAGAATGTTTAATTTTTACTGCAAATATTGCTTTGTAGTTTTATTTATATTTTATATATAAACATTGCAGTGAGTGCCAAAAGTGTATACAGTAATATTAGCGTCAAGGGAATAACTGTTCTTTGACACACGATTTTATTGCAGGTATGAAGATTAAACATTGCTGAATATATACTAATCAATAAATAGTAATAATTTTAGATTTTAAAGGCTTAAGTGAGCGAACATACAGTTATTTCCCTTTAGTTTGGGTGCCTGTTGATTTTGCTTCATTGATCGATTTGATGATGACCATAAGCAGGTTAATATCTCAAATTTAACACAATTTAAGCAAGAGGTAACCTGATTGAACTCCTGGGATGAAGAGTTATTTACATTAATGCCCTCATCATTGCTCTTATTATCACAAAAATGAGCCTAGAAGATTAAAACATGCTTCATGGAGTTGGTGACAATAATTGTGAGTTCACTCTCTGGGTCAGGTAGTACTGACACAGACTAAAAAAAAAACAAAAAAAACTGTGCAGTAGTAAAAAAGAAAAGTTTTGGGGTGGTGGAATACAAGATGAACTATCCTAGACTTTTCCAGCAAAACAAGAGCAATAGACCTGCATAGATTAAATAAAGTATTTAGTTCAAAATATCCTGAAGATTAATCAAATCTAACACCAGACCAGAGAGCAAAACTGCCAAAATATTATGGTAACAACAAAAATGAGAGCATTAGTCCAAATGCAAATAAGCAAAATGGCAATTAACATTAAATGAGCAGATTGTTACATATGACATAACTTTAAAGTGCTATTATCACAATTTAAAATAGGAAAGTATTTCTAAAAAGAAAAAAAAAAATCTCTGTTTAAGTCATTCATTAGGTATAAGTTTGTTCTTTCAATTTAAGTTTCATTTACATTTTTAATTAATAGCACAAATTTGGATTCATTTTCATTATAGCTGAACTTGGAAAATGTTCAACTTTGTGTCTTGTAAATCCAATCAAATAAAAAGCCAGTTTTTAAAAAAGTATACTTACACTATTGATAATGCATAACATTCTCCATTATTTTTGGGGCGAATAAGGAAGGTTCCATCAGGTTTTCCTTCAAGCAGTTTTTCAGCTTCCTCTCTTTGGCAACTCATCAACCACAGATCTTTATTTCGATGTGGAAGATTGTAGTCAGGTGGGAGAGTATCACTGACAATACAAAACATTTTGTTGAGGGAGAGACAAACGGAAAACAAAAAAAAAAAGAGAGACAAACAAAAAAAAAAAGAGAGACAAACAAAAAAAAAGAGACAAACAAACAAAAAAAAAGAGAGACAAACAAAAAAAAAGACAAACAGAAAAAAAAAAAAGAGGGACAAACATAAAAAAGGAAAAACGGGAAAAAGAAAAATAAATCATTAAATGAATCCCAATCAGCACTTTTTCCAAAAGAAAAAAGTCTTGTGAATAGGAGATTCCTTTCTAATACACGATTCAAAAGAAGTATCAATAGATATTACAGCATGACCTGAATTATCAAGAGGACAAGTGATTCATTGTAAAAGCTAGGAGATAAGGAACAAATCAAGTAAAAAAGCATATTGATCGGAATTATCAGGGAAACAATTAGGGAAATACACTATTTGATGGAGAGACAATGGAGAAATTGAAAGTCTGAATATCAGCATAATCAGTAATATCAGAATGATTAAGCCATTTGATATGATGAGCATTAAAATCACCAACCACAAAAAGGTCTGTAAATAAATGTAGCAAAAGATCTATTTCTACATTAATAGACAAAATATCTGATAAAGTCCTGAGAAAAAGAAGGAAAGTAATAAAGGAAAAAGAGATAGCTAACAGAGTGCAATAAATTTAAAAGCACATGAAGGAATCATCTGGAAACTAAAGAGATAATTAATTTTTTTGCCATTAGGTTTTCTCAGATGTAAACACCAAAGCCATGCATGTATATTCTAGAATCTTTTTTTAAAAAGAAAAAAAGGGGTGGGGAGATAGCCTGGAACTATAAAAGAATTTAAATTAGTTTTGTAAAGTGCTAATTTATTTGGAGAACATTTCAACAGAAAAGATTCTACATGACAGAAATTGGTACAAATACCGCAAATATTGTGCAGAGAAAGGTTGAATGGGTAGGTGATATTTTTGTTTACTGGTTTGCTTATATTTCTTTTCAATGTAATTGTCATAAGATTATGTTAAGGAGAAAAAGGCCAAAATAATTACCACCTTCCATCATCTATGGTAATACAAACTGGCCAAATGGCTAAGACTAAAGCATAATGTGGCGTCAAGGTTGTCCACCAGAAGTCACTGCAAATACCCCAATATTATGCAACTGTTGACCAGAACAGCCTAAGCACTTACCAAAGAGTTCAGGCTTCTTAGTCAGGATGCAGTAACCAGAGAACTGCCAACCCAATACCCTCATAATAAAAAGTCAGTCAGATCACCAAAATGTTAAGACATTTAAATCATTAAGATCATGGAAGAAAAGAACCAGTAGAGGAAATAAGAGATAAACCTTTACTCCAGTTCAATAAACATGAAAGGAGTACTACTCAGGCATTAGATGAATATATCTACTATTAAACTGTACTTAACACACAACAGTATATTGGATGATTTTTTTTTTCAAGATACCCAGGTTGCCAAATAAAGCTTGAAATAACCTCTTCAAATTTCAGGTTGTTATATATCCTCCTTATCCTCATAATCTTCACTTTCTTCTATTTCCTCTTACATACCTAATTCTATAATTGCCTACCATGAGTGGTTTTTGAGCTTTGAATTGGAGGAACTTTATTACAGAAATAACCAATCTCTAAGAAGTCAATTTTGTGTATGTTAGTTTAACATTACTGAAACAAATAGAGAAAAAAATTTCATCCACTTCTAATTATTCATATTTGATAAGGTAAATGAAAATCATTTCCATATTCCATGTCTTACAAAGAAATAATAATTACTTACTTTTCTTTCCTGCCTTCTAGTTGATTATCCAAGAAATCTTGCCCAACTCCGTTTTGGAGAAGTAGTCTGAAATTCGTGAAAAGGAAGCATAATCAGACAATTTTGCAAGTAATTAATTCCCAGACAGCATAAAGTAAAATTGATTTACAAAATATTTTGAAAATAATGGTTAAAATGGTTTTTTTTTTCTTAATTTAAAAATTATGATGATAATGATTTCTGTTAAATGCTTTTTAATCTTTTGATCATTAGTCATCAGCCTCAAATGCTCCTTGCACTGCTCCATTAGTATAAAAGCAACTTTGGTTTGGATAAAAACAATCAAAATACAATTTTGATGCTGCCAAAAGAAAATGGCTTCCTTAAAAGAAATTGATGAGAAATTAGATTATTTCCAGGTGGCATGATTTAACTTTAGTACCCAATATTCCAATAGTGGGACATTTTTTTTAAGACATATTTTTTGATAACAAATGAGCATTAATTGTATTTTAACATGTGTAACTACATATTGTATTTTAGTTTTTTGTGTATATTATTGATAAAATAATCAAAATTAATGTTTGTCTGGTATCAAAAAAGTATATGTTCAACTGTTGGAACAATAAACACTTTAAAAAAGGTTAAAGAGATATACAAAATGTCCTGTAAGACAGGAAATGCCAAGTGACTTAACTATGTTAGTACTGTGGGGCATTGTCGCATTCTTGTTATACAGGGTGTGGCAAAAGTAGCAGCACTTTTTTTTTTTTTTGCAATTTAATTTTTATTGAACAAAAATAAATTATAGTTTAAGAAAATGTACAAGTATTTTCGCAACAAAACAACATTTGTTATGAGTAACAAATTATCAAAATATTCTTCGTGTTCAATAGAACACCAATCCCTATCAGCAACACTTTAGCCATATAATTCATTTATATATTAATCTTAAAAAATTTATCAGAAATTGGTTGTTTTAATTCAAGAATTGTTTTTTGGTTTGATCTTCTAAATAAGATCTTTTAGTATACCCACAAGAAAATGTCTGGTGAATATGATGGACACTCAATTGCTCCACCACAGCTTTAAAAAAAAAAAAAAAAAAAAAAAATGTAGTTAGGAAAGGGGAGTGTGGCATACTTTTGCTGCATCCTGTATATTGCCATTACTATTCTTTCTGGTTATTAGAAAAATGTAACATTAAATTATAATATATTTTTTTTGTTTTATCATAAAAAAAAAAAAAAAAAAAAAAAAAAAAAGAGAGAGAGAGAGAGAGAGAGAGCACATGGCCATGTGGTTAGAACATTCACTTTCCAACCATGAGACTTATTCAAATCTCATTGTGGTTGATTTATTATAAGGGTGGCATCTTGATGTTGATATCAGCCTGAGGGAGGCAATCCCAGCATATGGCACTTCTGGGAAGTGCCTAAAATGTATTTGACCCAAGACTTGTGAGTGAAATTAGGTAGGCTGAACTATTTGGGAGCCATCGGTGGTTGTGCTAGCACAAAGTTGCAAGTCATCGTGACTGAGGGTTTGAGCAACTGGCCTTGTTCATATTGTTGATCATGCCTGATAATACGCTCTTTCCCAGAAACTGTAACTAAGGTCCACCCACCATAGTTGCAATACAAACTACAGGTGAGCTCTGCAGGTGTTGAACAAACACAAATGTGCCTGAGCAGGCCTCTGCAACAGGGATTGGCTAGCCCCACTAGCAGACAAGCAAACTGAGATACAAGCAGCCAGCCACCATATAACATGTTTTACTTTGAAAAATAAAATTAAAAGCCAATATTAAAAAATGAAAATTTTAAATATTCAAATATATAAAAATAGATTTCATTTTATTTTCAGTATGATCTTTTAAAAAGGTAAAAAAGAATAATTAAACGGACTTCTCATCAACTGTTTTTCCCCCCCATTCCAATGATTGCCTTGTTGATTTTGTTCGGTGACATATCAACCTCTGTGGGCTATTTAATGTCAAAATCTAGATATTTTGTATTTTGTATGTAATTTTATGCTTTTGGATTAAAAGTATGTCTTTTAAATATACAAACTTTGCAGATCATAAAATGTATTGTTGGTAACTTTACTATAAAAATGTATTTTTATATTTTTAGCACCTCAAAGACTTCAATCAAAGGCCTTGTTGCTAGATATAATTTATTGTCATACCTAAGATGAACAGTTAAATAAAAAAAGAAGATTACTGTGATCTTTGCCTATGCTTCTACCACTGTAAACACACACAGCATTCACTAAAGCTTTCCAGTGATTACCCCCACATTGCATTCTAATTTTCGATATCATCAGTATGAACGAAAAGCTAAAGAAAGATATGCTGCTATCTAACAAAGCAACATGAAGAAAGACAAGAGTCACATGGAGAACACAGTTTCCCATATTATATGTAGGTATCTTATTCAGGCATTTGCCTGCTTGTCTGAGTGGGTGAGTCGGTAGGTGATACTTGTGACAATTTCTATGTCAGTTCTTCCTCGTACCAACTTCTTGTCCATCGACTTGTGCCGACGTGGTTGCTGACAATACAAAAATGGAGGCTTCAAAATAACTTGTTTCCCCATCATAGGCCGACCAAAACTCTCCCAGATACCAAACATGACTGTTAATATAGACCAGAACCAGGATATAAACTATTTCCAGTTTTGTTGCCACTTGATCTCCTAAATTCCTTTTATTTCCCATCGATTAAAATGGATGCTGCTTAGAAGACCAAACTTCAAAAGGAACTATCTACTGGTCTATCAAATAGAAACACTTGAGAGCAAGATAAAACCACCTCTTCCTTTCTACGTAGGTGTCCACAGTATCACACCATAATTATTTCAGGGACTCTTAATATTATGATTACATGCTTTGTAGCTACTTGACTGAGGTGTTCAAAAAGCTGCTTCATTAATCATGAAAATTTGACTTGCCACTTGTTAAATATTAAGGTAAAACATTTTGTGGGGGGTATTCAAGCAGCCTATAGTACTCATGGAGAGTCAATAAAGGAATAAACTGATCACAAACAGTTCAAATTTCACAACTTTCTTAATACCACATGTAATTAAAATATCTTTCCTTGCAAACTATTCAAAAGCAGATAATCACAAAAATAATCTGTTTTGTTAAGCAATCAAAAAGCAAAATTTTTATATTGTAGACAAAGTTAAAAAAAACAATAAATGATTAGTAGCAGAAAAGCAAATGTGCAAAAGTGAATTTCCATTATACTTTTGAAGTGGTTCTCTTTGTTATACACTAAAAATAAATATACAAGTGTCGAATTGAAATGGTTTCATTTTCAATCTCATAAAAAGATAAACCAACATACTTTTTACTCATTTCTCTTGTTTTACAAAGTCGTTTTAATTCTGGTTTCATACTGTTCATCTCACTGATGTAAGATCTGTTACGTGCTGACTGACGCTGAATATCAACCTCAAGTTTCGCACGATTCTCCATGATGCTACTTAAACGCCTTTTCAACAGTTCAAAATTTTCATGCAATCTGAAAAAGAAACAAAACTGACCAGAGAACATGCCAAATCTGCTTTCAACTCATTTAGTTTTATCAAAAACGAAATAACCCCAGGGATGGGAATAGCAATGGTTAAATTAACCATTTCTATACAATAATTATTCAGCAGTTATTGACTAAAAAATGCTACTGTCAGCTGTAATTTATAAACTTTTTTTTTTGTAAAACAGTTTTTCCATTGTTATCACTCTTTGCAATATTAATAGGAGTTTCCTTCCAACAATTTTGTTCGAAGTAGAATGAAAAGTCAACATTTTGATTATATCATTATTTTTACTTCTAGTCACATGTGCTATCCATTTTTGTTACTGTTGCAATTGTACAAATAGTATGTTTGTTGTTATTTGGTAAGCCCTCTGTGATTTTGTAGAAGCCACCTACCTGGTGCGATAGATGAATTGTCATCTAAATTATACAAAAATGAAAATAACACTGACATCACAAAAATATCTTGAAATAGTAAACAGTAAATTTATCTATTTAAAAAAAAAAAAAAAAAAAAAAAAAAAAAAAAAAAAAGCAGCACTAACTCGTCAAGCCACTTTATATAAGCCTCTGTGTTGAGTCTGAGGCCCTGTGGGAAGATGTATGAAGACATAACATCACTATGATGTTTACTGGATATCTGGATTTCATCACTCTCAGTACATCTTTTAGGGACACAGTAAGGTAATGGTTGTTCTGTGTTCTCACCATCTTATCTTGGAAGAAATGTGTCTCGTCTGAGAAAAATCAAAGCTTATTCAGCTGGAGGGGATGCTTGACAATCTTTCCTCTTGTCCTTCATGGCTTGGGATAAAAACTGGTCCTTTCTCATCTTGTATGAGAAATACTGAATTTCTTAATGTACTACCTGCCTAATAAGAAACAAAGACACTCTTGTGCCCCTGGCTATGGACCTGATTGATTTGGACGGATCGTTATCAAGCATGTCCTCTATCTAGACAACAAATTCACAAGTTCTTTTCTTATCAGAACAATCAGAGTGAGTTTTCCAAGTTGCCGTACCATTAGACTCATCCAACTTGTAAGGAGTCTTATTTTTATCGAAGGTACGAGTCAAAAAGAATGTAAATTATCCCAGCTTTTGAACTCAATTTGCAGACTCCATTCTTCAATGCCATTAACAATTCGGTTATTCACACCTCTTCAGAGGTTTGAGCAACTTGGCAATAAATATTCAGCAAATTCAAATTTCAACCAAAATTTATAAGAAAATCAAATTATCATTTATTTAAACAATTTCTACTAGGAACCTTCCAAAATACCTGCTCCAGAAAATTGAAGTTTAGAATCTACTTAAAAAAAAAAAAAACAAACAGCAAATTTAGATTCTGTTTGGATATTAACTTGGATAAATAACTATCAATTTATTAAAATTTGATTCTTTAATAACCAAATACTTTAAGGAAGTATAAGGTCAACAATTAATTCTGCTTCAAGTTTTCATCAATGAGGAAGTTGTAAACAATTTCACTTACTTCTGGGCTTCATGGGCCTGGGCATCTTTATGATGGCGTTCATGAAGTTTGATTTGATCATCAAATACTGACAGTGTTTCTCGGAATGCATCCAATGCTTGGTTTTTTAACTGCAGCTCCTATTAAGAGAGAAAAAAAAAACACAATTGTTTTAATTTCCTTTAGCACAGTAGGGTGTATTAGTTCAAATTAAGCAACTAGTTTTATTCATTATTAAAAGAAAATCCAGAGAATAAAAAAAAAAAAATACATAAAAGAGAAAATCTTACACAAAGTCTAATAAAATATTGCAAATGAGAGATAATTTAAAAAGTTGCCTCTGTAAAATTTGTGCCTAAGAGATCAGTGACAGTATAAACATAACCAAGCTTCTTAAGCAATTTTTTTCACCGACTGCCGACCTTCTCCCTCACACTATGGCTCAATTCCCATTTACATCAATATAAAGAAAAGCCAGGAATACATTTAACAAAAGAAATATCACAAGTAAATATGAATCCTGTTTTCATTATACTGAGTTCTTTATTCATTGATCTTCCTGGCACTGTCTGGGGTAGATAAATGATCCTTGGACATCTTTGATGTTTACTTCTCTCATCAGATTAACAGATCAGATTGTGGACTCTTCCAATATCCTCACCTTTCTAACCTAAAAAAGGCACAGTCCACATCGTACGCCTACGTACAAAATAAACCTCAGCCAATAGAAATGGCGAGAATCGAATCAAGCAATTCCATTGGTCAATCGTTTTTCTGAAACAGGAATTGCGCTAAAATGTTCTAGTTGAGCCACTTTTGGAAACCCAAAAGTTATAAATAGGAAAGCAGACAGCCCCATTCAGTCAGTCTAGCCAACTTCGGTGTACTTGTTTTGCTTTTACACCGTTTTTGCTCCTGACCGTGTTAGACATTTTTGCTGTCATTCAAAGGACTATTTTTTCTACCTTTTGGACTGCCTTATTTAGTTAAGTTTTTTTGATTTAATTGTTTACCTATTTTTTGTCTCCTTTTTTTAAATTTGTCATTTTTCCGAACTTTCTTATTTTGACCTTTTTTTTTTTTTCCTTTTCATTTCCTTTCCTTTTTCAAGTATTACTTTTTTCTGTTATTAGTTATCTCTGTTTTATTTACGCCTAATTTTTCCAGTACCCACACCCGGAGTTTATCGTTTTATTTTTTCTTTTTTTTTTTTTAATTATTACGTGTTAATTATTTCTGTTACCTGTTAGAAAAAAAAAAAAAAAAAAAAAAAAATCACGTGTTTATAATATTTGTTTGTAATTTCTGTCCCTCCTTTTTTTAACGTTATTGGGTTGACCGCTTTTTTAGCGGCAGCCATTTTGTAATTTGTAAATTTTTTGTTTTTCGCACGCTTTTTTTTTTTTCCGTGTATATTTATTATAGTTTTTTATTGTGTAATTTGTAGCTTGCTTGTCTGTTGTACTTGTAATTTTGTTCTTTCTTCATTTTTGTGAACCTTGTTAACATTTTCTCGCCTGTCCATTTGTTTTACCTGTTTACATTTTTTTTTTGCACACGTCCTTCTGTCTGTTGATATTTGTCAAAAAAACCTTTTTCCTCCCTTTATTATTTTTTTTCCCTCCAAACAGAAAAGGTTTCCCATAATTTACCTCCCTTCCTTCTTATTATTTAATATGGATAAAAAAAAGGAAAAAAGCCACCCTCCTTTTAATAAAAAGCCTAAAAAGGCTATACGTAAACACCTTTTTAATCCTACTAAGAAAGATCCCGGACAAAGATAACTTAGAGGAATTTCCTGCACCTGAGATTTCCCCTAGCAACATTTATGCTGTTGGGGAAAAGAAATTGAAAAAAAAAAAGAAAAAATAATAATATTTTACGGAAGCCGAAAATGGCAATAATGAAAAGGACTCACCTTTGGAGGCCAATAATGGCCAAATTTCAGAAAAATTCCAGATTCCAGAAAAAGAAAAAAAAACTGAGCCTGAGGCCGGGAATCGCCCTCTTGTTGGTCGTCCCCCTAAGTGCATTATCAATTTAGCGGAGTTCTTGGAGCGTGCCAAAAGGATCACACCTTGTTGTAGAAGGTGGGCTTTTTGAAGACCCCAAGAATTGAAAAAAATTGACAAAAGAATAGTGTCTGTTTTTTCGGGACAAGCGTGACGGAAAAAGTCGTTGACGAAAAACACAGTGTTGAAAGAACTGGAATCCTTTGAGTTCTTTAGAATAGTTAAGGGTGCTAATTTTTTCATGTGGGACGACTGTTGCCCACATCAGAAGATAACGTGCCAGCTAGCCGAGCTTATCAACAAGGAAATCATTTTGCATTACAGACTACGAGGGCCCGGCCTAAGACCAGGGTAACGGAAATACGAGGGTCCTCAGGAATTATCGGGGAACAAGTATGGCGAGATTCTGGGAGCTTCCTGTGATAGCCTGAGCGGGGGTGGAACTTTGACATCATGTTGGAGAAAGCCTTCCGCCCATCCCCAACTGTCTCGATGTTCCCTTGAAATTACGGTCAAAATGACGGGTCGAACCCGGTATGCTGGAGGTGTGGAGGACTGGTCATCTCTCCTCCTCCTGCCCAGAGAAGAAGGTTCTGGAAGTCAAGCGCCAGTTACTCAAGATCCCTCTGAAAGCTGCCTCTAAATTCTACCCGCCTGTAATGGGCGAAAAAAAGCTCCGGGACTGGTCGGTTAATCCGTTGCCGACATCAAAAGCCACATTCCCCAAAGAGCTTTCGCCGCTGCCGTGCAGTTGGGGGAGAAGGGGAGGGGAATGGCTGGTTGCTGGTAAGGCCAGAGGGAAGTACCGGACAGATGGTCCTCAGTCCCCTGATGCCCCTAGGAAGAAAGGCACATACAGCCCACCCCTCTAACAACGTTAAGGGCTTATGCCCGCCTCTGAAGAATCATTTCAAGAAAAAAAAAAAGATTTGATCCCGGTTTGAAAAGTCCGAGAAATTAAAGAATTAAAAAGGCCTGATTCGGAAAGAAAAGAACCAAGTTATTTCTACGCCCCTCTAATAGACCCACCCCTTCTCCAAAGAAACAACCCCACCATCGCCTGCTATTTCACCATCTAAGGCCAAACCCACCAGTAGAGATCCCAGCCCCTATAGACACAGATCTTTTATACCCCCATGAACACACCCATGCCTTTGTTAAACAAAACCCACCCCCTTCATACCCTTTACAATCACCGCAAAATGCCGAGATGCCTCCTCCTGCTCCAAAGAGGCAAAGAAGCCCCACTGTCAGGAAGAAAGGAGAAAAAAAGATTCATTTTCAACACAGGAAGGAATGTCAGATTTCCCAGCCCAGTACGAGAGAGCCAGGGACTACGGCAATAGAGTGAAAGAGCTAAAATACCTTTCTCAATAAAGCAGTTCTGGTCCGATTTGGACATTGAATATCCTCCAAATTTCCCCAAATGCCCAGAGGGGTCCTGACAGTTGGGTCAGGACCTGGCTAATCAAGCCTGGGCTATGGTGGAAGAAGCGGTAATGCCTGTAAGATGGCTTTTGCCCATCGCCATTGTAGAAAATGACAAATTAAAAAAATTAAACAGTTCCTGGTGCAGGGAGGGTCCCTGTTTTAGTTCACCCATCCCTGTATAGAGCTCTGGGTTTAAAGTTCCCTAGGGCTGAATCTCCCAGACGGGCACCATCAAGAATGAGATGTCTCATGGGGTCTGGGAGACTCGGGGTATCCTTACTTCACCATGTTTAATGCTGGTAAACAGGGGTCTTCACAATTCCTCTCTGGTTAGCCACGTTTAATGCGGGGCCTTTTCCTCAGGTGAGGCAGGTTCTCTTGTGAGTCTCAAAACCTCGGTGAATTTTATTGTGTTAAAAGATCACCCGGTTTTCTTCATCATGATCATGAGGATATACTGTCTAAGGGGTTGGCTTCCTTTTATTCAGCATGTTTTGATGGTCGTGAGGGGTGTCTCTTGGCTAGTGAGCAAAGGCTTTGAAGGCTGCATGTTCCTTGTCTTCCCAGATCCGGGCGGGCACTTTTTGCGTTCTGGATGTTACCTATAAAGGATACCGGTTTACGTCTCATTGGGGTTTATCGCCCAATGTTTTGCAATTGGCCTGCTTTACGGCAGATCGAGGCGTTTTTTCAGTTTTAGCGGGGATTGGAATGCCGTCCCTGACCCCCGATATAGATCGATAGGTAAAAAACCGGTACTAACAATCCTGATGTGAAGGGGCATTTTGGGACTTTATCGGCAGGTTTGATCTTGTCGATAAACCCCAGGAGGGGTAGTTTGGTGGACAAATAGTGGGCTCCTGGCTCGCTTCTAGCTACCTGGACCGAAAGTGTTAGGGGAGAGTCGCAGGGCTCTTAGAGTGTCCAAGTTTCCATTATATAGTTTATACGGATCATAGGCTTGTCCGTCCGTGTAAACTAGTTGTTTGGTTGATTGGCTGGTTACTGAAATTTAACTGTTCATTTTCAGTGAGCAGGATTTCGGGACCAGCTGCTACTAATGATTCAGAATTGACAGGGGGGGTTGTGGGTAACGCCTGGTGGGGAAAAATTAAAATCAAAATTAGAACGCTTTGCTGCGATTTTAGGTTGACGACTCAATCTAGATAGACAATTTGCAAACGGTTTTAGAAGTGAGCAGAAATCGGGCTGTTAAATCCCGTGTTAGTGGGGGACATAGTCTTAGCTAAAGGCAGAGTTGTCTTTGCTTACTTATCAAAGAAGACTGCTCTGTAGTTAGGGCTAGGTTAAAAGAATGTCTTTAAAAATATGGCCGCTGAATTATGCAGAGGAGAACAGGAACGCGCGTCGCGATATATCGCGTGTGTCACATTGCCGGATAAGCGGACCGTGACTTTGGCATATGCGAGGCCTTTTTCGGCTTACTTTCAGGGGGAGCCCGGTTTGGGCTCTATTCAGTTCGATGCCTATTTGGCTGACTTTCCTGCCTTGAGGCAGCTGGGAAGCGGCTAGGTGCAAAAACAGAGTCGGAAATCTGGGAACTTGAAGCAGGTTGGCCTGGATAAGTCTCCGGGACTAGATGGTCTTCCAAGTGTACTTGAGGTTGTCGCCCATTTTTGTTCCTTTGCTGCAGCTGATTTTCAACCACTGGATGAGGCAGGGTCTTTTACTCGGGACGCCTTCACCAGGGGTGTGATCAAGTTGTTGCGTAGACAAGAACGGTGGGGATGGGTTAGGGAACTTTCGCCTTTTGACGATGTTAAATACTGACTTAAAGATTTTGGCTAAGATCTTAGTCAACCGCTTTGCAGCTTGTCCTGTCTCAGCCTGATTGGCCCCGAACAGACCCAGGTTGTGAAGGGCAGGACGATTCAGATAACCTTCATATGGTACGCTTTGATCTTTTAGAGCAGTCGACAGTGAAGCCGCTGATCAATTTAGATCAGTCCAAGGCTTCGATAGGGCTGGACCATCGGTTTCTGGAGGTTGTCCTGTCGGGCGGCCGTTTCGAGCCGATTTCCTTCCTGATCCGACTTGTAGCGCGCCCCCGTGCGCTGGTGGAAGTGAATGTGCAAGGTCGCAGCCTTCAGATTGTCTCGCCCATTCGCCAAGGTTGTCCGCTATCGCCTGTTTTACGTTTCCGTTGGAAACCATTAGCAAGTTAAACGCAGCAAATTTCCTGCCTGCCAACCTCGGCCAGGTATTTGCCTAAGCGGTTCTTGTGTCGAGCAGAGCCGAGATTTCAGTTAGATAAAACAGGATCAACCGCGATAAGTCTGTGGGCTTGCGATTTTCGCGGAAGGGAGGACCTTTCCTCTGACGGAATCAAGATACTGGCGTCTGGTTCGGTCCTGATCTCCAGTTGGAAATGAACTGGCCGGAGGTACAAGGGAAGGCCGAATGTTAATCTGTGGTCTCGAGGAGACTTTCCTGAAGGGAAGAAGTATGTGTTCCACACATCTATCCGATCCTCCTCTACCGACTCTCTGTGCTTCCATCTGCATGCCCGCTAATGTCATTAGTCCGGACCTTGTTCTCTTTCTTATGGAAGGGCAAGACCCTATGGTATCATGAGGTTCGTTGCCTCCATCCCTCTGAGGGCGGTCTGGGGATGCCTAGCATTGAGATCCGTCAATATATCACCTTTCTGGACCGTAATGTGTCGGGGTCAATGAGGAGGGTGCCTTTTTGGAAAGAAGACGCCCAGAAACATTTTCCCACCCTGAAAAAAGTGTGCACGAAGAAGAGGCCAGCCGAGACCACGTGCCGAAAGCCCTTTTTATCGTGAATGTCGTCAGCGTCATTGAAGCCTTCACGGGCTTCGATGGTCTCTCCAACGCCCTGGCGCTTGTCTCGTAAGGCATTATATCAAGTTTTAGTTAGGGGTCCGTATAAGATGAGCTGATTGGCGAAGCCGGTCTTGTAAGCAGGAGGCTCGCCGACATGGCCTTGGGCGCCGGGGTTGAAATGCCCATTAACGATGAGGCATCACTCACCTGGTTGGTGATTCGTGAAGCCTCTGGTCGGCAAGAGACTTTTGCTATAGGCTTGGAGAAATATCCAAACTGTCGTTGCCAGCGGGAAGTCGAGACTATTGGTCACGCCTTTCTTTCAGTGCGAGGCGGTAAAAGCCGCCAGCAGGTTTGTTGAAGGCCTCATGGTTCGCATGTTGCACGGAAAGTTTTTTTGTCCTGGAAGCCAGTTTGTTTGTGGCAATGTGGTGCCGCAGATGACGGAAGGCTGAACACTATGTGTTCTGTTGCTTATTAGGGGTTATGAGAGTCGCGATTTGACGCCGCGTCAGAAGGGATTCCATGAGGGCGGTAGTTCACTTCCCCCAACTGATCTTGTTCTTTAAGCATCAGCTTAAAGTCAAGATCAGGGACGGAAAGGCGTGCGGCTCACCTCATCGGAATTCAGCAAAAAGGTGGGTGAATTCGCGTTAATGTGCCCGGTAAAGGGGCTGACCTTGAGTGGCATTTGGATGCCGGGGTTAGGCATTAAGGATATTGTTTTTCCTGGGTTAAATATAGGTAAACCCATCCCTGAGTTAGGTTAGATTAGGTTTTGGATTTTTTTTTCTTTTAGTTTTTTTTCCGATTCTGTAAACTTAGCTAGGTGTATTTGCTCATTGGTCCTTTTTTTTTTCCGGCCCGTTTTTTAGGTTTTTTTTTTTCCTTTGTTTAACTCCCCATCCCCTGTGAATTTTTAGGTGGTCATTTTCAGTTCTCGATTGCCCAGTTACTCACCGAGCAATTGCCTAAATACTCCACGTTCATTTTTCGAACCATAATTTTGCCGCGCTTTTCAAAGAACATTCACTGACTCACTTCGAACATTCGATAAACGACTCTTGAAACTTTTCACTTAATTTCTTATGCATATTGATTTATAATCATTACAAAAATAAGAAATACGAAAGCGAATACAAATACAAAATACGATTAAGGGTAGACTACTTTGACAAACTCTTTTTGCAAAAAAACTCTTAATTTTATTATTACAATTTTTGATACAAACAAAAAAATAGCAAACATTACGATACAAGAGACATTAACCATTTCAGCATACACATACAATTTACGCACGCAACTCATACAAATATTATTCCAGTTTGTAAATGTTTAATTGTATATAAATGTTGTATTGTTTTGATCAATATATGTCTCTGTTTTTTTCCTTGTTTGAAATATCCGATTGTTTGTATATTTGTTTGGGACGCGGTCAAACACGCAACCATTAATAACAAATCCTTCTGATAAATTAAATGACCCAAAAAGTCCCAACAAAAATGGTGACCCAGAACGTGAATTGAACACACTCAACAAAAATAGTGAACCTGACGAACACTCAAAAAAATAGTCACCCGACGTACCAATTAAATATGGTGACCCAGAACGCGAGTTGAACGCCCAACTAAAAAACAGTGAACCCAACGTGCGAACTAAAATAGTGATACCCGACGTTCACATAAAAAAATAACTCATCGCCAACAAAAAATTTGGTGACTACGACATTTAAAAAAAAAAAAAAAAAAAAAAAAAAAAAAAACGAATCGGATAAAGAATTTCAACACTACAGATGGCTGATCCAGTCCCCATATCAGAAACAGCCATCAGGCTAGAGATGCCCGCCTTCAACGCAAATGTGCAAACGTGGTTCCTTCAACTTGATGCAATATTTCAAGCCAGGCGCATAAATTCTCAACAATCAAAATTCGCGGCAGTAGTGGAAAAACTACCAGCAGAGGTAGCAGTTGAAGTAGCAGATATATTAACTTCCTTCCCAGTAGAAAAACCGTACGAAATTCTCAAGCAAGCGATATTGCATAGATCTGGTTTTTCAGAGGAGAAAAGAATACGCGATCTTTTATCTAATGTCACGGCTGAAGATACCAAACCATCGCAATTACTACGAAGAATGCAACAATTATTGGGCGATAATGATATATCAACCACGGTATTCCGACAAATGTGGCTGGACAAACTACCACCAGATGTAGTACGAATTTTAGCTGCATTGGCGGACGATATGGATATCCAGAAGCTTGCGACAATTGCGGATAAAATAACCGACACGGCACCGATTAAACATATTTCCGCAACTAACACAGGGGATGGCCTTGTGCCAGACATCGATCGACAAATACAAAAAATATCTACAGACCTGCAAGAAATATCCATACAACTACGTGAGCTACAGAATTCTCATGCAAGCCGACGCGATAATTGTTATACCAAGCGTAACAAACAAAATTGGAGATCAAATTCTCGGCACAAATACCAACGACGACGAAATGGCTACCAAAACGAAAAAATGTTGGTACCACGAAAAAATTTGGCGCGCACGCTAACAAGTGTAGACAACCCTGTTCATACAAGAAATCACCAACCATCAAACAGGAGGGAAACGGACATCCTAGCATTCAGTAGAGACGTTGGATGCCAGACAATTCAAGACTAACCGTCTCTTTTACATTTACGATAAAACCAGTGGGTTGAATTTTTTGGTTGACACCGGCGCCCAAATCAGCGTCTTACCTCAGAAGAATTGCAGTAGACAACTTCTAACGAAGAACACAGCGCTGAAGTTGCAAGCGGCAAATGGCACACCCATCGCTACATACGGTGAAAGAACCCTAACATTAGACATAGGTCTAAGAAGAGAACTCACGTGGACATTTATAATCGCAGATGTCTCGATGCCCATATTAGGAGCGGACTTCCTGACGCATTACGCATTATCAGTGGAACTCGCATCTCAAACACTAACTGACACGAGTACGAATGTCAAACGCTGCGGTTTCATTTCAAAATACTCGACAATCGGTCTGACGAATATTATACCAACAGCCAATGGCTACGATGAGATAATACGTCAGTACCAATCACTGCTAACACCGTCATCACGCAACGAACCCGTTAAACACCATGCTACACACAGTATTAAGACAACTGGTCCCCCAGTTCATTCCCAACCACGTAGGCTTCATCCTACCAAACTAAAAATTGCACGAGACGAATTCGATAATATGCTTAAACTAGGCGTAATTCGCCCTTATAAAAGCCCTTATGCCAGCCCTCTACACATGGTTACAAAAGCAGACTCAATCAGTTGGCGTCCGTGCGGTGATTATAGGCTATTGAATGCCCAGACTGTTCCGGACAAATATCCAATACCACACATAAAGGATTTCGCATTATCGCTGGAAGGTGCAACAGTCTTTACCAAGCTCGACCTTAAGAAAGCTTATTACCAAATCCCAATCGAAGAAGATGACATTCAAAAGACTGCCATTACTACCCCTTTCGGACTATTCGAGTTTACGAGAATGCCCTTTGGGTTGCGTAACGCGGCACAATCATTCCAAAGGTTGATCGACGAGGTGCTACGTGGTATGCCTTACACGTACGCATACATCGACGATGTACTGATAGCAAGCAAATCCCATGCTGAACATCAGGAACATTTACACGCAGTTCTAAAACGCCTGCAACATTACGGACTGAAATTAAACATCGACAAGTGTATATTTGCTGTACCACAATTAACTTTTCTCGGACACGTCATAGACCAGCAAGGATTGTCCCCCTTGGATCAAAAAATAACAGCAATCACAAATTATCCCCCACCTTCTACGTTGAAGCAATTGAGGAGATTTTTGGGGATGGTAAATTACTATCGACAATTCATACCAAACTGTGCGTCGATATTATTACCACTAACAGACATATTATCTCAACGAAAAAAAAAAAGAACTCACAGATTACATTATCGAAAGACGAATTAGAGTCTTTTAAAGACGCGAAAGAGGCATTACAAAGATGTACAAAGCTGACGTATATCAATTCATCTGGAAACTCCAATCTTACCCTCACAACGGATGCATCGGCCGACACGATTGGCGCCGTACTGCACCAGATTACCAACGGTATAGAGAAACCCCTATCTTTTTTCTCGCTAAAGTTGAATACTACACAGAGAAAATATAGCACTTTTCGAGAGAACTACTGCAGTATATTTGGCAATACGTCACTACCGACACATTTTAGAAGGAAGAGATTTCGTAATCCTCACCGACCATAAACCACTAACATACGCATTAAACGCAAAGGCTGACAAACTGAATCCGCGTGACCTCCGATACTTAGACTACATCGGCCAATATACGTCAGATATTCGGTATGTAAAAGGTCAGCATAACACTGTAGCGGATGCATTATCAAGAACCACACTTAACACATTACAGTCACAGACACTGGATTTTGACACACTCGCCGAAGAACAAGCGAACGATAATGAACTACCGTCAGTACAGGAAGATACTTCACTTAAGATCGAAAAAAGACCTTTACCTTTTACTAACAAACTTGTTTATTGTGATGTTTCTACAGGCAATCCTCGACCCTACTTACCTCTTTCAAGGAGAAGATCGATCTTTAATCACTTCCATTCACCAGCTCATCCTGGAGCGAAGGCTACGCTGCGGATCATATCCGACAGATACGTCTGGCCCGGTATGGCTTCAGACGTGAAGCAGTGGTCCCGCACGTGCCAACGTTGCCAGGCAACAAAAATACATCGACACACCAAAGCGCCATCATCAAGTTTTGCGACACCAGATGGACGATTTACTCACATACACGCAGATTTGGTGGGTCCACTCGAGAAAATAAATGGACAGGAATATATCCTAACAATTATAGATCGCTTTACGCGATGGCCAATAGCTGTACCGCTAACGTCGATAACAGCAGAAGCGGTGGCGAATGCGATTTTTCATAACTGGATTTCTATTTTCGGATGCCCTGCGGTTATCACAACCGACAGAGGTCCTCAATTCCAGTCAACTCTGTTTAACGAATTTGTCAACATCCTGGGTATAAAACATATCTCCACTACGGCATATCATCCATGCAGCAACGGCCTAGTAGAGAGATTTCACCGACAGCTCAAGTACGCAACGCGTGGGTAGATAAGCTACCATTTGTGATGCTTGCGCTACGCAACACGATTAAACTGGATCTCAAATGCACTAGCGCAGAACTAGTCTTCGGAAAAACAACGACACTACCAGGACAAATTTTCCATAACGAAACGAATTCTACCCCGACTAATTACTTCGTGGCCGACCTCAAGAAAAAAATGACAGACATTATATATACGCCTACACGAGTTTGTAGAAAACCTTTCTACGTGCCGACAGATTTACATTCGTCAGAATATGTTTTCCTGCGGCACGATACAGTACGAAAACCGTTAACGCCAAACTACACAGGCCCACATCTAGTAATATCCAGAACACCCAAATACTTTACGATCGACATCGCTGGTAAACAAAACACCGTCAGCATCGACAGACTTAAACCAGCATATTTACAGTGCGACGACACAGATCAAACAACAACAAAGACGACAGCAACAGAACAAACAGATACGCAGACAACAAGTACTGATACGACTAAACCAACACAGTCTACTCGCACAAAATCAGGTAGACATGTTCACTGGCCGACCAAATATCGAACCTACGTAACATATTAATGCTCATTGATCATGGCATTAATCTGGGGGGAGGTATTGTGGACTCTTCCAATATCCTCACCTTTCTAACCTAAAAAAAGGCACAGTCCACATCATACGCCTACACGTACAAAAAAACCTCAGCCAATAGAAATGGCGAGAATCGAATCAAGCAATTCCATTGGTCAATCGTTTTCTGAAACAGGAATTGCGCCAAAACGAGTTGAGCCACTTTTGGAAACCTGTAAAAAGTTATAAATAGGAAAGCCAGACAGCCCCATTCAGTCAGTCTAGCTAACTCACCGAGCAATTGCCTAAATACTCCACGACGTTTTGAACCATAATTTTGCCGCGCTTTTCAAAGAACATTCATTGACTCACTTCGAACATTCGATGAACGACTCTTGAAACTTTTCACTTAATTTCTTATGCATATTGATTTATAATCATTACAAAAATAAGAAATACGAAAAGCTTAATACAAATACAAAATACGATTAAGGGTAGACTACTTTGACAAACTTTTTTGCAAAAACTCTTAATTTTATTATTACAATCTTTGATACAAACAAGAAAAATAGCAAACATTACGATACAAGAGACATTAACCATTTCAGCATACACATACAATTTACGCACGCAACTCATACAAATATTATTCCAGTTTGTAAATGTTTAATTGTATATAAATGTTGTATTGTTTTGATCTATATATGTCTCTGATTTTTTTCCTTGTTTGAAATATCCGATTGTTTGTATATTTGTTTGGGACGCGGTCAAACACGCAACCATTAATAACAAATCCTTCTGATAAATGACACAAAAGTCCCAACAAGATCTTCCCTTCAGCCAGCAAGAACTCCACTTTTTGCTCTAACCATCTCTCTCCTATGATTGACAGCTGACTTTCTCTTACCACCCCTCTGCCTCTCAACTGACAGCTTGTGACTGCTCTTATCTAGAATGCAGCCTAACTATATAATCACTTGGTTGAAATTCCCCAGTTTCCAGCAAAGTGTCACTAGATCACGATAGCTTTTATTTATACATTCCGTTTCCATTTTCCTACTTAATGACATTGTAATTATCAATGCAACCACTCAAACAAAAAGTTTACTGTTAGTTATCAAAAGAAACTCCAGCACTCCAGGCACCAATAAAATCATTCATAGTCCATTGTGGGAGATCTAAGTCAACAGAGTGGTGGGGGGACCCATTGTGTCACAATAGTATATTGAAATCAAATTAAAGTATCACAAGAAGAAAAAAAAATTTAAATACCTGTGATGTTTTGGAATGGCTTTGGTAAAGACGGTCGTAAGCATTGGCTTTTTTCTTGGTATCTCTATTAATCTTCAACAGTTTTTGCAACTCCTCTCTTATGGCATCAGCTCCAATGGTTACATACTGAAATAAAGTTTTTATAAGATGAGAAAGAAACTTAACGAGATGGGGGAAAGAGAGATGGGGGAAGGAGAGATATGGGAGGAAGATAGAGAGATGGGGGGTTCTTAACAATAGTTCAGTTTCCCTTGTTTTCCTTAGACCTGCATTGAGATTTCACATCAGATTAACACTCCTTGAATAGCTTGCATTTTCATGGAATTACACATTACTTAAGTCATTATCACTTTTTTTTTTCTCTTATCCATTTTTGCTCATGCTAAAAGGAAACAGAAATACAAGACAAAAATAGGGAAAACACAGACACAAAATGGGCTCCATGATTTTGTGTTTGCTGGAGGTAGACAGCTGCTGGCGTTAATATCACTAATCCTACTATTGATGATGTCTCACATTTGTTGACATATTGTTTTAAAATTATCTAAAAACAAATAGGTGCTGAAAATTCAAAAAATAAATATGCAATCCATTTTGTTTATATATATATATATATATATATATATATATATATATATATACATACACACGTGTGTGTGTATGCATATATGTGAGCATCATTTTTCAGTAAAAAGACATTTTACTCCCAAATTTTATGTCAAAATCTGTTTGTATTATATGTATAAGCCATGTGAAAACATATTTAAATATGTATGCATAGTTAAATTCATCTGAACTTGTTAACAACAACAATATAATAGATTTTATGTGTGCAATGCACTTGACCAATCAGAAGGCTTAATATTAAGATTGGTTTTTCAATTTTCAATAAAACAATAGTGAAAACAATGAGAATTTTGTATGTTCTGAACCAAACTAAATAACCGCAAACATTTTTTTTTGATTTACAGACCACTGCCCACCTCTCACAGACCAGCATGGAATCACACCAATCTCAATACGCATCAAAAACACAGATGTGATACGTACCTCCTACTGCAAAAAGCATTTAAAAATGAGGGAAGCCCTTGTTATAAAGAAACAAGAAACTAACCCTTAATAATATTAATTATGAAGTAGCCATATTTGGAAATTAAGAATATATCAGCAACAGCAATTATATGCCATTTATTATAATAGTACTAGACCACCCATAAATCCATTAGGTTTCTTTTAAAAGCAGTTCATAGTATAAAATGGCAAGGTAACAATATTATCAAATTTTTTTTAATAATTATACATTTTAATTTGTATTTAAAGACTATAAAAGATTTTTTGTTCCACTGTAGTTCATAGTTAACACATTGCATGAAAATTTAGAGCAATAGCTTAAAACAGGTATAGTTTTTTTTTCAAAATAATAAGTATATTTTTTTATTAATTATTAAATAAGTAAAACATTTTCCTGCCTGAAAACAAATGAAAAGCATCAAAAACACCTTAAAGCAAGTATAAAAATAAATTATTTTACGATATCAATTAGATATATGTTTTAGTTCTTTACATTAAGAGAGATTTCTTCTATAAAACGTATTTTGAATACAAAACCAATAATAGTAAAGACAGTAAAAGAAGGTTTACTGTTCCACTGGGCTTCATAATCAACACATTGTGTGAAAATTTGGAGTATAGTATGTATAGTCTTTTTCAAAATAAGCATTTTTTTTTTTTTTTATTATTATACGTTTGTTCCTTGCATTTATTTCAAAATACTTAATGGCAGCAAATCAAATGCATCTGTTTATTTAATAATGTTGTTATAATGTATTATGAATGTTTATTATTTTTCACACACAATAGTTGGAATGCAATATGCAAATGTTTGTTTATAAACGTGAATTGATATTAAAATGTGTATCAAAAACAAAAAGAATTTCCTAATAGAAAATACCATAAAAACAGCCCTAGCTCAAGAACCCCTTGTCAAATTTTAAAAGAAATCTAGCAGGAGTTAAAGATACAACCTGCTTCTAAATTAGTTGGTATATTATGCATCATCTAAGCTGTATCCAGGGAACACACATACATACAAGATTAGAGTTTTAGCATTATATAGAAAGAAGTAAAAAAAAAATCTAATCCTTGAAAAGGCGGTAACAGTTTAGCCAAAAGTGCTCGGAACCAACAAACATTTGTATAATTTTTAAATTCATTAAGTTCAGAAAAGGCATTACTTGTAAATATACAAGAAAAACAAATAAAATGGGTCAGTCTTGTTCACCAAAATATGTATTAATTAGGAATTACTGGACATATACATAAAATTTATATCCATACTGAAATAATCCTATCATTGACAGGTTTTTATGCTAGTAATAGATATGACTATTTAATAATGTATTTTTGAAAGAATCCTTGGCTAACTTGGACCATCATGCCCAAAAAAAAAAAAAAAAAAAAACATATCAAAAGGATGGATTTTTTCATTGACACTGCTATTATTTTAACTACCTTCACTCCTCAGCAAAGTTTGTTTTAAAAAGTGAGGATTGGAATTGTAATAGAACGAAGATATGATGAAAGTGAACTCATACATCTTCAGAATTGACAACAAAAATAAACACTATTTATTTATCAGATAGTGTAAATAAACAATCATATTTTACTAGAATGGTTGGCTAATTACCAATCGATCAAATTTTATAAAATGGCAAATAATAATGAATTTCTTATGGTCAGTTCAGATATTTTAATAATTTAGTAAATGTTTATAAATTTATGAATAAAAAATATTTACATATTTATTTCAATATAAATTCACAATTATTGCATTAGTTTTAATTGTATTAGCTTTTAGAATGTTGTACATATAAAATTATTCTTGTAAATATATATTTTAATAGTGTTTAATTTTTTTGTCGTAAATTCTATAAAAAATGTATGATTTCAATTTCATGTTACAATTTTAATCATTTTTTAAACAACAAACATTGCCGAAGATGGAAGGTAGTTAAAATAATAGCAGCAGCAATGGAAAACTGACCTTTCAACACGTTTTGTTTTTTTTTTTGCGAGCATGAAGGTCCAAGATTGCAAAATCCTCACTATACATCTCAAGTTTTTAACTGAATAGCATTTCAAATAGAGTAAAACGATTTTTAGTTTAATTGTCAGGTTCAAATCAAAAAATCTGGTTTACTTACTGGGCCAGGTCTACACACTGGATGTTCTAATCGGGTATCAAGCGCTCTATTATAAATAGCAAGAGAATTATATCGATAATGCTCAATAAGTTCCACTACAGAATCAAACGTTAATGGTTCCACAAATCCATATTTGTTGGTTTTATGATAAATTTTTATCAATTTATTGCTGCCTCCTTTTCTGTAAAAGGAAAGAAAATATTGATGTGAGAAGAGAGAAAAAAAAATATAAAACATCAACTATCATCCACCAATAAAACAAAGCAACAACATCTAAATACATATAATAAACACAATTTGGGTGCTTTGACGTGATGTAATGGTTAGCAAGCTGGTACTCGCTAAATCCCTTACAGAATAACAAGTTTGATCCTCATCGAGTACTCCATACTTTCAATATTGTGCCAAACCTGTGCTTAGAAAATCCTTATAATAAAATAAATTATTTTATTTCTTTTACGAAATTTCTTCCTAGCAGACTACAATAGCCACAGCTACTTAAAATCTATGCAGATTCCTTAAAACTATATATCCTTAAGAAAGGATACGTCAATACCATAATATAGTCTAAAAAATTAATTTAAAAAAAAAAAAAAAAAAAAAAAAAAAAATTATTATAATTTTGCTGATATAAAATTAAACTATCACATAAAATGAAGTGCAAAATGTCGGAATTTGTTCCAGCAAAAATTTTAATTAACTTGTGTTTTAAGAGGTTTTCTCATTTTATTTCAAATGCAACTGTATGATGATGAGTATTTTTTTTTGATTGATCTGTTTTTTAAGCCTTATCAATATTTTATAGGTTATTTTAAACTGGTACTTAAAGAGGTAAGAGAACTTCTATGACAACTTTTCTATTTGTAGAACAGGTATTTGGTTAGTTTATATAAATCTGCATTACAATAATAAACTCTTTAAATTACGTTTTTCATACTTACATTATTAGTTATTATGTAAAGTATAGTCATATTTTAAATTATTGTTATCATTATAAAAGTATTTAATGATAAATTACATGTACTTCTCAAAATTTTCTAATACAAAAAAAAAAAAAAATTTAAAAAAAATAGAGATTAACAAACCTAAGGGTCAGAGTGTAGTCACCAGGCGTAGAGGCATCTCGGACCAGAAAGGTTCCATCCAAGGCATCCTTCAGCTTCTCATTTACCTCTTCTCTACAAGTAGAAATATAAGCATTTATACATTTATATATATAAAAAAAATTGTATAAGTTTTACATCAATACCAGTTTACCCATACTATAAAACCAATTGCATTGGTTATATTTTTAGCACAAGTAATCAAGAATTTTATCTATATAATTATCAAATATACAAAAATAAATAAATAAATAAAATTGTGCTTTTTAAATTCTAAAAATATCCAATGAAAGTTAAAAATAATATATTAGTAGCCTCAACTCCCCTACTTTTAAATGAGATATTCCCTTGTCATGGCATATTTACTTAATGGCAACTTGTTGCTATAATAGAATACCTCATTTCTAAAAAGGGGGAGATGATATAGTATCATTGATGAATATATAAAGATACATTGTGTTTTATATTTATAGAAGAGATAATAGCAAAATTTGTCCTAAACCATGAATTTGATTTTATAACAGACACAAATAATTAAATTTTGGTGTACAAGATCAGAAGAGAACTAATCACAAAAAAAAATTAAGAAAAAGTAGAATAAGACAATAAAAAATAAAAATAGTAAAAAGTATTTCACTTTCATTTTACAAGGAGAAAGTCGCAACAAAAAGTTATTTTCATGGAGTAAAACTGAATCAAACAAAGTTATTAAGCAATATTAAAATTTAGTAATTTAGAGAAAAAAAAAAAAAAAAAAGGAACTTACCTTTTAGGAACTGAGGGGGCGAGGTGATTGAATTGAGAAAGTATGGTGTAGGGTAAGAGATTAAACATCAATTGTGGTGACCACAACCGGCTGGGAGATGTGGATACGGGTGGTGGTTATAGAAGTATCAAGATTGGGAGGGATGCTTGCTCAAATTTTTTTTTTTTTTAATGGTTACAAAATATATTCAGACATTGTCAAAGTAAAGGAAGGAAGTAGAGTTCAAAAGGCTAGCGGTCTACATAGCAAACAGGGACAAAAGTTTTAAAAAAATTGTTACATTCTCATTGAGACCAAAATTTGAGAGAAACCCAAGAAAATCTAACCTTTACTTTTCTAACTCCAACCTACAATAATATAGCTTCTAAAACACTTTAACCAACAATAGATTTTATGTTCATAAAGATTCTGCCATTAGACAGTGGCACCCACAAGGAAATTCGTACACAGAACATGGACCCCACAGGTCTGGTTATTTTTTTAAGGCTGTGTGTAGCATAAATGTTTCTATACCAACCAATCCATTAAACCTGGGAGATACTTGCATGACCCAACAGATAGGATGATGTAAGGTCACAAGGTCAAAGAGTTCCTGAAGGTGGACAAGCAGGTAACAGAAATCTGCCATACAATAAAGGCTGGCTAATAATCAAGCTGCTCGGATAGTCTGTTCCTGGGTTTTCTGTAAAAATTACAATTCTTAGGCTCTATAGTTTTTAGGCTAATACAAGTCTTTGCATTCTACAGAGCTTTCATCTGATTTGATCCCTTTCAAATATGTCAGAGGTACAACAATTATATGAAGAAATAAGTAATGGAACTTATCCTAGAAAGGAGTTGTCAATATTTTTTTTGTTTTTTTGTTTTTTAACTAGACAATACCTGCCAAGGTAAATCCTCTTGGCATCAGTTTAATTGACCCCTTCTTAAAAACTTCAAATACCTCAGTGTATGAATCGTGTATAACAAATTTAATGTAGGAGATAAGGAAATTGAACATATAACAGGCTGCACTAAGTGTAGTTATGCTCAACACAAAAAGGCTACTACAAAACCAAAACATTAACCTAAAAACTTGAGTCATGTTCTTAAATAAACTTTTCAGTATCTGCTTATATTTGCGAGATGAGGTATTATGTACATTATTTACATTATTCGGACTATTGTCCTCATCTCTGTCGCCATATTACAACGTTTCGGCCCTTGTACGCTCCAGCCTTCTTCAGGTGGTTGGAATGTCAAACTTAACCCTTTATTTCACTCACTTGGGTAGACTGTTCTAGTTCTACATGCCATGTTTAATGGATGTCAGTTATCAGTTATCTCCTGTTAATTTCCCTCTGAAAGTTCTCCACTGCCTTAACCGAACTCTTTGGGTCCTGTCATTGGATCTAACCAACGCCTTTATCCACAGTGCCATGTGTCCTTGAGGACATCTGTGTATGAATTTTTGGGTATTATAAACCTAATGTCTTCAGCAACAATTTTTACCAGTGCTCATATTGCAATTTTTTGCTGTTATCATTGCATGTTTTTACCAGAGCTCTTATTGCAACTTTTGTTGTTATTATCGCTTTTCTCTGGCACTCCTTATTACTGGTTCCCATATTGTATTCATTTCTATGCTTGGTCAGCTCAGGAGATTTTTGTGGCCAAGCATATGTGCTGATTCCTTAAGTTTACAAATTTTCCAATGGTGTTCCTTATCTATGATCTCAACCTGATCCCACAGTGAGCGGTGATCTCCCTTCTCTCTCAGCCATGCCTGATTTTTCCACTTCCTCTCATGTTACAGCTTTCTGGTGTTCTTGAAGCCTTACCTTAAGGGGGCAGCATGTCTCCCCTTTATATTTCTTTCCACAGCTGCACGGGATAGCGTACACACAGTCATTAGTCATGTTATGGGGGGGTGTCTTACTCGTGAGAGATATCTGTGTAGTGTAGTCAAGCTTTTGAAATTTTCAGATGAAGACTTTCATATGGATGTCATGAATGGCATCAAACACATTCAGAAATATCTAAACTGTCAGCTGTATACAGCCATTTTCTCAGATCAATGGTTAAAAAATGTCTTCAGGGGAATAATCAGATCACTTGAGGATGACAACTAAAATGGACAGCAGATGTAACTCAAAGAGAAAATGACAATCAAAATGCTGAACTTCCACAATAATTCAAATAAAAATTTAGGAAGCTTCCATCAGTACTGGAAAGATCTATAGCAGTTATTGGACTTGAGAAAGCTATTTTCTTGGAGAGAGAAAAAAAAAGATTTTAATAGGATTTCATAATTTCAACTGAAAGTAGGATTGGCTGCTCAGTTCATGAATGCAGAACGTTTCCTTTTAAGGAAACAGTTAATATGTCTATATTTTCGAGATGAGACCTACCCCAGCAAGCAAAATAAAGGGTTCAGTTCGACATTCCAACCACCTGAGGAAGCCAAAAATGTTGGGATAAATATGGCAACGAAGATGAGGACGATAGTCCAAACAATGTAAATAGTGAAACAGTTAATGTTATAATTAGCATTTTGCCTAAAGTTAATATTCCCTTGATTATCCAACATATTTCACTGAAATTTTCACTTTCCAAAATTAGTTTAGATCTGCATCCTTGTGTATCCAAAGCTAACAGAAGAGTTATTTATGAATTATTTTTATATTTAAAAAAAAACAACAAAAAAACCTTTATTTTTAAAAAGCACATGGCTTCCAAGTCTAAATCAAGTCTTGGTCATTTTAAATTGGATGCTAAATTCCTTTATCTTTATAGAATGGATAACCCTTTTCCTTTTCTCAAGGGATTTAAATCAGTCGTTCTATAAAAAATAAATAAATAACAGTAATCTCTTTAAATGAAAACTATACTGCTAAATTCCTTTGGGAATGTTAATGCAAATATGTTTATCAAATACAAGACCTAATATTCAAAAAATTACCAAATTATCAAGCGCAGGTTCCACACAAGCATACTTAACTATACAATGTAATGCCTTAAAAATAAATGCATATTTTAGGAGACGACTTTATTATTTTCAAATTTCATGACTAATTATTAAAATACTAAGTGAACTCCAGAGTTTTCATTATTCTACAAGTGCACACTGAAATAATAAAAAAAAAAAGTTGAGAAACACTGGTTTAGACCTATAGAAAAAGGGTGTCAGTTTAAACTGATGCCAAGAGGATATGGATTAAAAAAAAAAAAAACCACATTTAACTTGGAAGTACAAACTAACTTGGAAATATATTTTTCATAATTTATAATGTAAAATAATTCCAACTGTCAAACTATTTTCATGGTTCAATGCCTGAAAATAAACAGTATAGTAACAAGTAACAAATCTTCACAAATTCCTACCTTGATAACTCGCCCCAATACCACTCAGCATCTTTCAATTCATATTTTGCTGTAGCTGCTGGCGTATCACCTACAAAGAAAAGAAATAATAAACATTCATTAAAGCATTGTGGGGAGGGGAAGAGATGTACAAATGAAATGAACAACATGTAGATACAGAAAGGATGGTACTTACAAGGCCGTTTTGGTATTGGAGGAGGATTACGGATGGTTGGTTTTTCCACACCCCAATCACCATAAGTGAGCAAATCTTCAATAATATCAATATGCAACTTTGTGTTCTCAACTATCTCCCTGAAAAGGTTCAATGAAAGGAGGACTTTCATGTACCTGCTTAGAGGAGCCATTTTATAGACTTAAAAAGCAACCATGTACAAATAAATAATATTTCAAATGTTTACAACTTGTAAAAGAAAAACAAGAAAAAACAATAAAATTAGGTCAACATTTATCATTATTCAGATTGTTGTCCTCATCTTTATTGCCATATTCACAGCGTTTCAGTCATTGTATACTACAGCTTTCTTCAGGATTGTAATTTTGCCTGAAGAAGGCTGGATGGGCAAAATGTCATGAAATTGGCAATAAAGATGAAGACAACAGTCAAAACAATGTAAATAATTACAATACCTCATCTTAGAAATATAGACCAACAATTATAAATTAAAAAAAAAAAAATAAAAAAATAAAAAAAACTTTGAATCAAAATACTAAGGACACGAACAAATAAATATTGGCATGGAACAAAAATTAATAGCAGTTTTTTAAGTGAATTTCAAAAACTATTTAGATATTTGTAAATATATTTATATTAACTATATGTGCCATTTTATTCTACTACCATTCACCATCTTTGAAGCAGCTTCATGATTCCATCCTGTCGGAATTTGACATCTTTTTGAGTAAAGAACTGGTCTAAGTGGTTTTTTACAGGCTTCCAGATAATTAAAGCTCTTCCTATTAAGGCTGGTGTGGGCATGATGATAAACTACATCTGGCAGAAGGTTTTGAGGAATGTGGAACCACCTCTTAATTGCTGTTGTTCCCAGGTTCACCCTGACCTGGGGTGGTAGCACCTGTTAGGGTCCCAGCTATGAGCAAATAGTGAACCCCTAAAACTGGTGTCAGAAAACTATGAAAGTATAAGAATACATTTTTATAGTAAGAGGGATTCTAGCAATAGATTTTAATAGTTACCAAAAAAAATTAAACAATTCCCAAGAAAATTTATTTTCAGCAACCCATAAGGAGTTGATATGACTTAAACTGATTCCCATAAAGAGAACTTTGTAAGGATGAAAATAAGTGGTAATCCAAAGATTCAATGTCAGGTTAGTACTGAGACAAATTATGCTGGGTCTGCAAAGAGGCGTGAGGCCTGGTGTTGTCCTAATGGAAGACTACACCCTTCCAATTGAACACTTTTCATTGATTGCTGCTTTGTCCAATTGGGAAGAGTACTTGTCTAAATTCAAGGTCTGATTTTGTGCAGGAGCTTGTAATACATAATGCACTTCCAATCTTACCATAGCATCACCTTCTTCAGCTGCAAAATGGCTTTTGAATTGGTTAATGGTGGTTCATTTTATTCACCCAAAACATTTATCATAGTTTATCATAAACAATCCATTTTTCATTGCCAGTGATCATTCTTTTCAAAATTAGGTTGTTTTGTTGCAATTGTTGAATCACAGATGGAAATCAACTCAAACATCATAGCAGTTAATGTATCCAAGTGCTTTCAAATACCTTACAGTACTGTAATACTTTTGCAAGGTCCTGTATCCTGCAACATCCTGTGCCATGGATTATTTTAATCAGCATTTTGATTTGGTCATGACCAAGACAGCAAACCTGCTAGAATATCCTTGTCTTCCAGATCAAAATTTCCACTTCTGAACCTAGCTAACCACTTACCAACAGTATTTTCAGCTACAGCACCATCTCCATAAATGGCATACATTTCTTTGTTATTTGTACAGTATTTTTACTTTGCAGAAAGAAAAGAGCATATTTTCACTTTTAAAATCTAAAAACATTTAAAATTCAAAATCCACATACAAATGGTATAGTAAGGTCCAATGAATTGTCAATTTTCAGAATATAAATTTCAGTCATGTGCGAAACAAAATCACATGTTCAAACACCACATATTGAAACACACTATGAACTTTTGTTCCAACTCAGTACAAATAATGCATGAAAAAGATTTGTATCAATTATAATTTTTGTTTATGTTAGGCATTTATGTTGACTTCATTGAAACAGAAATGTTATTAAAAAAAAGAAAAAAAAATTAATGTAAAAGGCATCAGCAGCTAATATGAATTGCTTACTCTTAACTAGGTATCTCCAATAATTCGCTAAAAAAAAAAAAAAAAAAAAAATCAGTATAGCATAATGATAAAAGACCCCAAACTTAAAAAAAAGTTTTATCATTAAAATGTTTGTTATTATTAAGAGGAAAGAACAAAGTATTTTTTAATTATTTTAAAAAAATTTTTCCATCTTTCTAACACGTTCTAAATTTGGGTCAAAAATCTTTTTTTTTTTTTTTTTAAAACTTTGTACGACTTGTGGTAATGGCCATTTTAGTCTAGCAGTTTCCGGGGGAAAACCCATTAATTTGGAAATTCTTGCAAAAATCAAATAATTGAAACTTTCAAGACTTATTTAAAGATGAATGATTTTTGAAATTTTTATTTTTAGAAAATCTTGGTAAAAATATTTTCTTTTTACATCTGTTACCCCCCTATAACTTAATTTTATGAAATTTTCTAGAATTTCAAACAGTTTGCAAATTGTTTTATATTACTTATAAGCAGGACTCCTTGGAGAAATTAAATCATCAATTTTTTTTTTTTTTTTTTCACAACTACTGCCAACTTTTTAAAAATCTCTTCTAAATCATAAAATAAAAACTGCAATAAAACTATCTAATTATCAAATTAGATCGGCTTTTATAAATAATATACATTAAGGACATTATTATCTGAAGAAAAAAAAATTTTTGATGTTTGCATTTTTCTTTTAGTTTTTTTCATTTTTCTTTAATCTTAAGAAATGTTTTAAAAATTCTTCCAAACAGTGTATGGGATAGGTTAAGTTTTTAAGTGAAAACTATATTTACTAAGCAAAAATTAAAAGCTTAATACAAATAATGCTATCAAAACTTTTTTTTTTTTTTGTGTGTCAAAATGTTATATTTTTTTTAGTATGATATCTCATAAGTGACATTATGGTTAAACGGTCACATGTTTCAAGGATTGTCTACTCCTTGGGGAAAGCCCCTTGACATATAAAGGTCTTATTGCACTCTCAGTTATTAAATTAAAAATTAAATTGAGATAATATAATTATCTCATTTATCAATTTTAACAATAACAGAGTGAGATATTTTAATTAACATAATAATAATTTTATTAGTTATTATTTCAGTTATTAAATTAAAAATGTAATAACTTAATGTAATATTAATAAAATTATTTATCATTATCTTAGCTATTAAATAATGAAAGAGATAGAGGTAACTCAATAGTGTAAGAAATTTTTATAGTATTTTAAATTATAATAAACAAAAAAAAAAATAAAATAAAAATGTGATATCAATTTTGGTGCACAGTACTAAACCTGTCAACACATTCAGCCATCAAATTATGATGGAGACGTGAAAATAATACACCAAGGTCAAGAAATGTTTGTCTAGAACATTTTATACTATAAGTAAGTGATATTTCTTTCAGAACAGATTAATTTAATTTATGAAAGTAACATTTCAGAAATTTACATTTTATTTTAGCAGGATTTTCAAAAAGGAAAAAATAAGTTTTGTCCAAATTTCTCTAAAAAAGTTAAAAATGGCTGTTTCGATTTGTTTTTCAGAAGAATAGAGTAGAAATCATTCAAAATTCTATTTGAAATACACCACAGTATTTTTTTTTTCTGGAATTAGAAAATTTAATCCTTTAGCTTTCAATTGAAGCTGGGGGAAAGCTTTGAAAAGGATTTTTTTCTTTATGAAAAATACGTTTAAACCTTAGGTATATGAACTTTTGGAGGTACCTACTCTTAACATGTTAATAGGTTACAAGACATTTTCTACAAATTTTAATATTAAAAAAAAAAAAAAAAAAAAAAAAAAAATAAGAAGTCTATAGTAATTAGAACTCCACTTTAAAAGAAGTGCTAATATTAAGAGTGGCTGTGCCTGCATTCATAGAAGCTTCAGTGATGACCCACTGAAAATAGGATATTTTTGTGTGACAGGAATCAGTGAAATACCTCACCAGTTATACAGGGACTATCATTGTTTTCACTGCCTTCATCACCATGTACAAACTTGGATCAATACGCAATTCACTGCCAGGGCTTTAAAAAACCAAAAGCAGAGAAATGTTATCTGGTATCTTGTCAGCAGCTTTTAAGTAGTTAATTAATCTGTTTGTTTCATATTACAGAGAGAGATTGTAAATATTAGAGATAATGGGTGTTCCATTTTGGCTCAATTTTAACAACTGGCCACAACAAATATTTGAAATGCAAATATATGAAAAACTTTTCTCTGGATTGAAGATTTGATTGCTGTCTTAATCTATAAACATGCAAAGAGAAAAATATATTCGTACCACATAAAAGAATATCAGAAGAAATCAGAAAATGTCACTTAAAGCAACTAATGCTGTATGCTATTGTTTTTACATAATTGTCAGCTTTCCCTATTTTATACTTAGATAAATATTAATCCACTATCATCCTATTTTTGAAAGATGAGCATTAAAGTGTTATATGTATTTCTAAACCTATAATTAATGCCAGATTTTTTTTTTTAATTTAGAAAGTAATAATACTAGATTTTTATAGTTTTATAATTAATTTTATAGTGGGCGTGCCCTGGAGAGGGTATAGCTCTTCAAGAGCAGATCCATCATTTCTAGAGACCGATGGATGCCATATCATTAATGGGTTAAAGTATAGTTATTCATAGCAAAAAGATAACTAAAATTTACAAAAACCGCATCATCAATCCTGTGACCAGGTGTGGTCTTTGAGTTGCTTAGAGAACTTGACTACAAACCTGGGTTGAAAAGCCAAAGTATTCACCCATGGATAACACGTCTTGGCCAAGTAAACCTGACAGAGCCCATCCCTTGCCAAGTTAAAACACAGCCGATCTGGAGAGGGATGGGCACTAAGATCTAAATCATACGTACCAAGAGAAAAATATATTAGCACAAAAACATCACTGCTGGGAAAAGGGGATTTCATGTTTTGGAGAAATATTTAGTAACAACTAAGGGGAGAGGAGTAGAGTAGCTATGAGAAATAAACTTTAGTATTCCTCACAGTTCAACTTTTATTTGTTCACAAATACAAGGTGAACAGTTAAGCTGTAATGGTAATATACTTACATAATACGGTCCCATGGGGGCCGCAAGATGATGTGACAAAATACTTTTGACAGCTTATCAATGTCATCTCTAACACCAGATTCAAACTGCATTTGCCAAAGTCGACAAAAATGCGCCATCAAATACCGCAATATGGACACATGAGCAGCAGGCAGCGAATTTGCTAACTCCATAAGCTTTCCTTCATTATCAGAACCAGATTCTTTAAACAAGAAAAGAAAACACGATATAGTAAATAATAAAGGAATAACATTTTACATAAAAGAAACAGGAATATATCCATTGCAAATGGATATTAAATGCTTTCTCATATTCAGAGACTAAATCACATTTGAATAAAAATGCAAACCTCCACTTTCAGATTAAATTGTTACTGAAGACATTTTTTTCTAATTGTACTTTAAAAGTTTAAAACATAATTTTGTCCTTGGTTGATAAAGACTTAGTATAAAAGATAAAAATATAACCTCAAATGAATGCTTTGATTATTAACAGGATACGTTAGACTTTAAAGAAGTTTTAATTTTAAAACAAATACTTACTTGCTGCTTTGATAAAATATCCATAGCATTCAACTGGAATTATTGGATTAGGAAGCTCTCTTAAATACTTCTTAAGAGCTCCAGCAGTAGAATGGATATTAAATCCACTTATATCTACAAGCAGGGGATCAGAAGCTGAAAATGAAAAGAAAAAAGGGGCTTAAAGTGGGTCTTTGCATCTCTTGAAATGACTCAAAGTTAAGCAGAACATTTTAACTTTAAGCAAAAACCTTGTGGATCATATGTACTATAGTAAAAAAAAAAAACATTTTCTTATAAACAAGATTAGTCAATAGTATTGAATTTTTTCCTACAAAAAAATGGATTACAAATTCAGCTCAAGATTAAAAGCTTTACAAAACTGATTTATAAAAAAAAGTACTTCAAAAAGATGATTTAAGCACACATTTATAGTGAAAAGTGTTTATCCTATAAATGGTTTGTAATATATAAATATTTAAGAAAAGAGTTCTCATACCAAACTTATTTTATTTAAATTAATGCCTACACTCATTAATTTTGCATATCACCAAGAGTTGTTCAGATGATTTTTTTGTTCTTTCTGTTTTTTGCCACATTTCAGGCAAACCAATCTTTGACTTTCATCAATTTATACAATCCATTTTGAAGGAGACAAGTGGATTTCTGTTTTCAAAGGAGTATCTACCAATTCACATTTTTTTTTTTAACAGTTAAGGGGGTAAGAGAGAAAGAGAGAGAGAGAGAGAGAGAATGACAGATCCCTTTCACTCATTCAGATTCTATATTTGGGGAGAAAACAATGAATCAGCTGACACATTAAAATAATGATAAAAACAATGAGATCAATAAAGCAAACTGTGAGAAATTTTGACCCTCAACTTTAAATAAAAATGGATAGGTCTATATTTTTTTTTAAGAAAAAAGCTTTTTTTGTTCATTTGTTTAATAAAAATTTTTTGATAATTACTTGTCCAGCTACTTATTTATACTTGAAATATCCACAAAAAATCTCAGTTTTCCAATCTGAATTTTCTGATGAATTGAAATTAAGCTAACGATTGAACATGCTCATGGCTTAACAACTCTAACAAAATATTACAAGAACAATCATAATATGAATGCTGATTGTTAAAGAAGTAAGGGAGTACAAATTAAAAGATTTGAAATTGACAACTTTTTTCCATTTCACTGAAATGGACATTAAACACAGGAGTGTTATCACCTCTTCTATCTTCCCCTCTTTCTTTCATTTTCCCACTGCAACTAAGTAGCATCTCTGATATGTCTTTTCTATCTTTTCCCAAGATCAAAACAGAATAGTATATTATTTATAAAGTATTGGTAGGGTGTATCATGTGTACATGTTGACTAAAGAACTAAAGGGATAAGCAGAATTATAAGAATTTTGCATTAGACATTTTAAATACATGTTCCATAATTATAGGGATTTAATTTTTACAACTATCAATTAATATTTTATAAACGATATATTCCATATTTCAGGGTTTTGTGACGTACGGTGGCAGTTAATAATTAAGTATAACTCAAGACTTCAATGTTAAAATAAAACAGTATTTAATTACAACCACAAATAGATACTTAAAAACAAAGAAGTAAAAGTCAACCAAAAATAATTAACCATTTCAGTGAATACCTTGTTAGTAGCGCAGCTCAACTTAATGTCTGGTAAATTCTAAATCAAAACCCAAATCATCAACGCACAATAATTCACACTAATTTGACTGGATAGTTCCACTCAATAATCACTGCAGTCAGTAGCCTGACACTGCTATTTATACACCTGACAGAAAACACATTCATAAGTCCAAAGTGTCACGCTCGAATTTCTATGTCGGTAGTTACTCATATTCTTCCTATGATACAGGGTATATTAGACATTTAACATTATAGTATTATGGATTTAGATTAACTACAAGTACTGGTAGCCTAGAGTGATTAGGTAGTTATTAATCTACTAGATAACTTTTCATATAAGACAAATTTTTTAAAATCATTTTCTAGTAAAAAAAAAAAAAAAAAAAGGTAACGGGGTTATAATCATAAAATATTGACATCAATTCTTATTATGATATCACAATCTGTTTTTATCCTTAATCAATTGCAGGTCCGAAATTTTTCACTTTAAGGCAACAGAAATTATATTTTTTAATTATTTCCACCAAAAATTATTCTATTAGACAAGTTCAACTAGAAAACTAATGACTAAATATTTTTGTTTATTTATAATCATTACATTAAATATTTTAGCTTAAATGAAAAAAGAATAAATTATCAGTTTCAATATTTCAGCCATTTAGGCAATTAAAAACATTTAGCCTACAATAGACTTTATATAATCCCCTCATTAATATGATATGCTCTAAAACATTTACCAAAGATAGCTAATTGATAAAACAAATGTTATACTAACCTATTTTTCCTTTGTTATTCTGATGCCGATAAATATTTTGAAACTATATAGGACAGGAGGGGATTTTCCTATTTTATAAAAGCATTACAATTAAGTTTTAATTTCAAGTAAATACAAATTGTTAACGCTTACTTACCAGAGTTAAGAGTTGACTTAAGTTCATTGATGTCTTCAGTACGAGCAGATATCCTATAAACATTCATAGCTTCGTCCTCTGCAAACAAAATGCAAATTACAAAGTCATTATGGAACTGAATAACAAAATCAGCTTAAAGAAAAACATGATGCATTGTTTGTAAAATATTTTTGCACTAACAATGTAAGCTGTTGTTAGCAAAGAGCTAGATTTTAATAAAAATAAGCCTAGATAATCTCTTCAGTAAACAGATTTGAAGACTAAAATATATTTTTTCATACCATTTTTCATCCAATACTAGGCCCAAGAACCACTCAAGGTAGAGACTTATTGAATAAGGTCATTGTAAAGGCATAACAAGAGGAGGTAAGAAATGCATATCATGGACATAGAGTAGATAACCTCTTCAAGTCTAGAGTCAAAGGTTAAGTTTGTAGTGGTTGGGAAAGCATCCTCTCAGGAGTGTTCCACAAAGTGACAATTCTGGAGAAGAAGCTATCTGAGTAGAATATATATATTAGTTAACAATATAAGATATGCATATGATATAGCATTGATAGCAGACACTGAAAGGAAACTACAAAAGCTCTTACAGAAGGTAGTGAAGGAAAACAAGAAGAAATGACTAAACATTAATTGCAAGACTGAATGCATGGTTGTTAGCAAGGGATGGCCCAACATGCAAATTACAAATTGGAGATACCAAAATCAAACAATTACAACAATTTAAATACCTTGGAAGTGTTTTAAGAGAGGACAGAAAATACTACACTAAAATCCAAAGGCACATTGGGATAGCAAAAGATGCTTACCAAAAGCTAAGCAAAGTATTAAGAAACAGAGAAATTTCATGAGAAACAGAGAAAAAAGTACTGAACTGTTATGCAATTTCAGTTTTCCTATATGGTAGTATAATGGACATGGTGGAGTAATGGATAGCAGCTCGGATTGAGGAATCTGAGAGCCCAGTTTGAATTCCAGTTGGATTCATTAAATTCATTTATATGCTATAATACCCTTGGGAAAGGTAGAAATCCTCTTCTTCCCCCACTCCCAGCTATGGGTAAATAGCAATACAGACTGGATTCTATAGCCTTGGGTGCCAACCAGTCTAGGAAAGAGTAAATCTGAATTCAAATACTGTATATAGCCCAGGCATAGCATATACTATACAGCTAAAGAAAGGATCATTTGTATTGACTATGACTTCAACTATGGTCGAATGGTGATGATACTGGACATCAAACAAAGAAGGGACTCAAAACAATAGAAATGGGGTTCTATGGAAGGATGCTGAGAGTACTATGGACCAAACATGTGAACAATGACAAAGTTTTAGAGAAAATGGAAACAAAAAGGACTCTTATACTTAATATCACAGAGACAGCTGAAATTTCTAGGCACATATTGAAGAAAGAGGGCTTAGAAAACTTGATGCTCACAGGACAGAGGAAAACAATGCATAACTTACTTAACGAGCTTGAGTAAATGGATGACAGAGAAAGGTTTAAGAGAGATAACAAAAAGAAAATTTATTAAGAGCTACAAAGGACAGGAAATTGTGGAGAGATATGATTACGTAACTCCTGAAGGGACATGACACATAGAAGAATAACAGACTGCATTAATAAAAATAATACAATTCACTAAAACTATACACCAGAGTTTCTGGTTGTAAATATGATTTGTCAATCCTAAATTTGGATGACTGAAAACCACAACAGATAAAAAACAGATTTATAATTATTGGTGAATTCAATCGGACAAGAAATAAATGAGTGAAGGGAATAAATATGAATGCAGGATATTTATGATTATCTCTCTCAAATTTAATTCATTGATGAATGAAATATACTTACTGTGATCGGAGCACCACTTCTCAATTTCATTTACACATCTAATTACTACAGGTGGAGCCTCTAGTTTAGTTCTTTTTAATTCTTCTGTCAAATCTAAACCAAAATATGTATCTACAAAACATAAAAAAATTTCTTTAAAAATCAAAGCTAAAAAGATTAAACCACATATTTTAAGATAAATTAACTTTAACAAAGAGGATAGATTTTAAACATTAAATTTATGAGAAGTGCTGAAAAGTTATTAGCTCAACCCACTTCCCAAATCGGTATCCTAATATCTGATCCTAGAAATAATGATCTTGGGAAGTGGATCAGCCAGAAAACTTTTCAGCACCAGTTTATATTCAGGCTTCAAAAAGCATATATTAATAATTCAGTTGTGATAACTAGAAATAATGATAATACAAATAATAAATATCAAAATGATACCAAGTTTACTTTGAGAAACTTGTTGGTCATAATTACAGAAACTATAATTTGAAAAAAAAAAAAAAAAAAAATTTACAAAAATTTGATGTGAGCATCTGAATGTCTTCAAAAAATTATTATTATTCACCCTTTAAATATTTGAGAAGTTTTGAAAATTGTGATGGATTTTTTTTCACTTGCTTTCTATTTACTTTTTTAATTTTGTATCCACATGCAATAAGCATTAGATGAATTTCTGGGGTTTACTAAAGGATATATTCTTACCTTTCTTCCAACTGGGTCACAAGAATTTAAGATTACAATTCTTATTTTATTGCAATTAATTTTTCAGTGTAAAAAGAAAAAAAAATTAAGATTAAAATATGACTATTAATTTCATGCTAAAAACTCCAGATAGAAATCCATTCTTCTCGAGTTTATTTAAATGTTGAAATTAGTCTGTTTATTTTTCTTTGTGTTTTTATTTGATTCTACAGGCATTTACTTGGTTCACAAACAGATAAATATTGGCCATTTATATATTTTTAACCATGCAAACAATTACTTGGTAAGTGGCCTCTTCTGGATGTGCTATGAGAGGTCATACTGTTCATCAAGGGATGCAGTCAGTGTATTCTTGGTCTGCACTAACAAAGCAGATTATTATTTTTTTTTTTTCTTTTAATTGAATCTTTATAAAACTTGATTAATTTTGAATAATTTTCTATCTAAGATTCCATAAAAAAATCATCTTTTTAAAAGAAAAATTTTTGTAGTAAAATTCAGTTAACTTTGAAAACATTTGTCAATTCAAAGTCCTGTAGATTATCCTAGTGAAATCTCATTAAAAAGACACCTCCCACTGCCAAAAACAAAAAAATAAAAACTCTTGCTTACTTTGAGTAAAACTAGGTCGCCTTATTCTTTCATATTTAGCAGAATTACAGCCTGATTGACACATCATAGAACAGCACCGATGGCAGCAAAAACCACATACTAATCAAAAGAAATTTCAAAACAACTTTTATCATACAAAGAATACAAAATCAACTAACAAATAATGGTTTTAGATTCATAAAATACTTTTTTATAACAAACAAAAAAATAAAAGATTTAGTTGAACATAATTTTCAAAATAATTAAACAGATCATTTCAAATGCCTTTCTGTACTAGCTTTTCAAGTTCTCACATGTTCTAATCAATTGTACTATTGGCTATATTTTTACATTTATTTTCAGCTTGACATCAGTATAGAAAAAAAATGCTATTAAAAACTTCTAATACACATTAATTTTTTTTTTATGACCCATTGATAAAAAAAAAAAAAAAAAAAATTAAAAATATGTATAAAATATGGGAATAGTACACACCAAAAAGAACATGATCAAACTCAACCATAAATTATATTTTTAAAATTTTGATATTCAGTAACATTTCTAAATTTCTTTAAAAGAAAGAAAGAAAAAAATTTTTTTTAATCCTTTCACCCCAAGCAAGGCAATAAAGCCGCTAAGACAAGGGGTTACTAAGTGTAAAAGAATATGAGCAAAAGAAAATATTAAGAAGAGAGAAAAATAAAAGAAAAGGAATTAAAACAAAAGATAACAATTGACATTGCATTTAAAATTTTGAAGTTGACTGGAAAAAAGAGTGAATTTGGGAGAATTCGTCAAATAGAGTAAAAGTAGTCCTGTATTCATTTTTGTTATTTTCCACAGGAACTTTAGTTTTTATTATCTTGAATTACCGTATATACTCGTGTAAAGTGTGACCCCCAAATTTTCACTTATAAAAAATGATTTTATCCTGTATCTCGTGTATCATGCGAGTTCCTTTTTCGAGAGACCAAATTCCAATAGACTAACCACTTTTCCTCTATCTCTTTATCCTGTTCTTCTAGTTAAAAAAGTAAAAGAGAATGATAAAAGTACTGTTAGTAAGGCTATACTCATTGTGTAAACACGTACAGCTATAAACAACTGGACAAAAAACAGCTAAACATCTTATAAATGTAAGCAATGGAAAAGATGCATATTCACTATGTATTTTATATGATACTAATATGTGAATGTTACAGGCATTATTATTGGATAAAGTAAAGTAAAACATCAGATTTATCAAAATCATATTTATTTTAAATACAGCTGTACTTTTTTACTACAGTAAATGGATATATAGTTTGGTCAATGGCATAGCCAGGGTCAGGAGTACTACAATAATTTTATATCTTGTGTATGATATGACCCCTTAAAATTAGGTCTTTAAAAAGTCACATGATATGCGAGTATATATGATACTCTTTTTTTTCTAGAATTTTTGCTGTATTCATTCATTCCTTCCATAGTGCTTTCCTTGATTCAGAATGTTTTATTCTTAACACAAGAGAAATTTTACCAGCAAACTTTCATTGAAAATTTATTTCAATGCTATGAAAACTATGAAAAAACTACTGCTTTTATATTCACATGTAGTTTTAAGTAGAACAAGGATGATATTCTCTGCCCATAATTTCTATAAAGTAAAAATGTCGAACAAACAAATAAAATCCTTCATACCTCGACACTGGAAGCCCTGATGCATTAATCCAAATAAAAATTTATCACAATATTGGCAACGCTGCATAGAAGAAAAGTTGTAATCACAAAACTGATGATCACAAGTTTGGGTTGAATCTAAAAGAAATGTAAATAAGCAATATTTTAAAAATTAAAAAATAACACAAGATCCAATAAAACTTTTTATAATTACTAAAATCTACAATCAACATGATACTATAGTCTTTTGCATAATTTATGATTAAACTTAGTAACTGACGACCAAATAAATGTATCCTTAATTTACTGCTCACCTGTATTACCCACTCAAATATTTAAGTGACTTTTCAAAGTGTCACAAGTTTATACAAAGAGTAAACTACACACCCAAAAAAAGACTATAATTACATAACACCATCCAGCTTCAGTCAATAATCAACCATGTAATTTAAAATTACAATGCTTAGTACAATGACTCCAGCTTAGCAGTAACCAACATACCAGAATTGCCATTCATGAGAACAGAAGAGAGAGAGTGATTAAGAGCTTGATCAAGTTCAATCCCCACTGTGTGCTTTGGCCTTATACCACAGTTAACAGAGTCAAGTAAATATTTAATTTCTATATCCTGTACACTTATCCTGTATGCAAATACATCAATGTCTTTAGACTAATGATTAAAAAAAAATAATATATTTTTCAACATAATCATCAATAAACTTAATTCAATGTTGAATATTAATCACTTCAATATTACACAGTGAATATTTCAGACCAAGATTCAGCTAAGTGTCAGTTTATGAACTTATTGATGGACATTAGTACAGTATATAAAAAGGTTATCAAGTATATTTTTTAAAGAATGTAATATATAAAAAGAAACACTTTATCAACTAAAAAGAACTACTGATAGTGTCAAATGACTTCATTTACTAAATTCAGAACAAATATCTTAAATGTTTGTAAAATCATTCATAATTTTAAAATATAAACTATCAGATTCAATGAAAAATTAAATATTGATTCTATTTCACCATTAAAAATGTACTTATATCGTTGCAGAGATTTATTCCTTCCATATTGAAAATTAAAGAAAAATATTTCATCAGTAATTTGATCTCAGATTCTGTACAAGTTGTACACATTGTTAATAAATGATATGCTTAATAAAACTTCAAAGGATTAATACAATCATAATGAAACTTACCGTCAATCTCTACATTGTTTTGTCCAGGTGGAGGCAGAGGATTTGTGTAATGACGCTGTTGAGGAACAATGGCAGGAAAAAAAAAAAAAAAAAAAAAAAAAAAGGGTGGGGGAAGAAAAAATAGAAATTGTAACTAAAATTTATCAAAGAAGAGATATTTAGATGGTAAAGAAGTTAGAATAGCAGCAAATAAGAGATACATTAATTACTATAGATTAATTTATATAGAAAAATAATATCTTAATTTCAAATATTTATACCAAAAATGTTTACCAAATATTTAAATTTTCTCTACAGGTTATTTCTGATATTGACTTCAATAAAAAAATTTTGCATTATAGCAAAACAAAAGTAGTTAATACTAAAAATAGTGTTTACATTAGAGATGGCCAGCTTAATCGAAAAACCAACTTTTTTGGTTTCATCTTCACACTATGAAACTGAAATCATTTGTTTTTTGGGTTTTTTTAAAATTGATATTACTACTGAGTGATCATATCCAAAGAAACACTATTGAAAAAACTATTGAAAAAAAAAAACTTTCAAATGTTAAGAAAATTAAATTTTATCAACATTTATACCATTGTAAGAGAAAAAGATTGAACCAAAATATGTTGAAAACATTTGACTAATTTTAAGAAATAAATGTGAAATCTATTTGTTTACAAAAGAAATGAAAAAAAAAAAAAAAAAGAAAATATGACAGATATGACACTTGGAAAACATGGCATGATGTATGAAATCTATTTATTTCAGTTTAAAAAAAACTAAATAACAAAATAACAAGCAAAAACAAAAAAAGTAGTTGCCAGTTTCGTCTTAATGTTAAATTTTATGAAGTCAGATTTTTGGTAATGGTTGTATGTAATTGTTTTCTATTAAACCAATCACAAAATAAATTGAAAAATGAATGAAGATTTTTTTTATGAATAAATTGTTTTTATCTAGAGAATGCCCCTAAATTAGATATTAAGAATAATTAAAATAGTTCTTGATTTCACTTTTAAAATGTGTATATTTCTAGATATGCGAGTCTCTAGTGTATTATTGTTTGTTTTCTACAAATAAAATTATGTTTCTATCTATATTAAAAAAATAAAGTTTTAATCTCAGTTTTAAAATGTGCATATTTTCAAAATTGCAAATCATTTTTTTTTTAAACCCAAAGTAAAAATTCTTCTTTTTTAGCCACTAGTGTTCGGTGGGTGCTCTGCCTATAAAATTCTTCTAAACAAGGAAAATTAATTAATTTTACTTTTTAATTTCTGTTTTAAATTGTGTATTAAAAAAAAAAAAAAAAAACAACAACAGTTTGAATTTCATAGGTGCAGTGTTATTGATAATTATTATACAGTATTACAAAGAGGAAATGCATAAAACTTACCACATCTGGATTTTGTCCACATAATTCATCTATGCAAACAAGCAAGGACTTCTTATGGAACTCATCTTGTATGCCCATGTCCTATAATAGCAATAAATGTATAGTCAGTGAAACATTAACATTGATTTTACATGTTGCACATTTCATGTGTTAGTTAATAAACAAATCCTTAATCTATAGTAACAAGATAGGAAGAGTAAAATGGAAAGATACAAAATACTGAATAAAGTTTAGAAGAATGATAAAAAAAAGTTTTTACTATTTCATAATCAAAAGTAAGTAAAAAGAGTATAATTTAACAACAGTTGCTAGAAGTGTAATTTTTTTAAAATTTTAATAAAGAAAAATGTAAGAAAAGTCTAATTATTTATGATATTTATTTTTATATATATATATATATATATATATATATATATATATACACACACACACACATATATATATATATATATATATATACACATATATATATATACACACACACACATATGTGTGTGTGTGTGTGTGATAATGATATTAAGAATAAGAATTATAAAGAAGTAATAGAAATGTCAAGAAAAAAAATAGGAAAGAATTATCAATATAAGAGCCCAGCTAACACAACTGCCCCAGTCTTTTGAACAGGAGTAAAGGTTTATCCATTGTTTCTTGTCTAGGATTGGGTTTCCAGTCCCTTCTAAATTCTACTTCAACTTTAAACTTCTAGTGTGTCTGCCTAAACTCTGAAATTTATTCTATTATTGGGTTTCTGATTTCTTCTTAGTTTTTTTTTTTTTCCTTCTCTTTCACTTTGAGTAGCCCCTTGTATCTTCGTGGTGTTATCACCTTGATTGCAGTATATTAATAAAAAAAAAAAAAAAAAAAAAGGATTAATACAGGGTGATAAATAATGAATGACATTAAATGCAGTGTTTATTGACTTGCAAATAAGCTTAACAGTTTAAATTAAATATTAAATGAAATTAAATGCATGTTTATAAATATTCAAACTGATAAAGTCAAAAAGTGAGTACATTTTTTGGGGACACCCTACATTAATCATTATAAGAATAAAAAACAGGATTAAAAGTAATTTGAGAAAATGGTTAATGCATTTTTACTTTCTTAGAAAACCAACTTCATGAAACAGATATGACAAATTTTCAATGTCATAATTTGTTGCATTAAGCAGTTTTTATGAATTGGAAAGAGATTCCCTTAAGCAAATGACCAATACAGAAAAGGTCTGAATAATTGTTGAACACACCATTAATCTCTTCTCATCCATATTCTTTAGATCAGCGCCAGTAATGTTTTGTTCACGGAACAATTCAGCATAACGATACAAATTTAAAGCAGCCAGCCAATCTGATACATTTGCTACCGTCCATTGTTCCACTGACTAGAAAAGAAAATAAACTAAATTAGGCTAAAGAAAAATTTTCAAAAACCCAAAATTGCTAATAATTAATTTTTCTTAGAATTGAAAATCAGAACTTATTTCAGAATCAGTTTGAAGCATCTTTAATTAATATTTTTTTGCTGATAAACTTTAGCAATACTTTACAAATGATTCTAAATTTAAAATAAAAGTTATAAATTATAAATTTATTGTTATCATGTGAATAGAAATTTATGAGAACATTTTTATTAATAGATTTATGATAGATGCTTAGTTTTAAGTCATTACCAGTACAGTTTAACATATCAAGGAAAAGTAATGTATTGTTTATGCTTCACAAGTAAATTCTATCATGTCTGACATTGCTTACTTTATCTACAAGATCAGGAAATATTGTTTTGCAGAGATATATTAAAAAAGCATCAACAACATATTTGAAATACATTGAGTGTTTAGGTAAAATACTTTGGAAAAGAACAGATTCAAGAAATTCTAATAAAAGACAAGCTAAAATTCAGTTAAGAAGTAACTGATAAGTTGAATTTTTGTTTATAAAAATCATTAAACATAAAATAACATTGGTTTGTGATGTGTCAGAAAAACTTTTATGATTTTATCAATTGGTAAAGAGGTTCATTTTTGATTGAACTAGACATTTAAAAAGAAACATACAAGTATTTGTTGACAGTAATGAAGAAGGAGGGTTTGAAAAATCTGATACTCACAGGACAGAGAGAGGGCAAGAGGGAAGGAAGACAAAAAAATAGAACAAAGGAAGACAAAACATAACATACTTAATGAGTAAATGGATGGCAGAACAGGTCTTAGGAGAAATAACAGAAAGACAAAATTTATTAAAAACTACAAGGGACAGGAAGTTGTGGAGAGCCATGAATGCCTACATCCTGAGGAGACATGGCACATAAAAAAAAAAAATATTGGCATAAAAGGTATTTGACATCTAAGTTATGTGCATAAAATGCATGGGTAGTGTAGAAGATATCAGTATCAGAGTGTATTTAAGAACATTGATAAATTTATTCCAAGTTTGGGATGTAACGATATAAACATACTATTTTTGTAATGATGTCTAAACAAAAAATACAAAATGACCGATATATTATATATAGAAATAATTAATTTTTTTTTGTTTAAAACTGAATTTTATAGCATAAAATGGCACAAAGTTTGTTTTTTTTGTACCATAAAAACAACACCACATATAAAATGAAAAGAGCTACACAAAACAGAGAATTAAGCAATACAAACCACACAATGATCAGGTGGATCTAAATGAGTGGCTCTTTCCCGACTACAAACTGTTGTTGCAAGCACTCCAACAGAACAAATTCCATGGCAGCAATAAGCACAACCTAAAACAATACAAGCAACATCAAATCATTTTCTAATATTAAATAATGGATTATATTATTATATTAAAACAGAAAGTTAATTCAACAGTTGAAGTGACAATACTTTTTTTTATTATTATTATTTATTCAAATATATTTTTATTAATCAGTATAAGATAAAGAACAAATAAGAAACGTTTATCAATCTAACATGTTTCACTTTTATTAAAGCTTCAGAGAATAGAGAAAAAGAAAGAAATTTTTAATTCTGTGTTTGATTTTCATTGGTTAACCAGATTTCGTGAAAATCAAACAACACAAAATTAAAAATACCAGAATTTCTTCTCTCCTCCCCCATATCTAATTCTCTGGTAAAGCTTTTAATAAAAGTGAAGTATGTTAGATTGATATACATTTCCTATTTGTTATCATTCTGTCAGATTCTGATCTATATTTGATCCCAACTCATTAATCATTATCTATAATTTCAAGCTCAAAATCGATCCTAACCTGTATTATATACAATGATTCTTCAGATGTTCTGTATTGGTGAGAACAACAAGCTACACCTTTCAATATTACAAAAAGTGATGACATTATACATGCCAGGAGTGGAACAACATAATTACTATAATGGAAAAACAGAATCATTTATATGATCATATAAATCCAATATCAATTCAAATATTAACAGGCTTTGGCAACTAAGAGCAAGAAGACTTAGTTACTATATTTTTCATTTATCAGTACACAACCATATCACACAAAGAGATAAACAAATACTGCATTTAGGATACTTCATTGGTGAGGTCTAATTTCTACTGAAACAGCTTCTTTCCACAAACGACAACTTTGTGGAACTGACTTCCGAGAAGTTGCTTCCAGGATCACTGTAGACTTAACATGTTCAAGTCTAGGATTAATGGTTATCTTCCCCCACGTATCCTCATAACATCTTACTCTGTAACTGTCTACCTTGAGTGGCTCTTGGGCCTTGTACAGAGTTGACATTAATGTTAAAAGAAAGAAAGAGAAAGATGTATGGGCATAAAATGTGCAGGTAGCGTAAAGGTTATCAGTCCAGGAAGTGTAGTCAGTGAGCCAAAAAAGAAAAGAAATGAATTTGTCTCTTCTCCCCTTCCCCCAGCAATGGATTAAATAGCAGAATAAACTAGACTCTAGTTTTGGGTGATAACTAGTCTAAGTGAAGGAAAACTGAATTTTAAACCATGGAAAACACAAAGGGAAATCCCTTCATCTTTCCCAAGAGGCCATGGCAATTCATTGAGGATAAAATAAAGGAATCTGTGGAGAGTCATGAGCACTTCAACCCTGAAGGGATAGGGTATTTAGGAAATTTTAGCATGTAAGTAATATAACAATAGTGCTTTTTGTAACTGAAATATATGAAATAATTTTTTAAGTCAATAAGTGTGGTATTTCACAGATCCACAGGAAAATACCTCCACATACTTTTGGGTGACAAATTATTTTCTATTGTAAGAGTTTTTTGTCACTGATCAAATAGGTTGACATTTTATTTTCAAAGATGAACAGACCACAAGTGAAATCAAAGCAAATGCTTCATGATTTGCAACTGACTTCAAACAAAAACTACAGAAATCACTTTGAAAAGTATGTCATGCTTTATGTTAGCTTCAAAAAATTTAATCACATTATACTTACATAACATTCTTACATATTTTTTTCTAGCTAAATTTAGAATCTCAATCGTGTAATAAACAGATTTCTCCCAGTTCAGTAATTTCTTAAACCGAGTTATAAATCTGTAACGTACCTTCACATTTCATGCTTTCAAGACCACACCCCCAAATGTAGTCATGACCTACAAAACAAAAATATTTACAATATAGGGTTATTTAGAAATATGTATAATAAAAGGAAGAAATAGATATGATAAAAAAAAAAAAAGGGAATAAACCCATGTTTATTATGTTAAACAAAAAAGAAAAAAAAACTATTTCCCTGAAATTAAATGCATTAAATTTGATTGACAGATCAGCATAGTGAAAAATCATTCTCTGTAAATAAAAATGTTAAGAGTTGGGTCATAAAAATCGGCACCTTACTGACACTAAATACATTTATAAGTAAAACAGTTTTATATTAAAAATATCTCCTTTTTTTTTTTAATATAGAATTTTAACAAGACATAGAAGTTCCTCAAAGTGCAAATTTAATCAGCTCTAATAGCTGATAGACCAAATATTGAAAGATTTGTTTTTTTATGCTGGGAATTTGTAAACTTAGCAGATAGAAATAGTATCATTAATAATAAAACGAATACTCACTTACAGGTACATAGGATTTTAAACAAACTTTGCTTAATTTTTTTTCTATTATTCCTTTTTCATTACAGATTTTAAATTGAGAATATCACATAAAAATAAAACAAGGAAATAATAAATGATGCTTAGAAGAGATGGGATAAGTGTCTGATGAAAATATTTTCACTGTTTAAAAAAAAAAAAAAAAAAAAAAAGTATTTGCTTTCTGATAATAGATTTCAATGCGTACAGGGACAAACCAAATCATTTCTTGAATGCAAGAATCATTGTCTATTAACTATAACAACAAAAAATTATTCTATTAGTGTCCGCCCTTCCATCTTTGAAATAGTAAGCATTAATGCTTTCTAAGTATAACTACTTAGAGTGGATTTTAATTTTAATATAAACCTATAATACCAGATTTTCTTTTATAAATATATTTTATAATACCATATTTTTATTCTAATGTTTATAATTAATATCAGATTTTACAGAGAGCATTAATAGGTTAAATCTAATAAAATAGACTAATTACATCTCAGCAAAAAATGCAAATAAATTTTTATATTACTAGGCATTAATTTTGTATTCTAGTATTAATCCATTTCAGCAGAATTAATTTTTTTCTTTCTATTTTATAAAAGACAACACTGTTGCGACATAAGTGAAAAAAAAAAATACTCACAATAGAAACACAAGATGGGTCGTAGAAAGTAACTCTTTACTAATCTATGTGGTACACCAGGTGGCCCTATAATTAAATAAAATCATGCCATCAAAATATACTTAGTATTAAATGAATACAATCTTTAAATGTTGAGAGAAATAGGAGAAAATGTTACTTTTATATGAAGAAAATATGTTTACTAGAAAAAAAAAGGTTTGAAAAGGAGAAGAAAAAAAATAGTGTTCAGGAATAAGAATCTAATGATAAACTAGAATAATTGCTTCACAATAACATTCCTCAATTTTACACAATGATCAAATCATGACTACCAACCACTTTTCTGTTTAACTTGGACAGCAGCAGAGGAAACTGAAGGTTTGTCCACTGACGGTGCAGCTTCACCTGAAATAAGAAAATGTAAGCAGCTTCTGTATTGTAGACAGATCTCAAAGAAAATTCATTAAAAACAAGAAGTGAATTAAATACCTAATAAAAAATATAGACATTACTGAATTAATAACTAAATATTTACTGAGTTTATCTTATTTGGACACAAGGTCAAATGGAATCCAAATCCAAATCTAGGGCGTTTTTACTCCTGTTGGAGGAACACCTCCCTGATTGATCAGGTCTTCAGTGGGTGTAGCTGTACTCACCATGCTTGGCCAATTGCAGGTTGTTGACGCTAATTAACCCATAGTTGGGGTGAATGGCCATTGATTCTGAGGAGTTCATCCACCCTTTATCCAAATGGGATAAATAGGAGTTAGTAAGTTCATGTTGCAACAAGCTCCCATGTGAAGAAGGCCTGCCTATCTTCCTTGAAAAATTTGCTTTTGCCTGGATTTTAACACATGCAACTATCTCAGCCAGGAGGTAAGTCCGGGGAGAAGTGTGAACCAGAAGATATATATTCCCCTATCACCTGTTCACACTTCTTCCTGGTCATATTAACAGTAGTATAGGTTTATCCCTCGTTTCCTGTTTAGGATTGAGCTTCCAGTTCCTACTAAAGTTTTCTAATTCTCTTTCATTCCCAATAGCCTCTTGCATTTTAGTGGTATTATCACTTTGCTTGGGGTAAATTGATTTAAAATAAATAAATAAATAAATAAAATAAGTAAATACAAAAATAGAGGTTTTCATAATGATAGTATTATCTACAAGGATTTTTCTTATGTGTGCGGAGTATTGGGCATTCAAGTGCTTCCTTACCAAAAAAAAAAAATAAATAAATAAATATCATGGTGTGGCACCATGCATCCAGGCAGAGAAAGAAAGGCAAAAAGGGAAAAGGAAAGAAAAGGAAGGGGAAAAGTAATGCGAGACGGATCATAGGCGAACACACACACGCGGCTTAAGAGGCAATAAAAAAAAAAAAAAAAAAAAAGGTTATTTTGGATAAGTGGCACATGGCGAAAAGAGTGTCATTACAATGACAATGAGATTGAGTGGGTAGGGAAGTGTTATCTAAACTATTGGTACAAGAAGACATCTTACTATCAAAACACAGGCCACCATCCAAGGGAAAAATTCCAGCGAAAATGTTATTTCGATAAGTGACAAGAAACAGGCGGAAAAAAAAAAAAAAAAAGACTTTTGGACAGATATGAAAATTAAAGGCCACCTGCGAGCAATCATTGACTGATTTCCCTACTTGGCCTGTGCGAATGGAATTGTGTTATCAAGAAATGTTCGCCAAAGAAAGTCCACTTGAAAACGTTAGATTTTGATAATTGACAAAACACAGGTGTAGCTTGGAGCCTTAGCTGGATATGGAAAATTAAAATCCCACACAAGCCGTCTTGCTATATTAAGCTCTTTTCGACAAAACAAACTTTTGCCCTGCGATAGTAAAATTTTGTTATCAGACACATGAACCGAAGGAAAATGAATGGAATAAGAAATGTTTTTATTTCTGCCTTGGAGACGTCTGACTGACTGAAAACTTGGAGAAAATTCTTTTCTAAGACCATGTTGGAAAACCAGCCGTCTGATGAATTGGCAATAAACTGCTTGACAAACGCCACGTGTTGAACAAAGAGTTGTCATATTATCCGTTCATGATAACAGCGATTTAATTAATTTTTTTTAGTTAAGCAAGGTATTTTTTTTCCGAAACAAAGCCGCGGGTTGTTCACGCCCGACTAAGACATCATTGGTCAAGCGGTGATCACATGACGCACGAAGGGGAGGAAAGATACCCGACCAAGACCTCATTGGCCGAGTGATCACGTGGCGACGAAGAAGGCTGTTGACGCCCCCATCCAGAGTATAAGTATGAGAAGCCGCTACGAAGAAGTGGGGAGGACAGTTCACGCCCCTCAGAAGCATGGTGAGAAAGTGGGAGTGAGAAAAAAGGTTACCAAAAATGGAAAAGAGTGGAAAGTCCCTAACCAGAAATAAAAGAGGTGGATACGTATTTAGAATTATCGAGGAACTCCCCGACGCCAACAGACCCAACCCGGTTTTTGTCGGCATCAATAAAAACCAGGCCCCAACAGGCAGAAATCAGTTCGGACCCAAGTGGCCAGTAGTTCGGACCCGGGCGGGCAGAAGGCAGTTAGTTCGGACCCGGGCGGGCAGAAGGCAGTTAGTTCGGACCCGGGCGGGCAGAAGGCAGTTAGTTCGGACCCGGGCGGGCAGAAGGCAGTTAGTTCGGACCCGGGCGGGCAGAAGGCAGTTAGTTCCGGACCCGGGCGGGCAGGGCAGAAGGCAGTTAGTTTCGGACCGGGCGGGCAGAAGGCAGTTAGTTCGACCCCCGGGCAGAAGGCAGTTAGTTCGGGCGGGCAGAAGGCAGTTAGTTCCGACCCGGGCGGGCAGAAGGCAGTTAGTTCGACCCGGGCGGGCAGAAGGCAGTTAGTTCGACCCGGCGGGCAGAAGGCAGTTAGTTCGACCCGGCGGGCAGAAGGCAGTTTAGTCCGGACCGGCGGGCAGAAGGCAGTTAGTTCGACCCGGGCGGGCAGAAGGCAGTTAGTTCGGACCCAGAAGGGGCGGCAGAGATGATAGACCAAGATAGCTGACCAAGATTCATTAAAATTTCGGACTCCTCTTCAACCAAGAACAATTATTTTGAAGAGCGACTTAGAACCAGACCACAGAAATAAGTTTTCGAATTTTCGTCCAAAGACACACCCAAAACACAAATTTCTTAGAGAGCAAACAACTTGAAGCGTTAAAACTTGCCTAGCGAAAAGCGATGTGTCACAATCCACAGAACGGGTCGGGAGATAGATGCAGTCCTATGTATCGAACAACTAGACAAAGTTGTTACCTTTTTTTCTTTGATACTTTGAACTTTTTGAGTTTTCATTTTATTTTCTTTTATGCATATTTGTGTGTTATCACCCTGTTGAACTCAATTTGCATTATTTAACCCTGTTTGATCTCGTCTGTCTAAGATCAATTCACAACGTGAGTAGGCAGACTGGAGATCAGTGCAGTTACCTTGGTAACCAGGCATTGGAAGCAGGTTGGGAGCGGTGAGGCTGATATCAAATCTAACCAGATTCCCACCGAATCACCAAAAAAGGTTAGAACGTCACATTTGGGTGCCGCGACTGATACCAAGCCAGTTGGTGCGTCACAGTACGAGACAACACGACTGACCACGACAGGCGAACGTCACGTTTGGAGCAGCGACACCTGACGGAGCAGCGAGGAGCGAACAGCTGGCGCCGCGGCGAAGACGTCACAATTGGTGCTGTTTAGGGACGTCACAAATTTTTTTTTATATAAGATTTTAATTTGCACTTGTTTCAACTTCCTTGGACTCCACTAAGTTTAGCTTATGGCTCCACTAATGAAGTACTTATTATATAAAAAAAATTTTTTTAAAAAGTGCAAACAATGAATTGCAGATTGATCATTCCAATATCCAAAGAACATCAAAATAACTGCTTTCAGAACATTTTTATTAATAAATTTGCATAATTATTTGTTTAAATTTATCAAATGAATAAGCTATTTCAATCTGAGTGCAAAACATATCTAATAAAATAAAACTAAAGATCTTAAAAAAAAAAAAAAAAAAAAAAATCATGTAAGTTTAGTCAAGGTTTATAAACCCTTTCCCATGTTACCAATACATAAGTAGAGAACCAGTGCTTTCCCTCTGCAATGACCTACACTTTTACATACATAAACTACATACTATATCAGATTCTATTATGAAAGTCAATGTTCTCAAAATACAATAAGTATTAATCAACCCAACCAATGAAGGTAAGAGTTTAAGGATATATTTATATAAATATACCATGCAACTGAGATTTGTTTTTTATGGCTTAACATTTTGCAGGTTATTCAAAGCCATCAAATATTTTTGAATTTAAGAATTTAGGGAAGATAATCCTTTACTGATGCAAGTTCTACTAATTAATCCATAGCTGAGGAGAGAAGAGATGGATTTGTACATGGATTTGTAATGTTAATAAGTGACAAGAATGCAAGTTTGGAATGGCGAATAAATTGAACAGAGATCATAGAACAATCAAAGAAATTGAAAACATTGGCAAGGTAATAACAAGGAAAAACGTTTTTTTTTTTAAGAATATCATAAAGGGATCTATGGAAAATTAAAAAAAAAAAAAAAAAAAAAAGATGCAGAATATAAAAACACTGATTAAAGACATAAAAGCAATCAAACTATGACCTTTAAATAAACATTAAAAAGAGAAATGAGCAAGTTGGGTGAAAAAGTAAATGAAACAGTCATGGAAATATCCAAACAACTTGGAAGATAATAATTGGAGAGGTGGAATAATGTTTTGGGCTAGTATTATAGGAATTAAAATTTATAAGTCCCTTCAAAGTTGATCATGGCATCAAGATAAATGAAGTGAATTATTATAAGTTTTTGGACAAGACATTTTTTGATAAGGAGGAGGAAGAAGTCTTAAGTCTGGATTTTCCAATATCGCCCAACCAATAAGAAAATAGTGGGTGACTGGAAATTTTGAGTAAGTATCAAAAAGGTATTTCAACACATTCCACCCAGAAAAAAATATCCATAGAAGATATGCAAAGAACCTGTATTTAAAAAAAAAAATATGCCTAAATGAGAATAACTGGTCCAGATTCCTAGAAAAGGTATAAATATCCCCAGAAACAAGGAATATTTTCTTTTTTTTTGTTTTGAGAAAGGTCATTAGCAATCAAAGTTCTTCAGTATTAGACCGGAAAAAATATTTGCCAAATTTTTATTAGTTTCTAGTACTTATCAATTTTATAGTTATGAACAAAAATCGTTTTTTTTTGTCAACATTGCAACACTAACCCTAAAACTCGACAATACTGTTTTGATGAACTACTAGCATTGAAAGAACATGAAAACTGGTAGGGTTTTTTTTTTTTTTTTTTTTTACACACACTATTGTTCAACCAATAAAAGGTCTAAGAGATACTCAAGATAGAGGGTTATTGAATAAGGTTGTTTTATAGCTATAAGGAGGAGAAGGTAAAAAGTGAAGATTATGAGGATATATTGGATAGAACACAGTTTCACCAACATGGTAATGAATGGGAAAGCATCCTCTCAGGTGTATTTCACCAAGTAGCAATTCTTAGGAAAAAGCTGTCCGAGTGGAAATGCCTTCTCACCAATAGAATAAAAAAAAGGAATGAAGAGGATTCAACCCTGTGTACATGGTGTGGTGAGTTTTAGCTGTAAAGGTCTTAACTGGTGGAACTAAGGAATGTAGCTCATTTGAAGCTTTATAGTGATAGGCTTATGACAGCATCAGTCATAAAGAAGCTGTTGGATTCCCTCAAAGAGTAGAATTCTGATTACTTAGTCATAGATGTCATTGAAAGCACATACATGTAGTCATAATCATAGGCAATAACACAATACTGAGTTAGTGACTTAAATTTATTGATTGTTTTCTACAGCTTAACCTTTTGCAGGTTATTTAAAGCCAGAATTTATTTTTTTTTTTAGATTGTAAGAATTTTTTTTTTCCTCAATAATGACTTAGTGAAAGAAGTCTTACTAATTAACCCATAACTGGGAAGGAGAAAAGGTAAATTCATACCTTTCTCAGAGGTATTTGAGCGTAAGTAAACTCTGCTCTCAGATTAACAATTCCAAGCCCTTATCCATTACACCACCTGCACATCCAAGCTTGCAGCACCTAGTATTCCCAAGCATATAGGTATTGATCAGGCTAGGTGCATTGCTTAACTTCGGCAATCCTACAGGAACCAGGTTTTCAATGCAACATGGCCATAAGCTTTAATGTCTTAAATAGAATGCTGTAATAGTAGGACTGGGTTTCTGGTTGCTTCTAAAGTCTTCTCATTTTCTTTCCTTCTCGGTAACCTCTTGCATCTTAGTGGCATTATTGCTTTACTTGGGGTGAATTGATAAAAGAAAAAAAAAAAGTCAACCAATTCTGATAAAGAGAAAGAAAACTACTATTCTATAATTATTTATTACAAAAATAATTTCACTTCTTGTCAGTCTTCTTACTTTTGTATTAATTTTTTCTAAGGAATTTCGTTTTCCCTTGATTTAACAAAAGACAAACTTCAATGTCTTTCATGCTGTTCCATGTACAGTTTGATTATAGATTAAATTTTCAACTTTAAGAAAAAAAAAAAAAAATTACTTTTGCCTGTAGGAAGAATTTGGTTTCTTTCAGCCTTTATGTAATTTCAAGTTCTATAATACTTATTCATTTAAAAAGAAAAAGAAACTTAACCCCCTATGAAGGTTAAAAAGCCCAGTTTGCCTTACTATTTAACCCACAGCTGGTAGAAAACACATTCATGTGTTTTTTTGTTTTTTTTTTTTTTTACAAGAGTATTAGCACAAAATAGATTTGATCAGAATTTGAACTCAACATGCAGATTCCAATTTTCACAACAAACAAATTAAGTGCATTAGTTTCAAGAAAACAGCAATTAAAATATTCATCCTTTTTAATTAGAAAGAAACCCTGTTTTCTACTAGTCCTGACCATTTTGCTTGATTTACAGCTAGAGGATTTCACAGTCTCATTCAAATCCTAATATTTTTAACTGCATAGGACTTACAGGATTATACTCATGAATTAAAAAATATAACCACATTTAGTATATAATAACTAGTTCTTATAATTAAAAATTGCAACATTATTGCAAAAATTAATAAAATCGCCTTTACTAAACTACCATTATAGACTCTGAAAGAATCATAATCACACACAAAAAAAAAGTGAACTAATGCCAATCTTCTGTTCACTTTAACTTTTCACTCACAATTGGCAAATACCCAATGCCTGGAAAAATATTAAAGTTAGTCAATATCTCAAAAGGTAAATCAGTTCAACTCATTCAACCAATACATTAACTGTTTTAGCAGTTGGAAAAAATGCCACAGTGCACTATTAAACACTCTTCTTTCTTGGTGATCCTCCACACATTTTTTGAAAACCATTAAAATGAAATTCTATATTATTGTAAAAGGTTCAGGTACACCTTCAAATATAATAAATGCTTAATACATAGAAAAGTGTGTGAAGAAAGAGAAAGAGATATTAACTCAACTACATATCCATGCTTCAATGATGGCTTTTGACTGGGCTCCAGACTAACGTTTCCTACCATCACTCCAGAACCATCTCAAAAAAAAACAATTTTAATCATACTGAAAAAATCTTAAACTATCCCAAAATCAATTTTTCTTTTCTTAATTTTATCATTTATAGTTCAGGAAATAAATTAAAAATGTTAAAATATTAAAGTTTTTACAAATGAATAAATACAAAAAATTTAGTTAAATTTTAAAGCAATTTTTACAAAAAGTAAAACTTGAACATTACAGTTAAATCACCTTGAATAATTTTATTCAGAAATGTTATTAATTTTCATGCTTAGAGTAACTTATCCTACTTTTATTTAAGAATTCATTTTCTATATAAAGAATATTAATGATTTCCAACTATTCACAATGAAAAAAGTTTTTAAAGTCTTTTCTAAAAAAATTTACAATGACATGGCTCGTATCATGACTAAATTTTCTGTTTACCATTTCTTAAATTCTCCCTTGTATTTTCAATTTAGTTTATGATAAACTAAAAACATAACACATAAATGTTATTTGCTAGTGTTTCATTCAAATTTTTTTAAACAAAGAGGGAAAAAAAAAATGTAATTTTCTTGCCTCACTTATTAAAAGCAAAATTAGTTCTTATAAATAAATCATAATATTTTTCACATTTAGAGATAAATAAAACAAAATGTCTAAATTTAAGTCTGCCAACCTTCATTTTTTTATTAGAGTTACATTCACCAGTTTAAAAGTAAGCACTTAAGTTTTTGTATGACTGTGAACACACGTGTTAAAAGCATGCCACTATTGGTGAGAATAACTTTTTTTCATAAATTTACTTTCCAAATAAATGTAATAGAATTTTATTTCAAATTTTTTGTTGTCCCAACATTGTCAAAAAAATAAAATAAATAAAGAAATAAAGAAAACATTCTTGCATCACTGGGATGACAAGCTTGCACCTTTGTCACTACAAGTCTTACCAATCTTTGTTTTTCGTTTTAACTTTATATCAAAATCTTCATACTTTAACAAGTGACTTACTGATAAACATTTACACTTAACAAGAATTTAAGACAACATTTTTTTTTAACTAATGTTCACCCAATACAAGGCCCAAGTGCCACTCAAGATAGAGCTTTACTGTGTGGTATTGTATTAGCATTAGAAAGGGCAAGAAGTGAAGCTCTTTGGGCTATGCCTTAAAGATAACAGCTAACTCTACAATTGAAGAGGTCAAGATTTAATTAGGGAATAACATTTCAGAGTTCAGTTGGAGACATTAGAAGTATAGTGTAGAAGTAAACTTTAGAACAAACCAGAAAACCAATCCAAAAAAGGAAACAAGAGATAAACATCTACTCCTGTTCAAGAGGCTGGGGAGGTGTTTGAACCTAGTAATTTTTTTTTGTAATCAAAATCTAGTTAAACTCTTCAGCATTCAACCCACACTGTAACCCATCCCATGTAAACTGTAATAATATATGATGACATCATCACAAATAACACAGGAAATCAGGCAAATCGTGAGGCTTAGAAAGACAATATTTACAGGGTGGGTTTGAGCATGTTGAATGCTAAAAGGTTAAAGCACATATCCTTAAACAAAAAAGGAGGAATCATTTAACTTCATGGCACAATGATAAATTTGCATTAAACAATTCGTAATAAAATGAATGCTTTCCAGAGCAGATACTTACATTGATCGGTAGGATTTGACTCATCAAGATTGTCTTTACTTGGCGGAACATTCATGGGTCGAGGAGGGAGATTAGGAGACTGATCAGGAACTTTTTTCAAAAACTTGACGAAATTTCCAGGAAAATACCCGAAAACATTCTTATTCACATTTCGACCTTGAAACCAACCATCAGGATTTTCAAGCGTTCCTTTTAAGTTGAATTTAACAGGGGTCCTGACTTCAAGGATATCCCCTTTTTCCATAAGAATATCCTCTGCGTCATCTGGCTTAGGGGTATAGTCGAATTTAGCTACGTAGGTGTAGATTTCCTCCATGGCGCTGATAATTCATCAGAGCAAAAGAGTCAGTCAAAGCTAGAAAGAAAATAAAAAAAAAACAATTGAATCAAGATTTGCAAGATTTTGCATCAATGAATCAAATATTTTCAGGTTTGCTAATATTCCATTCTACATGCAACACCTAATTCAAATGTTTTAGGACTGACATTAAAATTGTAACTCATTTAATTCTTTTTAATTTTTTTAAATACTAGTTAATACTAGTTAAATACTAATTAACAGAAATTAGCAGAAGTGTGTAACTTAAATGTCTAATATGGAACCTTTGCACTGACTATAAATAAGAATATTTATAAAAAATATCATACAACGTATTCTACAGTTGTGTGCACAGCATAGCAGTTATTAGCAGAGAAAGTGGGTCTGGTGTGTAAAGTTCAAATTCTAGCCAAGGCAACTGCATTCACAAATACCCTTTAAATTAATCCAAGGGCAGTCTGGGGTCTCTAGCTATGGTTAGCAACCAGTCTAAGAGAAGGACAACTGTAAATTCAAATACACATTTGGACTAGCAACCCCAACTCAAACACCTACTTACTACAAAAACCTTAGCAGCAACATCGAGCGTAGTGAGGCTGTGGCACTGTACTCCACAAAGGGAGTTTACAAAGATAACACACATACAAGTCTTCTACATATGCTTCGATAAAATGAATCATCTTACTGTATCAAAGTTCACTTGTAAACTACAATAAAAAACATAACAAGTTAAACTTTGTACATAGTCATGCTAGTAAGTCAATTATTTTCTTGTATCACAGTTTGAAATCACACCCTACACAAATATTTACTGCCTTCATACAATGACAGATAAAAGTTACTTAGAGTACTAATGGAGTATACCTTTGTTAAATTTTATACTTTTTTCCTTAAACAAGCATAAAAAGGACAAGCCAAATTTGATCAAAACAAAACACAAGCAATTGTTACAATCTACTCTCCAAATTAAACAATAATAACTTATTTTACTTCATATAAAATAAATTAGAACTTGGATTTTTACTAAGCATGCTACTGATTTGAAAATATTTAAAAAGTAAATTAAATAAATTTTAATAATTTAATATTTAGTAATTAAATATAATCAAAATTAACTTGGAAAATTCTTTAGCTAGAAACATTTTTAGTGAAATTTAATACTTTTTTTTTTTTTGAGTTTCTCATAGGAACAATGTCTTGTTTCAAAAACTGAAATTTTATTTTACTTTTTATTTTAAATAATGCTTCAAAGAGAATTTGATTGAGATTTTGCATTTTTACATGTTATCTGCAAATAGAATTGAAACAATATCAGTTTTTCTATTTTATTCCTTTTGGAAGATTTCTTGACATTCTCTTTAAAGTTCTATGCAGGAAAGACTGACCAAAACACAGGCAAACATTATTTCAAGTCATCCTAACTCCCCCCCCCGTTCTTTTACAAACATTTTAGGACAATTTTTTTTTTTTCTTCCTTGAGTGAAGACCTAAACTTTAAGACACGAGCTATCTGTTTTAGCCACTATATACTATAGTTATTTTGCTGATGCAATGTTCAAGGATATTTCTACATGCAAGAAATTAACATTGAAACATTATTATGTATGTTCATTAATAAAATTATAAATATTCTAAGAAATAACCTTATATGCATATATTACCAACAACAAAAAATGACTATCAAACACACACACACACAAAATGTAAGGTGATTAATATTTAATGATTTTAAGATAATGTGCCAGTTTTATTGTCTACTCAAACATTATTATAAATTTTATATATTTTATTATTTTATAGTTAACAGCAACTTGGCTTATTCACAGATAATACACAGGAACTGGTTCACTGAAAATACCAATATACCAGTCAAAGTGGAGATAATGGAACAAAGTGGAAAATAATTTTTTTTTTTTTTTTAAATGACAACACGTTTTACCAACATATTTGATGTGTTTAGGTCGGAATGAAAGACAAAACTGTGTATAAGAAATGTGTTGGGACTGTTGAGGTTAAGGAGGGCAACATATTGCCTTATCAAACCCAACAACCAGAAAGTGTTTTTTTTTTAGAACCATTGATGTCTGTTGGATTTTAAATTACCCTACACCAAGTAGATCTGTGTTTTCTCTATTAGATTGTATGTCACATTGTGTTACTATTGCTTTTGCAATGATATCATGTATGGTCCTGGTCTTACAGTCATTGTCAAGATTTGTGAGATTAGCACACTCTCAATACATTTTCTTCTTAATGAATCCTTTTCTCCCTGATTAGACTGGCATCAAAATTGTGGTCAGATGTACTACAGGGAACTACCTGTGCATTCTGGTCATAAATCTATTGATAATTTATTGCTCAATGCATTTTCTTTACACACAGTTTTGTCATTCATTCCAACCTGATGACACCAAATCTAACATGTTAGCAAAATGTGCTGTTATTTAAAAAAGATTTTCCACTTTGTTCCATTATCTCTGCTTGTTTTGTATACTATTCTACATCCTAATACACATAGCATAAAAATATAGTTTAAATAATTTGTCTGAAATAGTTTAACTATTCATTAAAAATATTACTACAGAATTATTACAAATGATGAGACAAACAAATTTTCAGAGATATTTAAAAAAAAAATTACAACATGGTCTGTGAAAGCTTATATTTGATATTTAATAAAACAAAATATCAATTAATTTCCAATAGTTGATTATTTGATTTGCATTTATTATACAACTATAAATTACAGATGATTTGTCAATGTCATTATGACAAAGATTCAATATTAGGAAAAGACAGTCACTTAAACCAAATTTTTAAACTAATCTTCATGTGTACATGAGTTTTTATGATTTGGCTAAGTACTTTTTAAATATATAATTTTAGGCATGAGAGAGAGAAAAAAAAAAGTCATTTTAAAAGATAATTACAATGTAAAAATATATAAATCAAAATTCATTTATTTTTAAGAAAAGGGAGATTGATAAATCAATAAAGTGTAAAAGCAATATTAACTACCTAAGAAGTGATATAAAATTTAAACGATTTGCTCCCATTTCAAATTTGAATCTAATTTTACCCCTCAGTATTCAGCTTAAATCTTAAACTGAAAAATGCATATTTTCTCTTAAACAATTAGAAAAGAAATGCAAATGTTTCTAGGCTAATCAACAAACACTATTTTAGATACATCAATCTAACATAAAGAGGAAGGGATTTTTACTAGTAGGGCAACATGTGACCCTTGGAATGTTACTTTCTATGGGTACACAGCAATTAAAAAACTAATTTAACAAAACAGATTGCAAGTGTTCTAATTTAGTCTTTATAATTTAACATAAAAATTTGGTGTTTTATTTTAAGATTTGTAAGCGTACTGCAATTAAAGAAAATACCTTAGGAAACGTCGCCTTGGTAATAAGGTGGTCCAAAAGTCTTGTCACCCACTACATAACATAATTTTCTACTTTAGATGGTTGACATGAGCTCCTACAGAGCTTCTTGATGTGACAGCGTCAATGAAAGTGAATAAACTGAATACTGTATATGGGCTTTGTATTACCACATTACTTGTTCTATTGCTCTCATTACTTTGTTGTATGGGGTGACAAAACTTTCGGACCACTCATTAAATATTTCTGATTCAATTTTTTTTAATTTCTTGAAAAGCATTAAGTATAATAAATAATTTTAATATATTGTTGAAAAATTCAAGAAGCAGGAATAAAGTTTTTGCAAATACATTGTTCAAATAACTTGTAACTGGTTATATAAAAACGAAAGTTAATATTTGCACTTAGTCATTAATTTCATATATATATATATAAAAACTTTTTTTTAAGTGGATATCTGTATTTAATAAGTTTCCTTGAATGCAAGCCAGTAGACAAAATATTTTATAAAATAAATGAAATGTCTACACAAAGTTAAAATGCAATTGTTTTAAAATATACAAGTGAACATTGAAGTCAACACTCAGAGGCAACAGCCTGTTTCATGCTAGACGCAATCGTCAGGCAGCCCGACGATTGTGTCTAGCATGAAACAGGCTTCAATGTTCATTTGTATATTTTAAAACAATTGCATTTTAATTTTGAGTGAACACTCGTTTATTTTAAACACTATTTTGTCCACTGGCTTGCATTCAAGGAAACTTATTAAATACAGATATCCACTTAAAAAAGTTTGTTATATATATATATATATATATATATATATATATATATATATGTGTGTGTGTGTGAGAGTAAGTGAGTGAGTGAGATGAAAATTCAGGCTGTCAGACTAGGTAAAGCTCTTTTTTACCATTTGTAAAAAAGAGAAAAGAAAAAAAAAAAAAGAATTTAATACAAACATTTTTTTTCTCTCAGGGACTGAATAAAATAAATGATCAACAATTGCAAAACAGATGAGACCAACAAGTTTACCAAAGAAAAAAAATATTCAGTAATTGTCAAGTAATAAAATAAGTTATGGCTGCTTAAAATAACAAATTCAGACAAGTTTTGTAATCTGAACTATTTTGGCAGGTTGAAAAAGAAAAAAAAAAAAAAAGTATTAATATGAGAGGATGCTGAAAAGTTGTTATTCAGGAAATGATTAGAAAAAAATAAAATTTCTGATGATGTGTTTGAATGTGAGATGAAGAGTTATGTTTTGGCTGTTTTTACTACCAGCCTTTTTCAGGTGTTTGCCAAGCCAGGTAACTTTCAGGGTTATTTCAAACTGAAACTTCTATTTAACTTGCAGGAGTACTCATTCTACTGTCCATGCCTAAGGATATCTTGGCTTGTTCTTTTGAGTAGTGCTCAGTTATTGCTAATCCAGTTTCCTCATAATCTGAGCCTGTACTAATCAAACCAGAGATTGAATTCACAATTAGTATATCACCCAATTCATAAACCAGCACTTTAATCCACTATCTACTGACAGCTAAAGAAGGCTGGAGAGCATAACAGCCAAAATGTTGTGATAACAACAACAACAAAAATGAGGAAATTAGTTTGAACAAAATGCAGATAAAATTTCTGGTGTTTGGTCTGATTTTGATAAGTTGGACCTCCATGTAAAAGTAATGGCTGTTGGCAAATATATTATCGAAGTGTTAAGAGAGTCAGGCTGTAGATAGAAATGTAATCAACACAGATTGGTTCAGAATCTTCATCCAGTACATCATTGATAAATATTATAACATTTTAATATTTGTGCAGAAACCATTAAAAAGAACTCCTTTTTTTACATCTATGTTGCAAAATAAAACCAACCACTATTTTTTCTTATTATTCAGAAAAATTAAGGTGACATTTTTAGTAACTGAATTGCTACGACTTACTGGAATGATCAGAGATGCACTTGGTAAAATTATTGATCTCAATTGTGTTATATATACATGAATAATGTGTACTTGCCAAACCTACCCAGAGAAAGAAAAAAAAAGTCATTTTTTTTTTTATTGCAATAAACAGATAAGAAATAAATAAAAATAGGAGAAAAAGCAGTTTATACCATTATATTTGTACAGAATATGTTAAAGTGAAGTAATTTAATATATTTTAAATAACGAAGAAAGAAGGCAAATATATTGATTATTTTTTCTTTATGGTCAGTATATATATATATATATATATATATATATATATATATATATATATATATATACACACAGAAAAACTGACACTTTTACTTAAGAGGTCAACTGAAACTGAACTTGCAAATTATACTGGAAACAATGCAAATATTTATTGACAAAGGCAAATACTGGGAAAAAAAAAAAAAAAGAAAAAAAAAGATGAATCCTAACCACTGCATTATGTGGGAGAAGTGCTCATTAATATAATAAAACTTAATCTTGCTTGAAAAGTAGAAATAATATGATACCTGAAATTAACAAATAAAAAAATTGAGAAAGAAAATCTAACATTCAGCAAAGCCTTTATATGAAAATAAGTGATTTTACATTAAGACAATTTCTATAGATAAAATCTTACATTTCATTAAATATTTTTAATATTTAAAAGTAAAAAACAACTAACTGGCTTAAGTAAACGTTTTATTCATGAGCAAATTAACAAACTGGGTAATTTTTTATTCTATTACATTTTACAATAAAGATGTGGCGACATTTAAGCTGCTAATTTTCATTATAAGTAATTAAGCTAGTGTTTCTATGGTGACTATTATTTAACCGGTAAAACCACATTTGAATTAGCTTAACATCTCCCAAATAAAACCTTGCATTTTACATGAATTAAATTACATTGGATATAAGCAGAAAAAAAAGTGTTACAAGGCGACTTCATCAGTAAACATGCACCCCAAGGTATTACTGACACCATACACTAATACATTTAGCATAAAAAAATATTAATTTTTCTCACACTTTTACCTGATAATCTCCAAACAGCATTAATTAATTTCCATTTTTCTTTTTGAAATACACACCTTGTCTTAATTTTATTCTCGGGACACTGCTAAGACCAATACCTGCTTTCAAGCAAGATGATATAGTCTCTGGGGAATTCCAATAGTCTATTCTTAAACTACAGAAGCTACGTGTTGGGCATGAAGGTGGTTTGTTCAAATAGGAGAAATCTGACTGTGAGTTTAAAAGTTAGCAACAAAGGCATTTGTATGCAGTTTTAGCATATGAGTAAAATAAAGATTGCAGAAGAATTTCAAATTTTTTGGACATCCTTAATAAAAGTTCAAAATAAATGGTACAATATAGATATTTGAATAGTCATTGTTTTTTAGACAACTGGACCAAAAAGAGATAAATGAGGCTCACTCCAAAAATAATTTTTTTTTTGGGCCTTCTTACAGTTGAGTGGCAATCAGGCAAAATGTCATCCAACATGAAAATGCTTTTGAAGTAGAGGTAGTTTAGTGAAATTTTAGAAGAGAAAAAAAAATTGCACCCAGTGACATTCAGCAAGTCCTGCTAAACATATGTGAAGACCAAACAGTAGATGTGAGCACAGTTAAGCAGTGAGTATTTTGAGCGAATGAAAGCGGGTCTATGCATACATTTTCCAGACTTCAACATTGCTGTTGTGAAAGAGTGTTTTTTTTGTAGCTGAGAACTTGCTCTATCCAATGGTGCAATTGTTTTCCCTGTATAGAGAACATTGTCTTGGAAGCACTATGTATAATTACAAGTTTATTTTTGGTTTTCATTCATGTAACTACATTAAAAATAAAAGGGTGGGGTGGGAAGTCATCAAAATACAAAAAAAAAAATGCAAATGAGCATTTCACAAGAATAGTTTGCCATGAGCAATAATAAGCATCTGCTATCTGCACATCCAAATAAGTTAATTAGACTGGACTTAAATTTAAAAGAAAATAATTGTATTTAGGTAATTAAAAAAGAGATATATCTGCCTGTGAAATCCAAGTAAATAAAATCTCCCTCTTATGTTATTTTAGTGATTCATTTTGTTTAATTTGTTGTCTTTTTTTAATCATCAAAATTTTTTATATTTAAAAATGTACTTTTGCAGTAGATTTTATTTTGAGTACAAGAAGAAAAAGTGCTCTCAGTGGGCAATGTTTTTGTAACTAAAGTTTAGTGAACATAGGCAAGGCAAACAGGAGTGAAATATCTGACAGCCAGTTACTAGCATAGTAAGTTCAATCTTCACTTGTTGCTTTGTACTACTCAATAAGTAAATAAACATTCTTTTATAGTTTTATATGATAAAAAGACAAAATATACTTTCAGAAAATAGCAAGTTTCTTTTCAAATACTATAAATGTTAAGCATAGGGAATTTTATCACTAGTTTACTATATCTTTTTTTTTTAAAAAAGATTTTTGTTAATTTAATAAAAATAGAATAGAATTAAAGAAAAACAAATCCATGTACTGCTATCACCATTAAAAAAAGGCACAGCTTGACAATTTCTGGTAACTGGATTCAGCTATTACTAGCTTTGTGCTAAATAAAAAAAAAATTTTATATGAAATTTAGGAATTTTTAAATTTCTTAAAAAAAAAAAAAAAAAAAAAAAAATCATATAGATCTATAAGTCATTAACTGCAAAAAACAGAAATTTCTGTCTACAGCTCAAATGTGAACGAATTGAAACCTTTCAACATTTATCATATTTTAAACACACACACACACACACAGAGGGTGTGATGGATAAATTGTCATCTAAATTGCACAAAAACAAAAATAACACCGACATCTCATTTTAACAGATATATTTACCAGAGTTACACAAAATTATCTTGAAATACTAAAGAGTAAATTAATTCAATAAAAAAAATCGCCATTGGCTTCAACTACAGCCTCCGGATAAAAACTTCAGAATCTCCTGCGACTCTTCTAGATAGTCTCATTGATTCAGTTGGTGAATGCAGCTATAATCCTTGTCTTCAGTTCATCTTTGGTGTTACAAGGAGTTTTAACTGGTCTCTCACTCAACTATGCCCCACATATAATAATCTGGGGAATTAAGTGGCCAGATCTAAGGGGTTATATGGTTGCAGAAATTGTCTGACAGCCATGACTGGCTTCTCCTACTTGTGTGGCATAGTGCAGAGTCCTGTGGCCAGCAGCCACACTCTTGACCCAGGGCAACACTACCTCCTCATAGCACTTGATGTCAACCTCTGTGTTGAGTCTGAAGTCCTCACCAACAAATTCAGTTCTTTTCTTGTCAGAATTATCAAAGTGAGTTTTCAAAGCTGCCATACCTTTAGACTCATTGAACGCTTTCCAAATCCTCTGCACTATCCTTAGATTTTACATCCACACATTCTGAAATATTCATATTGGAGCTTCCGGCATGAATGCCGAGCAGTAAAGCATGCTGTTTACAAATTTCTGGGTGAGCAAATTGTATTATGGTGATCTTTTTCTCAGAGATAGTGCTCAACTGACCCTGCTATACTGTGCAGTTAACAAAATTAAACAGTACACATGCATGAAATTAAAAATTTAAATGGAGACAATTTAACCATCGCACCATATATATATATATATATATATATGCATACACATACATACACCTTTTTTTCAGGAACATTTTCTTTTGTCCCATCATACATGTACATTTCTTTTTTGCCATGCCCATGTTCACTAAACTTGAGTTGCAAAAACATAGCACCTGGTTTGAAAAAAGAAAAAAAAAAGCAATACAATAAATTAAGCTAAAAAGAAACATTCAAATAACATAAGAGAGAGATTTTATTTACTTCAGTTTCAAAGCCAACATATCATTTGCAGTTATTTTTATTACTTAAATACAATTATATCTATTTTCTTCTAAATTTTAATTTAAGTCCATTCTAACTTACTTTAATGCCCAGATAACAGAATGGTTATTAACACAAAATGTGTAATCAGTGAAAACAGTGAAAATTCCAGCTTAATCTGCTGCATTCACTTCCACACTAATGACATTGAGAAATGCATGAACCCATCTCTTCTCTCCATCAGTTATGAATTAAATATTAGGGTAAACTAGGATTTTTAGCCTTGAGTGGTAGCCAAAGAGAAAGAAAATTCCAAACCATGAAGAAGACAATGGGAAAGTCACTCCAATATCTTTCCTAAGGAGTCATGCTTATTCACAGATAATTAAGAAAGGAATCAGTGGAGAGCCATAATCATTCATGTCCTAATGAAGATGGCATTAAAACAAAGATTAAATGATTAACTTAATAAATTAACATAAAAACTGTAGCATTTTAAGACAATTTTGTTGGTGACTGATAAAAAATATAAAATAAAATAATTTTTTTTACTGTGCCACTATTTTAATTCCTGCAACTAAATAAAATGTCAATTTTTTTTGACTGATGAAATCTGTATTGTAATCACCATAATGTTATGACTGCTTCTTAATTTTTCTTAAATGCAAAAGTCAAACAAGAACTGTAAAGTTCTCATTGTACACCTTATCAAAGACACCATAGACAGCTACTATTTTCTTAGAAAGCAACAAGTAAGAAATTCAGAGAGAAACCTTCACACTGGGACATAAACAGATGTTTTATGCCCTCAATCAACATTTCCTAACTACTTACTTTACAAAAGCAACACAATATGCTCTAATTTAGATGAGACTCCCCGGATGGCTCAAAGCTTTAAATAAAATGTCTGTAAGAATATAGACAAACAGACCTGCCTAACATCAATCAGAATAATATCAATATGTAGACTACACACACATGCTCATGCAAGACACTTGTGCCATGGATTTGATAAATTTAAAAATCACTTTCACTGAATCTGTTCAGACATATAGAATTATGCCACATGACAAAGAGGAAGTATAATGGACCAATGAAATTGTTCTATGAATTGTTCAAACATCCTAAGCTTAGAGCCTCAAGAAGGAAATACAAGTTGGCAACACAAAAATCAAAACATTCAGTTTAGAATGGATTCTGCTTTGACTTCCAGTAACTTCAAAGAAACTATCTTCAATCGTCTACCCACTTTTACCGACAAGCTTATGTCCAAAGACAGCTGAAAGTTCAACAGACTCCCATCTCTTTCTGTATGTAAACCCACTCTCCTATTTATACATATTCATAGAAACCTCTTATTTTAAATCAAAATTGCCAGAATCTATCTTACATATTAAGTCTACCATTCATCCTTGCTTTGTATATTGCTGCCACATCTAATCTGGTGTTTCTGCTATATATTTAGAGATTCTTGATAAAATCCAAAGAATCTGCAATATTATTAGTCCTGACTTGATATTTCAGCTTCAGACACTTTCCCACTGCTGTAATGTAGCTTCTCTGTGCCTTTTCTATAAATAATTTTATGGTAATTGTTCTGAACTTTCCTCTATGGTACTTAGACTTTATGAATTTTTTAAGCACAATATTAGATTGGTGGCAGGGTCTCATCATTTTACAGTTGAAATGGCTATATGTAACTAAGTTCTATGTTAACAGTTTCTTCAGTTGCACTTCTCGCTTGTGGAAGTCTCTTCCAGCATCTTGCTTCCCAGTCAACTTTGATCTTCAAAAATGTAAATGCAATGTCAATCATTATCTTGTCTTTGTAATCTTGTTTTTTTATTTTCCCCTTCTCCTTCATAGTATATTTCTCTCATATTCTCTCAGTAACCCTTTGTGTCTCAGTGGCTTTATTGCGGATGAAATGATGAAAAAAAAAAAAAAAAAAAAAAAAAAAAAAGAGATTTGAAAAGAATATTCATTTCATTCAAAACTTTAACAAATATACTTTACTGTTGTAATGGAATGCCCCACACTCCATATGTAGACTGACTATATCAGAAGATATATATAGTGAGAACAGGATATACCGGACTTGCTTCGGGAATTACTAGCCTGCTAACCAATTCCCGTTCTCAGTAGTGTATTCTTTTTTTAGAATAAACCTCTCTTTCATCTATGGCCATGTTGCTGTTCCTTTCACTCGAGTACCACATTTGTCTGTTTGTAACCTTCTTTAAGGATACAATACTTAGATTACATCAACTTACTTATTATAAGATATGAAATATTGTTAATTATTTGACAATCCATTTTTTTTACCTGAATCTATATATGTATGAATTAAGTCCCCATATTTTTTGTTTGTGAATGCAAATTTTTAATACATGGGATTTGAAGGCATTGTAGAAGTAGAAACAGCAATAGGTATATTTGTCATGAAGGTAGAACAAATTGTGTAGTTTATTTTAAACAGTACTAACAACAAAATGAAAGTGAATAAAACATTAGTTAAACAATATCAAAAATGAGTAATCAGTCAAGTTACAAATGTACAAAATTTTTACTGAAGACTAGACAACTAAGATTAGTTATCAAAATTTATACAAAATAATAGGCTCTAAACTGGACTAAAGTCTAAAAGGAATTATTTCTAACTTATTAATGGAAAATATAGTTTGTTAGAAGGAAAAGACACTAAGATTTTGTAAGAATCTGGGCCTTCTATTTTTCTGAAGATCATCTGCAAGTGTCAAAAAATGTAACTTCCTTTTTCAAAGACTCTCATTCATCAAAAAATAGAAATGTGACAATTCAAATTTTGATGAAAACATCTTTGTAGGAAAAAAATACAGAAAATTTGTAAAGGAAACACATGGTTAATCTAAATGGGCCTCTAAATGAAACACTAACTATGGATTCCCTTCAAATAACATCCTTGATAGTAAAACTTTTCCAAAAGTTGAACTATACCTCCGTAACTTTTTACATGTCTGCTTCACATGATTTACTGTAAAAGTCACTATTACAAGTTAATGCAATGGAGAGCACCAATATTGGGCAGCAGAAATAAAGCAATAATTTCCATTTTCTTAAGATTCACATGCCATGGGATGATGGAACTTTATTACTAGGTTAGTATATTTTATGTTTTCTTTAATTTATGGAAAGCACAGAAGAATTTAAAAAAAAAAAAAAATTACAACTAGCCATAAAAGTATATACTTGTCATTTTTAAATTTTTGTTTTCTTACAACTGTCTTCCCCAATCAAGAAAAAAATAATGTACATATACAATATGTAATTATGTATTCACCTCATATTTTTATGTACTTTATTGAAATTAGGTGTATTCTTCATATTTTAAAATTCTAATTTATTGCATATAAAGAAGAACTAGAAATTGTAAAAAGGGGATTCATTCCAAATTTTAATATAGCCTTAATATTTTTCTCAATACTGAAATTGCTAGAAACACTGTTAAACTTTCCCATGATTCTTTTCAATATGCCCATGTCATAAAATGTTTTTATTTTTATTTATTTATTTATTTTACAAGAGATATCACTTTCACATTTTTAGTTGATTTTGAAATTAGCAATCTAATATAGATTGCTTAAAGAAATTACACTTGGAGCCATTTTTCCACAATATAGTGACTTTTTTTTTTATCCTATAAGTGATCATCCTATTGATCCCTTGTGAAAAGGGACTATTCTTTTTAAGTTTCAATTGAATTTGATCCTAATATTTTTAATGCTAATTAATAATTATTAATTTACAATATAAATTCTATTTTTATACCTCCCTACTACAGAAACTGTTTTTTTAAATTAAGAAGTTAAATGTCAAATTGAATTTACACACAATTTCACAAATTAATTATTTTAGTTTATTTATCGAAATGAAATCTTTACATATTTTTTAAATATCTCTCTTCTAAAATCTAAAGAAAAATAAAATACCGGTCTCAATTTTGGTATTTTATTTTCCTTAATGAGAGCATGTGGTAAAACCAAGTTAAAAAATATTTAGTTGTTCAGTTTAACTTAACTGACTCAGAGTGACAGTTGTTTAAGTACACAATGTCCAACAGAAATCAGGCTCCAGTCCCAGTTGAGAAAAAAAAAGTACACAATTCCTGCAAATATGCAAAATTTTGCGAACAACATTTTTCTACGGACTTTATTTTACGTTTCACGAAATTAACACACGTAGAGAACCAAATTTTCATCATCGGAAATTCTAATTGCCTATTGTTGTAAAAGGAAGTTAATACAAGTTCATTTGACAAATTTTGACCCCTACACCTCTTCACATAGAAAACAAAAACTAAATTTTATTTAAGAATTACTAAATTTGTTTTAACATAATACTGTCAAAACAGGATATGTGGAAATTATACCTGCATAACAAAAAAAAAAAAAAATAGTCAACAAATCTTGGAAATAGATAGGACATTAAAATATCAACACCGGCGAGAACAGTCATTTTTTTGCCTGTGCTTATTGAAATTTATTTACAATTTAACCAAGTTTTTACAGTTCAATGGGCCTTTTTTGGTATTATTCGATAGACTCGAATCGATTCACTACTACTAATACTCCATATGGTATTTTCTTCAATCTCAATTTCCCTTAAAACAAACCAGATTAGTTTTTAACACATAGAAGAAAAATATTCAATCCATAAAGCTACACAAAGTTCACTTGGATAGTGTAAAAAAATGCTTAAATGAATGTATCAATTAAAATACACTACAGTTTTTTCGTTCAAATGATTAATACGCTGAATCTGGAAATAACTTTTTGTAAACGAAATTGTAGTGTGGCTAGCAAATGGCTTAACGACAAAATAAATAATATGAACCATTTTTGTGTAGTGATCAACATTTTCTGTTGCTCATGGAAATCTCTGCCTTCTCCCTTATTGTGTGTGTATATATATATATATATATATATATATAAATAATGTCGAACATATGTACAATAAATGAAGAAAAGAAATTATAACGAACTTTCCAACAAATGGATGATTAAACTATAAAAATCATTTACTTTCAATATGATCGTGACAATCCAAAGTATGTTTAGAGAAATTCATTCAGTTTTAAGTGCTATGAATCAATTGCCATTAAAAATCGGAATTCTCTTCTGGTGTTCAAATAGTTGAATGTTGTCATTTTTTTTTTTTTTTAGTATTTAAATGACTAGCAATGATAATTTTTCTTTTGTCCACGACATGCAACTTGACAACTTCCGAAAATCTTCTTCCGGCGAGAGCAAGGTTAGAAACTTAGAAATGAAAATAAAGATTATTATTATCATTAATACTACTACTACTATTATTATTATTATTACTACTGCAAATAGCATGTTGATATTTCCAACAAATGGGCAACAGAACATGAAGGAAATTATATAATTATTATTTTAGAAGCGATTACAGTCGTCAAGAAATTTATCTTTATTTAAAAAAGAAAAAAAAAAGCACTCTCTTCGTTTTTTATAGCATTTTTTTTTTAGTTTTGTGACAGGCCAAAGCGGAAATGACTTAAAGTACACACTAAAAACAAGAAAAAATAAATTTAATCACTTAAAAAAAAATATATCTACAAATATACAATGAGACGAAGCTAAGAATTAATTTACTGAGTAGTAATAAAAAAATGTATTTTAGTTCCAAATAAGTATAGTAAAGGATCTGTCCGGGATCGCTCTTTTTAACAAGTAAAATGGAAAACATGATTTTTTTTTCTCTCTAATTCATTAATAAAATTTTCACGATACAAAAATATTAACAACTAAGAAAGGAACAAATCAATCGATCTAAAACAGTAGCAGTTAAGCAATATAAATAATAAAAGCCTTTATTTTTTTTAACTCACATTTGATATTTTGATAGAACAAAAACGAAGAGATCGAGTAACTTCTCCAGCCTACCGAGTGAGAATGTTCTGTTGTTTCGTTTTTCCAGTCTATACGAAATCGAACAAATGATGGCCTCAACTCAATCATTAGATATATCGGTGCGTGGGGCATTTAGATAACCATCAGTGAGTAAGGATGCGTTTAAATATAGTAGGAAAAAGTACAATACCTTCAAAGTCATCTTAAGTTTCTCTCAACTGAAACAGGAAGTCCAAAGCAAGGCGCCATGACACAAAGCCTATGACGACAGGCAAATTGAGCCAATGGTGTTGCTTAACATTAACGGCTTCAACCAGCAATAAGGAGGCCTTACATATGTCTATTTACCCGGCGCAATGCTCAGTCCTATAAACTGTGAAGACCTAACACTTACGCTACCGACAAATTTATTATATATGTATATAAAAATTTAGTATTTAACATGCCGTATGGTTCAGTTTTTTTTTAAAAATGCATTTTATAAATGTCTTAAGAGAAGTTCCCATAGCATAAAACAACAATCAACCTCATAACTTTTTAAAGAAGAAACATTTTAACTAGCGAACCAAAAAAGTTTCCGTATTATTAGTATTTTTAAAATCTGCAACATGTTCATTGATAAAATGCCAAAACGTTATTTTTACTGGAACGGTTATGCGTAAAAATATCTTTTTTTTTTTTTTTTTTTTTTTTTTTTTTTTTACAATAAAGAAATATCTTCTCCGTCAAAAAAAAGAGTCTTTTTTTTTTTTTTTTTTTTTTTTCGGTAGTTTAAAAACACGTGAGAAAAAATTATCTTTCTCCAGGCTATAAAAAATTTTTAAAAAGTAATCAGTCACTCTAAAAAATAATTGTTAACATCATTTTTCTAATTTTAATACTTCTTTCAACGAGAAGTAAAAAATTGTTAATGTTTCGCGCATTTGCGTGTGCTGTGCACCTGTTAAATGAAACAGCATGAGATTTCATTACAAACAAAACTCATTCAAAATAAAATAATTAAATTCCTCCGAAATTAAACCATTTGAAGATAAATGAAGTCCTAATAGGTGACAGATTAAAAATAGTACAAATATCAATATGAATTAAATTCAAAGATTATTTTTTTAAATTTTCACTTTATTTTAGTTTTTTATTATTCCAAACTGTAGATTGGTAAAAAAAGAAAAAAATTAAAAAAAACCATAAAGGAAAGTTTCAAATTTATTTTTATTAAAATTATTTTTTCATAAAGTTTATTAAGTAAAAATTATTTAAATATTTTCATATTATTACAGTTCTTTAAAAATAAAAGTAGTTTATCTGCTCAATTGAATAATATAGTTCATAATCAACAAGTCTGAAGAAACTCTTGCCTAATTCTGAGATACAAGAAACTTTTTGTTTTCATTTCATTCCAGAATTTCTTATATAAACAGTAAAAATCTTTCAAGTTATACTTACTATTAATGAAGATTGATTTAAGTTAAAATGGCCACTGAAACTTTTATCAAAAAATAGAGTTTATGTCTAAAATCAACTAATGCTAAATAGCAAAACTTTATATCTATATGTATATCTATCTGTACATACATTTATTGAGAAATATGTGTGTGTGTAGGCACCATTAATTAATTTTAATTAATTAAAAGTTAAAATAATTTTGTTTCATACTTTTTAATTTTTAAATGTCAAAGACACACATATATATACATACATATATATATAGATAGATAGATATAGAGAGAGAGGGCAAGGGTCTTGTGTCCCCCCACCACCAAATGTATGATACAAAGACCCACCCTAATACATCTCAATTTTCATAAAGTAGTATTCATATAAAATACAAATTCTATTGTAAAACTAATCATGCACAATAATGGATCATATGTAATAAAGGTGAACAACTGAACTAGAAAAATTAAAAATAAATACAATGTATGTAAACAGAAATTAGAGACATGTCATAATAGATTATTCCATCTCAAATAAATCAACAATGTTTTACAACAATTTTTAACATCAACTTGAGATTTTTCCTGTTAAAAAGTTGAATAATTCCAACACATTCAACATTATGAATAAAAAGTACCGAATTTTATATAGGGTTTTTTCAAAACTCATCATGAGCAAAACAAATTCATGGATTTGGACAACAACAAAAAAAAAAGAAACCAGAATGAAGTCAAAATCTATGAAAATATCTCATCTTTTAATAGTTGTGCTTAGTTTAATTTTTAACATATATAAATGTAGGCAGAAAAAAGTAAAAGGTCACTAAGCACTTCCTGGGCACCCCAATCAGGCTTGCAACACCAACCCCAGTCAGGGTGGTTCAGGGGTAGCATGCACTAGCCATTTATATATATATATATATAATAAGAAAGACTTATTTTGCCAAAAATGTGATCAACTGGGGCAATTCCAGATGAATATATCCAAGGCAGTTTTAGCTGTTTTTTTTTTTTTTATGGCCAGGAAAATGTCCATCACATATACCAACAGGGGGATCAGGGAGGAGGAGGAGATAAAGTAAGCACAAAATTTATTTTGGTCATTCCAACTCAGCGCAAGGCTGACTTAAGCTCAAATATTATAACCATGCTTAAATCTCTACCAATAAAATAAGTATAACTTTTCTTTGATCATTCCAAATCAGTGCAACCTGAGCTAAACCATTATATCAATGCTTATCATTATTTACCCTAAATTTTGGACCAGAAAAAGAAAACAGACATACCCAAGAGACATTGAGAACTTTGTTTCCCTACAGTGTCCTCTATAAAAAAAAAAGAATAAACAGTTTGTAATATAAACCCAACTTTTGTATGCTTCTTCCTTAATTGTTTATACTAACACACTACCTTAAATTTTATAACTTTATAGAGAGCAAAAATTAGGTAGATAGTGATTTGTTTTTCTCAAAAAGAAATTTACTTGAAATATGAATATTTGTACGTAAGTCATAATGAGGATCCTGACCCAGTCAACTTGTAATTGGGACATTTTAAGGTGTTTAAATCAAGATTTATCTGATTGTGCTGATAAGAATGATACTGTGTTCAACTTTGACTTTGTGTAAATTTTGCTATTGATATTTTCACTTTTTGTAAATGTAAATAAACACTCTCTTTACAACTAAAAAGATCAAGTTTCAAAAACTAGTCATTACAAAAAAAGAAAAAAACATCCTAAAATGGCACCTAAAATGTTAAAAATACAATCCTAAAAAACAGCTATTTCAAAAGCTTTTGGTTTTAAATATAATATTTTTAAAATCTTGGCTTATATAACTAAGAAAATATCTTACTTGCTTATATCAGTTATATAAATTGATTATTTTTAAGGGTTTTTAAGGTTTATCAACCTTTTTCAGCCAGAAAATATTTTTAGATTGTAATAGATTTTGAAGATAATAATGATTTACTGATTAACCCATAGCTGGGGAGAAATGAGGTGGATGATTCATACCTTTCCCAAGGGTATTTGCATATAAATGAATATGACAAACATGACTGGAGTTGGAACTCGGCTCTCTGTTTTTCAATCCCCAGCCATTATCCATTACACCACCTGCACATCCAAAATTACATCACCTGATGTTCACAAGCAGGTCACCCATCTAGATACTGACCAAGCTCAACATTGCTTAACTTTGGTGATCATATGAGAACCAATGTTTCAATGTGATATTGCTGTAAGCATCAGTTATATAGAAGTCTGTTACATTTATGATAAGAAAGTATGTTGAAATGACTGAAATTTTAATTAAGCATGCAGAGTATTCTTTCTTCTTCTTCTCCTATGTGCCATGTCCCTTCAGGTTTCATGGTTCATCACAACTTCTTTGTAACTCTAACTAATATCTGTCTCCTTACTATACCTGCCAGTCCCTGTTCTGCCATCCATATACATAATCTTATTAATTTTGATGTTTGATTAATTACAAAAATTAATATAAAATCCGGAATCAATTATAGGTTTCTAAAAAAAATACAGTATTATAGGTTTCTGTGTATATATCATTAATCATTAAAGCCCAACATTCCAGCATCCTAGGTATGATGATAAACTACATCCATGTCCTGGGTATGACGATAAATTGCATCCACGTCCTGGGTATGATGATAAACTACATCGGCGCCCTGGGTAAGACGATGAACTGTGTCTGACTGCGGGGCCTCTGGTTGGGTTTTGTGGTGCATGGAGCCACCTTTTGGTTGCTGGTGTTCCCGGATCCGCCCTGACCCAGGGTGGTGGCACCTGTTGGGGTCCCGGCTGTGGGTGGGTGGTTGGCCCTGAAACTCAGGGAAAAAGCATTAGAAAAGTGTAGGGATGGGTTTTAGTACCAGAAATGCTTTGTAGAAAATTGTTGCTAGAAATAAATTTTTGAGGAAAAAAAAACTATTACCTGTAATATATTTTTGAAAAAAAATATTACCAGCAATACATGTTTTAAAATAATATTAGCAGCTATACATTTTTGAGGAAAAAAAATATTACCAGAAATAGATTTTTGACAAAACAAAATATTACCAGGAAAAAAAAACTTGTCAGCATTAAATAACCCATTGACGATGATATGCCATAAAACACAACAAACCAAACCAGACCGAACATCCCATAAATGGGACAGTGGAGATTAATTCATTTTAGAGATAAAATGCTTACACACAAATGTAATTATTTTAATTTTTAATGTGTCAAACAGACTGTAGGTATTACTATTTTCATCACTTGTAAGGGTTACATCAGTGTGGCTAAGCATTCGGATTGCAGAATATTGGCAAATGTCTGGTAAATGTTTTGGTGAAACCTAAAGAGGTTTATGAAAGGAATATTTTGGAATGTTTTGTTTCCATGTCCTTGTTGCTCACATACTCTGCCCAGCATCAATTTGGAGAACCACATCTCTGTTGCCTCAAGTCTCCACTTCATCTTTGTGAATAGGATGACATTACAATACATCCAAAATAAAAAAAGCAAATGAAAAATTGGATTGTGAATAGTGGACAAAAGGAACAGTACATCAGATGGACTTCAGATAGTGCAGATTCGTAACATGGAATGGGTTTTGAGACAATGCTGCTGTGAGTAAATAAAATGTTATATCTAAAATATTTTATATTTGTTTTGTGGTGATATTTCATAGACAAAAATAATATGTAGGAACACACACAAACACACAAACACACACGTGTGTGTGTGTGTGTGTGTGTGTGTGTGTGTGTGTGTGTGTGTGTGTGTGTTTCTGTGCAAATATATGGATAAAATAGGGAAGGACCGTTAGATTGATAATCCGAAGTTCTTTAGTATTTTTGTTTTTATTTTTTAAAAAACAGTGCTCGATACACAAAAAGAGACTAAATTATAATTATTTTTTTAAAAATATGAAACCATCGCTACACGGAAATTACCATGTTTCAAAACCAGAAGCTAAAAACTTCCAATTCAAATTATAGAAATTAAATTAAAGTACTTAGTTCTGTTTCATTTTCAAGCATTTTTAATTTCATTTAATTTCTATAATTGAATATTATAATTTAATTTCTATAATTGCATTTTTAATTTAATTTAATTTCTATAACTGAATTGGAAGATTTTAGCTTCTGATTTTGAAACATGGTAATTCCTGTGTAGCGATGGAATCATATTTTTTATATATATATATATATATATATATATATATATATATATATATATATATATATATATGTATACACTAAAAGGATAAAAGTATATATACACAAAAGGGTGAAAGTTTTTGGCTACCCTCTGGATTTCAAGGAATCATCTAAAAATTCAAGGTTGCATGCCTTTTTCAAAACTAATTTACTAGCTCACTTTGGGCCTGACTGATTTTCTCTTCCTGGAATAATAACAAAATTGACCCATTACTGCATAAAGTTTTCTTATAATTTTAATCTATTTTTCTGGTAATAACAGCAGACAGATTTTAAATTTTAGGTAACACCCTCCCTAAAAAGTTAGATGGCATGTCCTAATGGGTTAAATAGTTTCAGCATTTTAGCTTAATTAGACTTAATTAAACCAAAGAAGGCATGAAACTTACTAATTATTAAATCCAGAAGGTGCCCCAAATTTTAACATCTACTGGATTTGAAATACTCTTCAGTATCAAGCACTGTTTAAGGCAGCAGGAAAAAACAAAATCTTTGTGATTTCCAAAGAACTTTATTGGGATCCAATATGTCAACAAAATAAAAAAAAAAAAACATACAAAACTATACAAAGAATATTTTTATCATTCACTTTTTGTATTATATAAAGAGTATATGTGGATATCAATGTCTTTATCTATCTATCTATCTATCTATCTATCTATATATATATATATATATATATATATATATATATATATATATATATATAGTTGTCCTCCGACATGAATCAAACCATGTAGGATACAGGTTTGATTCCTGTCATAGGACATCTTTCTCTCTCTCTCTCTCTCTCTCTCTCTCTCTCTCTCTCTCTCTCTCCCATATATATATATATATATATATATATATATATATATATATATATATATGCACACACACATGTATATATATATATATATATATATACATACAGGTGGCCTGATGATTGCGTCTAGCATGAAACAGCCTGTTGCCTCTAAGTGTTGACTTCAATGTTCACTTTTATATTTATATGTACATACATATACATACACACATACGCATACATACATATATATATATATATATATATATATATATATATATATATATATATATATATATATATATATATATCGTTGTGGTAGGATCCACCTAATTTGCATAGTGGAGTACCGACCATATAAATATGGTTGGTACCGGGAAGAGAGGAAGGAATCAAGAGATTCAACTAGAGACTGTGCCTGACTGCGACTCAGTCAACACATTCTCCAGGAACGGTCTTACCAGGAATATACAAAAGACTATATGTAAATATTGTGTACACTTTCTTGTTTCAATACATTTTGTTCTAAGTACCTTTTGTGTTGCATTATTATTCCATGCATTAGTCAAGTTTCAACATATATATATACATACAAACATACACATACATACTGTAATAAGACACAGGTGCGTGGTGTATCTTACAATCCTTTATTCACCTTAGAATTATTTATTGATGATTTAATACATCAAATGTGACACAATGCCTAAAATTTGCGAAGAGAAAGGCTGGTCTCCATTTGTCTTACATCTGACTTAGTTAGACCCAATCACTAACCCACTCATTCAATAATATTCTTTTCACCAAAATGACACATTCTTACTACAGTCACCAGAATGCCACATTTTCTCTATGAAGTCACAACGTCCCCATATGTACAATATTTGCCTGTTCGTGATGAGGAATAAAAACAACCATTTTTAAAATATCTAACCCTAATATGTATTTACAATGTGAAATCCTATTTACAAAACTAAACAAAACTGTATTAAAAAGTGAAAAAAATACCACAATTCTAATTTATGCAGAAATATCTGTTCACCAGATGAAAATAATATAGGACTGAATAAATTGTAAACCATTCACTCTACAAACCACTCCCTCGGTCACACACTCAAAAAAACAATAATAACTACAAAATGCACACTCAGAATGGGAAAAGCATCCTGCATCCACTAGAGAACTGACATCTCCATCACCTAATGACAGGAAATTGAGGGATTAAACTAAAGAAAGAAGGGGCAAAAATAACGAGGACTGATGATCATAAATACACAAGCTAAAAGAAAAAATAAACTTCCAAAGCTACATTAATAGGGATGAGTTAGCAATGTTTAATTCAGAAAACCAATATTCTAGATGCTTGACCAGCATCCAAATGTCACTAAGTTAGCATCATTCACTTGACACCCATTTCTCATCAAATTCCAATGAGAATCACTTCCTTTCCATCCTGATCTTTAAGCTGGCGCCTAAAAAAAAGATCAGTTGAGAAGAGATAAACTTCTCATCCCCATGGAATTATTTCTATCGCATCATCCAAATCACAACTCTTATAATGCCAAGCAAGCAGAAGAACATATAGTTCTAAGTCTTTGTCAATGGTGATACCACATTGCTACAAACAAAACTAGGTTTCAAGACGAAACACTTTCCATGCAGCATGTAGACCATGAAGCCCTCAATTAGCTTGCACAACAGGCATACAACATTTTAATGGAATAAGTCATGTTTGATGAACAAAGATTCCTGCCTACCTAGAAGGCACTTCGCAACACTAGCCAGGTGAGTGATGCCTCATCATTATTGAAGCATTTCAACCCTGGCTTCCAAAGCCCTGTTTCGTCAACCTGAGCTCGTCCATCAAACCATATCAAACGGCTCCCCTAACTAATACTTGATATAATGCCTTCTGTGACAAAGGCCGGGTTTCAGAGAGGCCAATCTTAACCTGTGAGAAAAAAACTCAAAGCATTTCAATATTTACGATAGAATTAGCATTTTGGATAAACGAGCGAGTGCACACTGCTCAAAGTCGAAATGGCTTTACGGACGTCTTTCTTCCAGAAGTCAACGTTCTCATCGGTTTGCGTGCAGTGTGTCTGTCGACGCTAGGCATGACTAGACCACGTTCAGGCGGATGGAGATAATAGATATCACAACGTACCTTAGGACCTTGACTCCCGACAAGAGGGAGAACAACAGTCGAACTAAACTAAATAGTACAGTAGCCAGTAGTGGAAATACGGAGAGTCGGTAAATAAGGATGGAGTAGATATGCGAAGCACATACTTCTGCCTTCCCCTTTATGGAGATATTCCTCTGATACTACAGTCGAACTGTGACATCGGCATTCTCCCGAACCCCCGACCAATTCGTTTCTAACTGGAGGTCGGGACCAAACCAGACACCGAGTATCTTGCAAGGCCCGTACGTTCAGAGGAAAGGCCTAGGAAGAGAAACCCCCTTCCAAGTGCCCAATCACAAGCCAACAAACTCATCATGGTTGATCTTGGCCCCCATTACCGTCTCATACCCTCTGATTTCTATGCCGACACTGCTTGTTACAATCACGCTCACATCACGCTGGTCGAGTTGGTGGCACCGTGTAAGACTGGATTAGCACTTAATTTGCGAAGGAACGGCTCGAACATAGAGCAAATGTGAGAGCGGATAACCTTGACGAAAGGAGCGAGACAATATGAAAGATTCCGACCTTATTCTATTTACCTCCACCAGCATATCGAGGGGTCAGATAAAATAGCCAAATCCAGGTGCGAAAATAGGGCATGAATTTGGGTGCCGCGAAAACAGCCCCCAGAAATAGACGGTCAACACTATCGAATGCATTGAACTTATTCAAATTGATCAGCGCGGTTTCACAGTCTAAATCAAGTGTACTAAATGAAGGTTGTCATGAATAGGCTTGCTCTTCACAGTACCTCTGTTCAATGCCAGTTGGACTAAGAGGGATAACCTGCAAACGGCTGGCTAAGATCTTGGTCAAAATATTTAACTATGTTTATCGTTAAGAGCCGAAAATTACTAACCCCGTCCCCACAGTTTTTTGACCTTGCGTGGAAAGTTTGATCACACCTCTGCTTCATCCAGTTGTTAAAAATCAGTTCCAGCGAAGGGACAAACACGGGGTACTGTCTAAATACAGTTCGGAAGTAAGACTATCTAAGCCCAGAGTTTTGTCACAACCAACAAATTTCAAGGTTTCCCATATCATAGACTCTGTTATGAGACCCTCGCACCCAACCGGTTCAATCGCCTCAGGGCGAGTAAAGTCGAACAAATAGGCGTCGAATTGAGCAGAGCTCAAACTGAGCTCCCTGGTGAATAGATCCTGAAAGTATTTTCAAAAAGGTTCAAATACGGGACTGAGTGTGCTTATTTCGAAACTTATCGACAAAATAAAATTTGCCAATAAACTCCCGAAATATCTTGACTTCAGTGTTTTAAGATCATTCCCTTATATGATGTAAATCGGTGTCAAGGACGGCATTTCAATACCCACTAAAACTACCCGGCTTGATGTCGATACAACTCGATAAGTCAAAAGTCAAAACTGACCAGACCGTCTCGCATACGAAGTACCGTATCATCGAAAAACAAGGCACACTTTGCATCCAAAGATTTGCTCACCAGCCAAGAAACACCCCACGAGTGGCCATCAAAACATGCTTAGAAAAGACTAAACTTTTTGAACAGTATGCCTTCATGGTTACGAGTATTGAACCGTATCTCTTGTATACAATAGACATCCACTCCGAGACACTGAATGTCGTAAACTGAGTTTTGTGCTGCGGAACTCCGATCTCAGACTTGGACATTCACATTAGTTAACCAGGGAGCCATTGTACGTTAACAATTTTTATAACTTGGAAATATAGATAGATAGATAGATAGATAGATAGATAGATAGATAGATAGATAGATAGATAGATAGATAGGTTTAGTGACATGTCTCGTTCAGGGAAGGAACGCCTTCAGATATAATGATTTTTGTAGTCAATGGGAGGGAGGGAGAAAGAGAGAAGGTGGGAGGAAAATACAACAAACGTCACTAAAAGTTTTACATTTTTAGGGAAAAAACTATGACAAAATGGAATTTTTTTTTACATATTTCCTCCTTTAAGACTTAATCTGCCTAAAAAGTGATGTTTACGTTGATGCGACTACACATGCACACGAATGAGAAGTGACGCTGAGAATATAAAGATTTAAAAATTAAAAAAAAATTAAATTAATATATGTCTTGCTTGGGTATGTAATCTAATCTATTTCATTTAGATTCTTTTTCTTTTTGTTCCTGTTTCCATCACTTTTGTCTATCCCATATTGTGATTGTCAAGAAAGGAGAAATGGAACCGGCACATAAATTTACTCAGTGTTTGTGTTCCCAAGTTTCACATTGAACACGTTGAAAGACACAGAGGTAGTCTACTTAGATTTTTTACGTCCGGTATACACATATTTAACTTGGTTGATCTTATTAGTTTTTTTATCATTCATATATATATATATATATATATATATATATATATATATATATATATATATATATATATATATATATATCTTGCCCCTATCTTCCCTAAGACTGGACACCACCAATTAAACCATTATTGGCCTGAAGAAGATTCTTGAAACCAAAACCTGTGACTTGAAGATTTTTTACATTTTGTTGTTTGCTTACCCATTATTAGTCTGATATGTATACATATCTTTTATTTACACTCGCACATAGATGTGTGTGTATACTATATATATATTTATTTCTAAAGAACTAATGTATTTTTTTTTTATTAACCCGACATATTTTTCATACTTTACGTTAGTTTTAGTGGATAGCTATATTTGATTAAACGCTTCGTTTATTTTTAAACTAAACAGTATTTTATTTTGTCTACCGGACTGCACCTCCGAGAAATCTTACTAAAGAAAAATGCGGCTTCCCGCAGGATTCGAACATACGTCTTATTTGCAAGAGAAACTGTTGCTTGATCCGACTTGCTTTTGACCACTCAACTATTACATTGCTTTACAGGCAAATGCCGTTTAAGGGACATTCATACTTTGCTCTGCAGTTATAGGTGGGTTTGCTTTGTATGGGTGTTTTTTTTTTTTTGTTATTTATTTTTCTGTTGTGCATTTTCATTATTTATGTCATGTTCACAATGCAAGTGTAGCTGATTTTTAATATTTCTGTTGAATATCTTGAGGAAAATGCTTGATGGGGGGTGAATTGTTTAATGAATGTTTGTCTTAAGTTTTTGTTATACGGTAGGTTAAACCATAAACCTCTTGCAGTTGACTTATTTATACTGTGTTCTGTGAAAGTGAGTTGCCGAAAATCCAATATCTTCACGAAGCCAAAATGATTATGAAACAACTTTAAAAGATTTATCTATACGTAAAGGACAGTTGTCTGTCTGTCTGTGTGTGTGTGCGAGCGCGCGCGCATGCGTCTGTGTCTGGCAAAAACTAAAAAATACAGTAATTATGACAAAGTAGATATATATACAGACTCGTTATCACCCAAGCCAGCTTTTTATTTAAAAAAATCATGAAATTACGAAGATATTTTAAAATTAAAATGCATTTAGAATGTATTCGATATTCTTAGAATTAAAAAGTAAAAACGAACGGTAATAATTCTTATTACAGATTAAGGATTACTGTTCGTTTTTACTTTTTAATTTAAATACATGTATGTATTTTTAAAATTTCTATTCCCTTCAATTTATTTTCACATCTATAGTAAATAAAAGCGTAACTTTAAAAAAAGTGAATATAAAACAATGAAGTAAATTGAAAGTAGAATATTAAATATAATTATTTGAGAAAATATTTAATATTTATTTATTCAAATATTTGAGTGTGTGTGTGTGTGTGTTATTAATATTTTACAGACATCTTATGGAAAATAATTCTTTATTCAATCTTTAAAAAATAATCTTCATTGTTTTTTTGGTTTGTAACTAACACAAAATAGTAAATAATTTTCAGTTAAGTTTTATTAACGCAAAAAACTATAGCAAGCTTTATTTTTTTTTAATTAATTTAAATAAAATATAGTTAAATTCGTAAAACAAATATTCAACACGACTAATGTTGACTGTAAGTCATGACTACTTCTGCTAATTTTTATTTAACTAAAGTTTTTCTTTTCTTTTCAAATACAAATGTAACTTAAAATTTAAACATAATTGCTTTTCAAAACTAAATTCTCAATATATCTGGCTTCTACTCTCTTTCAAAATAGTCATTAATGTTTAAAAGCAAAACTTTATTTACTTAAAAAAAATAAATAGTAAATAATTATTTGAAGATGTAAGGCACGCTATATAGTCTTAGCTTGAAAAAATTGATTAAATATATTTAAATATATCTTTCTACAGTTGACTTACGGATGAAGTAAGTACAACCTGTAGTTTGGTGGTTCTAACTCAGTGCAAGTCTGACTTGAGCTTGACCATTATAACGATGCTTATCATTACTTATCCTAACTTACTTCTGGACCATAAAAAGAAAACGAACATACCAAAGAGATAGTGAGAACTTTGTTTCCCTAAAGATTCCATTACAAAAAAAGAAGAAACAGTCCGTAGTATAAACCCAAGATTTTGTATGCTTCTTCTTTAATTGTTTACATGCGAACACACATATACCAACAATACATCAAGGCATAACCTTTAAATACCACACACACACACACACACACTTATGTGTGTGTATATATATATATATATATATATATATATATATATATATATATCCGCACTCTTGTCTAAAGATATGTTATGCTGAAATTGCAGATAATTTTTGACTTACCCTTGTGTGTGTGTGTGTGTGTGTGTGTGTGTGTGTGTGTGTGTGTGTGTGTGTGTGTATATATATATATATATATATATATATATATATATATATATATATATGTATAAAGGCTGTGATGGGTAAATTGCCACTATTTTATAATTTAAAATTCATGAATGTGTGTTGTTTGTTTTTGATTTTGTCAACTGCCCATTATAGTAGGGCCAGTTGGGCACCATCTGTGAGAAAAAGAGCACCATGAAGCAGTTCACTCTGCCAGAAATTTGGAAATGGCATGCTGTACTGCTTGGCATTCACTCCAATACAAACATTTCAGTGTTTGTGTGTCAATCTGAGGACAGTGCAGAGGATTCCGAAGAGTTGGATGAGTCTAATGGTGATTACAAAGGTATAGTAGCTCAGAAAACTCACTTTGATTGGTCTGATAAGAAAAGAACTCCTGAATTTGTTGGTAAGAGATTCAGACTCAACACTGAGGACTACATCAAGTCACTTGAGGAGGTAGTACTGCCCTGGGTTAAAAGAGTGGCTGCTGGAAGACCTTATGTCTCGCAACAGGACTCTGTACCATGCCACACAAGCAGGAGAACCCACTCATGGCTGTCAGACAATTTCTGAAAGCACATTACTCCTTACATCTGGCCACCTAACTTCCCAGATTGTAACCCCTTCAATTAATATGTGTGGGGCATAATTGAGTGAGAGACCAACAAAACTCCTTGCGACACCAAAGATGAACTGGAGGCAAGTATATGACAGCATTCACCAACTTAAAGAAGGAGACTGCCCAGAAGAGTTGCAGGAGATTCCAAAGTCATCTGGGGGTCATGGTTAAAGCCAATTGCGATTTTATTGAATAAATTTAACCTTTAATATTTCAAGATATTTTTGAATGCATAGGCTGGTAGACATAATTCTTAATGTCTGAAAATGGTGTGTCTACTTAAACATGGGCATCCACTAAAATAGCATTTGAAGTAATAATATATGTATATATAGAGAGATTTTCCATGATTTACTGTGCTATGTCAACCTCCAGGCAAACAGTGTATCAATGCCACCACAATTCAGAACTCAACAAATCAGTGATATTCATCAAGTCTCTGAAGGATTCCCTCTTTGTAAATCTACCTAGAGGAACTGTCCAGCAGAAATGGGATACTCCCAGGGACATCATACACAACACTGCAATGAAGAAAAAATGTATAAAGTAATCAAGAAAGTCATATGCCCAAACAAATGCAAGACAGAACCACTGAAATCTCAGGCCAGCGAGATTATCAAGGACCCAGACAATCAGATGGAGATCTCAATGGAACTCTACTCAGATCTGTACTCCAGGGAAAGCAGTATCTTGGATGATATGCTAAATTCAGTAGTTGGTCTATCTGTTATAGAGGGACTCGATGAATTGCTGACTGCTGGGGAACTGATCAGAGCCATTGACAAGTTACCCATGGGAAAGGTACAAGAACTGGATGGCAGTCTACTAGAGGCCATCAAGAGCACAAAGGGTGTACCACATAGAGAGTCTACTCTGTCAATGCTGGGAGGAGGGAATGGAGAGACTGCAACATAGTCACACTCTATAAGAATAAGGGGGACTGAAGCATTTGCAACAGTTACAGAGGAATCTCCTTGCTGAACATTGTTGGTTGGGTCATTTCTCATGTGGTTTTCAGTAGACTACAGAAGTTTACTAAAAACTTTATATCCCTAATCCCAGTGTGGTTTCAGAAGTGCTCCACAATTGACATGAACTTCTCCCTTCGACAACTACTGAAATGCTGAAAACAGAGAAAACTACTATACATTGCCTTCACCGACCTCACAAAAGCATTTAATCATGTGTGCAAGGACGGCTTGTTCATGATACTCAACAGAATCAACAGTTGTCCTCTGAGACTCCTTAAGATTGTCCAGTTATTTTATGTGGATACAAAGGGTGGCATACAGTTTAGCAATTCTTTTTCAGAGGCTTTCAATATACACAGCAGTATGAAACAAGGCTTTGTACTTGCACCTACCTTATTTGGCATCTTCTTCACGGTCATGCTGAAATGTGCATTCAGGGCTTCAACTGAATCTGATGACATTTACCCACACATGAAAATAGACGTAAAGCTGTTCAGTTTATCTCGGCTGAGAGCAAAATCCAAAGTGAGGTGCTTATGAGAGACATCCAGTTCACAGATGATAGAGTACTGGCAGCACACTCTGAAGGGCAACTGCAGCAACAATGGACAATTTTTCAAAAGCCTGCAAAGAGTTCAGTTTGATCACCAGTTTGGAGAAAACCAATGTAATGGGCAATGCATTAAACAGCCTCCCTCCATCAAAATCAATAACTATGATACAGAGATGGTTCATGAATTCACATACCTCGGTTCCACCATTTTAGACATTCTCTCCCTAGAGACTGAGGTCAATAGACGGATCAGACAAGCTGCCACCACATTTACCAGTCTGACCTCGAGTGTCTTGGAGAACAGAAAGCTTGCTATGAACACCAACTTACACCTCTCAACAGTGAGATTTGGAGCCTCTACTCCATACAGGAGAGATGCCTCAGCACCTTTCATCTTCACTGTTTGAGATGTTTTCTGGGCATCAAATGGTTCAACCAGGTTACCAATACTGTAGTTCTTACCTGTGCCCAGTTATCCAACGTATATGCCCTTCATCAACATTGCCAATTCCACTGGCTTGGATATGTACACTGCATGTTGCAAAAGGACAACCTCATTTTCACTTCAACAATATCTGCAAAATGGATATTAGGGTGATTGACATGGATGTTGAGAAGTGGGAAGGTGTCACCAATAATTGCTCATGCTGAAGACATGATTTACACTAAGGCTTGCTATGAGGAAGAAGTATGTTCGACGAAAAGTAAACAAGGAGATATAGGGGGGAGCGTCTTCACATGCATTCATTGCAATCGAGACTGTCAATCTCATGTAGGCCTGTAAAGTCACAATGGATGCAGCACTAACATTAGCAACTGAGGCATAACTCTTTGGGCGCAGATCTAAGGTCTCTTGCCACATATATATAAAGTTTTTTTAAGTGAAGATTAGATGTGGCAGAAGGCTGAAAGTATAGAGAAGCTAGTGAGAATCAAACACACTACTCAGTAGTAATTGGTCTAGCAAGACAAGCTTGCTAATCATTACACCACATTAAAGTGCCCAAGATATATATATATATATATATATATAGATATAGAGAGATAGATAGATCAGTCGATAGATAGATAGATATATTGTTTAAAATTTGTCATATACATAGAAGAGTGCTCAATATCATGGACAGAGCATTTGTATATATAAACAGATAAAGAAATCCTTGCATAGTGACTGCCAGTTTCACAACTTAAATAATCATCAGACCATAGTCTGATGATCAGTTGTTGAGTGTTTAAAATTTTATATATTTATAGGTGAAGAGTGTTTAATATTTGAGATATACAATTGTATTTTAACCATGCAATGCAACTCTCACCCAACTGACTGGCCACTGATCACCCTACATTGCATCTCAGTTCTCGATCTTGTCAATATACACCAAAAACTGGGAAAGGGTCTGCTGCATGCTCACAAGGTAACAAGATGAAAAACAAATGACACTTTGAGAAATAAAAATGCAAACTCTGTTTCCCATATTATAAATTTTTATTCAGGATTGCACCTTCTCCCCTCAGTGGGTAGATAAGTGACACTGGATAATTTCTGCTATGTGGATCTCACCAATCAACTCTTCCTTCTACCAAATCCTCATCCATCTGCATATCCTGATGTGTGGCTAGCAATACAAATAAGTGGCATCATAACTATATGATGGACAATCTGTCTTCCACCAAGGGCAGATCAGAACTGATTCTCCAATTCCAATCATGACCGTTAAAATAGACCAGCACCAGGAAATAATCAATGTCCAATTTGTCTTCACTTAGTCTCCAAAATATACCCTCATCCACACCCTTATTTCCCTGTTCCCCTTCAGTCAAAGTGAATGCTACTTAGAAGATTAGACTTCAAAAGGAAACATCTGCTGATCTATCAAATAGAAACACTTGAAATTAAGATAAAGCCACCTCTTTGTTTTTTTATGTCGGTGTTCATAGTATCCCCATATTTACAGAGATAGCATGAATATAAGACCCAACACTTCAGTGTTGATTCCTATGTCCACACTGTCTATCTATCTTTCTTTCTCCATCTGTATATATATGTGTGCATGTGTGTATGCGTGTGTGTGTGGATAAATATTACACTGTTCTTAAGAAGTTCCAGGAAGCAACACTGAGCCTAAGAAGAACACAAAGGTAGTCTAAAGTGCAAATCCCATATAAATAATTCCATTATTTTTTATGAGTACTATGCTAGTTACTGATTATAATACTCAGTAAAATAAAATTGTTCACTTATTTACTTAGCCAATTTCAACTTTGTATTTTGTTTTGAAACCAATCAACTGTCATATGTTATAAACTATGGTGTGAATATTTACTATGTCAAAACAATGAAAAGTACAACTTTTGAAATAATTTATATAAACTATAAATTTCTGAATTCACATGTCAGAGAAATTTGTATGCAAATTAGCAGTGATTTAAAAATATCTGAAATCATTCATAATAATATAGTATATAGATATACATATATACATTGTGTAAAATGCTGTCTGTTCAGATGAAATTGTGGAAGGTGGAGGAAATGAGAACTTGGTGTTGTAAAATTATACTATTTGTCCACAGACAAAAAAGGAAGGAAAATAAAGATAGCAGGTAAAGTGTAAATTCAACATTTTTAGATTCCTGAAATAGTTGTGGTGTTTTACAAAAATCATTATTTTTTTTTTTTAGTCCAGTTTTTTCTAAACATTTTTATACAACAGAAAATGGATTAAATTCAGAAAGATTTCTTAAAGACTTCACTTTGCACTGTTTTTTCTGATTTCTGCTTGTATCATCACGTGAACTGCTTGGATCCTAACTGACTACTTCATACATTGTCCTTTATTTGTACCAGATGCATAGACGTAATCGTAGACAGAAAATGTGTGCAAATATTTAACAGAAAAATCCTAGACTCCATTTTGAAGTGTGGTACTCGATTGATTGATTGATTTTTATGATTTATCAACCCTTTCTGAGTTATTTAAAGCTGAAACATATTTTGGATCATAAGAATAAATCTTTTTTTTGTGTGTGTGAGTGAATATTGCATTAAAAGATTTTTGAGAATAACAATGATTTTCTCCCAATACAAGTCTTACTATTTAACCCATAGCTGGAGGAGCAGATGGATTCATACCTCTACCAAAGGTATTTGTGCATAAGTGAATGTAACAAAGTCAACTGGAATTTGAACTCAGCTCTCCAATTTCTCATTCCAAGCTGCCTTCCATTACATAGCCAACACATCCACTTTGTTATATGGAGAATATAACATTTTTAATGACTTAATAACTATACATGCTTAAAATCTGAAACTTTGAAGATTAGTAATTTGATATGTTTTAAATGTTGTGTAATTTTTGTCTTTCTTACAAGTTAAATTTTATCTTAAGTTGATATCCACTCAGTTGAGGTATCCTATCTTATTAATGATTTTCACTGAAAATATGTTTTTATTTTGTTTGAAACTGATTAGTTAATACACTATATTGTAATAATATATTCACTATAATTTGAATTTTTTTAATTTGTTACTACTTTCCTCACTCCAGGTAGGTCTTGCGATCTTTTAGTCCAGAAACACCTACACATATTGAGGTCTTTTGTTAGTATAAGTAGCAAGATTATAACCATCACTAGCTTACTAGGCCTGGTATTTCCCAGCAGTCAACCACCTGAGTACTGACCAGACTCAACATTGCTTAACTTAAAGAAAAGTGACTCTTAAATATTTAGAAGGCTACATGCATTCTTCCTATAACCCATTCTAGGGTCATTGGGCATGTCTAGGACAAGACAGCCTAACAGAGTCCATCCCTCTTCAGAGTAGTTTTGAATTTAGAGTTGTCATTCACCTATACCAGTCTTCCTGATTATTTTTACCCACATCTAGCGAAAGAAGATATAGATTAGTATGATTCCCAGAGGCATTAGTGCAAAGAGAATGCAACTATCCTAAGCCAGAATCTGAACTCAGCTCATTGATTCCATTTTCCATTCCAATAACCATCACACCAATTGTACTTCTGAATACTTAAAAGTCACTCTCATGTCTTGCTTTTTTTCTTAAATCAAGTAATAATCAATACTATACAATAATTACCATTCTGTATTTGTTTATACCTTTCATGCCACACACTATGTAATTAGAAAGGAGAAAATTAATCAACACTATATAATAATTGCCATTGTGCATTTTTTAATTTATTAATATCTTTTGTGTCATGCTCTCTATATATAATTAAATAGAACAAAATTAGTAATATTTATAATTCTTTCAATTATATAATAGGGAATTTCTTTTAAATAAAGCATATAAAATGGTATAGCAATGATACTGTTTTTTAAATTTTTATGACTGCTGTGTATATATATATATATATATATATATATATATATATAGTTTATGCAAATTTAGGTAATCCGTATGGGTAGACCTAAGAATTTGAATGAAACCTGTCATGTAATTTATTGGGGTTGTTGTAACGTCTTCCTTTAATGTAGTTCTTATCGTTCACCCCTTAGCCACCTTTATCTAGAGACGAGATGCGTTAAATTTGAGCAACATCCAGCCGACACACTGGGGTTAAAATAGGTAACTAAAATGATACATATGACACACTCATATCCTCTCTCCCACCTCACTTCCTCACTTCGTTAACTTTGCGTATACTTGATGAGATCCGTAAAAAACGTGTGAATTTCTTTTCATTTTCATTTCAGCTTTTGGAAGTAAAGTCTGATGATCCAGAACCCTGTTAAAGGGGTTATGGTGAAATAACTTATTACATGGAATCTTAACGTGGTCTGTCTTTTATTCAAACAAATATATATATATATATATATATATATATATATATATATATATATATATATATATATATATGTATATTTGAAAAAAAGTATTTTATAAACCTTTTAATAACTGGTGTATATCATATATTGTGCAAAGTATGTCATCAGCCCTATAATGCCTATTCTATCATATCTGCATGTTAAAAAGTGAGGTTAGTTCTTAAACCTTAATTTTTGATGGTACAGGTATATTATTTTTATATATATATATATATATATATATATATATATATATATATATATTTTTGTGCCATGCCTTAAGCTATTAGTGCAAAAAATTTTATACTCATAACAGTAGAAATTTGAACTTTTAACCAAAAATATTTATCAATGTTAATTTTAAACTGAATTTTTTGGCAATCTTATAGGATTATGCACATAGTATAGATACAAGCTATATTTAATCTTTTGAGAAAAATTTATGTTTTATATGATCAATGATGTCTATGATTCATTGGTTACTCTTGACATTATATGAATTGTTTTTTGCTCAATATCTTTTCATGTTAAAAAATGTATGTGTTTAGTATAACAGTGACTTGAAATGGAAACACCTCTTGAAAGTAAAAGAAGATTAGCAACAGAACAACAAACACAATGACAACAAAGCCTATCTTTAGACAAAGTTGAAGCAAGATGACTAGTAGACAAAGATATCTGAGTAGCTCACAAGAAAGGTTTGAACAAATAAGGCTGCAATCTAAGAAACATCATAGTAGGGGAACAAATTAATTAAATGATTCATTGGCCTCTATTTTAATTATAAATTCTAGATCTCCACTTTATTGAATGTTAATCAAAGCGAATCCCAAAATATAGTTTATATAGATTGCTATATTATTATTTCCAAACATTTTGTTTCATTGCATTTCAATATTAAAACATTCTAATAATTGGTTATTTTTGATGGCATAGGTTCACTAGTATTATATATTAAGCATTTCTCTATTTTGGATAGAGATTTGTCAGATTACTAAAAGAGTTAGCCTGCTTAAACATGGATACTATGGTTATTGTAAATATTAAACATTCATGGTATAATATTAAAGATGAATTGAGAATTTAGAACTTAAAAATGTGTATATCTTCCCATATGTTCAAAAATCTCCTTTAAATAATTATATCAATATCAAATCTATTCATTGTTATTATTGTACAATAATATAATAATATCTGTTCATTATTATAATTATTGTATAACTGTGACCTATTACAATTTCTTGTATTTATTGTCATTTCAATTATTTATCTACTAGTTAGTAAATATATTTATGTTAAAATAACCTTCAAACCAGTAAACATCCAAACACGAGCATATTCATGCATGCACAAACATAACCTTGGCATATATGTACACATCCCTCAATATACATCAATTTTTGATTATCATCTTGCTAGATAACCTCACTTGTACTTTCAATTACTCATTCAAAATTTTTAGTTTTTCATTTAATTGAAGCTTTTTTTTTGCATTTATCACTATTTAAAACAACAGGGATTAAAGGAGTCTGAATGATGTCGGCTATGTTGTACATCTAGACCCATCAGATGCTGGAAACTTAAAATTTAAATTTAATTATCCCCACATCTTCAGCATTTTCCCAGGATGCATATTTATAACCCATGTTTCTTTTCATTCCTATACATATATATGATTTCATTAAATAAAAGCATTTATTTAGTCTGAAAACGTCCTTTCAGAGGACGAAATGCATAATAGAATTTTTACATTTTGTCATTCAGTTACCCAACAATTATTGCTCAGTAATAATAATTTAAAAAAATGAGTAGTGTTTTTACCTGATTTAAAACAATTTCCATGAGCTTCATAAATCTTTTCTTTTGTCATAATTTTTATCTATCATTTTATTTATCTACTTGACCTAGTGTAAGTGTCCATGATATTATCATGACCCAATTCCTCTTTTTGCCACCAATGCATATTACTAAATTCATTACTGCTTAGAATTACAACTGTTATTTTGCTTTTCACAGTCTCATCATAATGATTTGTAAGTCAACAAAAATAGTGTCACTCTTTCATTGTTTCTTGCGATGATTTATCTACACATATAAAAAAATCTTGTATTTAGTCTATTTTCTATCTCTCATGACAAAAGATGCATTGGCAAGCAAGGTTACAGTATTTTAAATGGTTAAAATTAAATGTGATTGCTAGCTACTGGCCAAAACCACTTACTGAATGGGGGAGGAACAATTATTCTTAGCTTTTTCTGTAGTCTTGTTGTAAAGATTTTTCCTTTTGATATATATTCTGGTTAGATGTGAAAGTTAAGTAGGTGAGCATTTTAAAGCACTTGCTTTTGTAATGTCAATGGCATGAAATGATTCTAGCAGCTTTTTAGAATTTAATACCACACTGCAAGCTCCTAAATTTAACATCTTATCATATTCTTTTCCTTCAGATCAAAGATAGCCTAAATTTAAAGAATAGTAAACCTTGATTTTTGAGTAACTTTTCTATTAAAAGTGATGTGAACATTCCCATTTACAAAGAATAGATAGCAATGGACAAGGTGTCAGTAGTCTGGAAATCTGCCTTACAGGTTAAATTGAAACATCATGGCTTCTCCCAAGCTACAACCTTATCTGTATTGCTTTCTGATAGCACCACATGAACAGCAAAATGACTAGAAAAGAAACTAGATGGCATGTATAGATGGATGCTTCATGCTGCATTGAATCTAATCTGGAAAAGAAAATCCTATAAAAAATTAACTCTATGGCCATCTAACTTACATCTGAAAAGTCATTCAAGAGAGAGAAGAATAGGGTTTTGAGGAGCATTCCTGGGAAACTAAGGATGATTTTATCAATGACATTCTGTTTTGAGCATCAATACATGGACACATTAACATTGGTTGCCCATTTCAAAAAAAAAATCTTATAAATATGTGAACATTCAAGATGCTAACCTAAAAACATACCAGGTGCATTGGATATAGTGCTCATAAATTTTGATTTAAAAAAAATAAAGCATTAGGAAATCAATTGGCTGAAATCACATGAAAATACTGAAAGGTTGAAACCAAGTTAATGGAATCAGCTGATTTCCTAATTTTATATATATATATATATTATTAATGGAAATCTTATAAGTATAAGAAACTATACTCGCTCGGAAAACCTTCGGCGTATTGATTTGCAAATAAACAAGCCAACACCAAAAGGTATAAAAAAAAGAAAGAACCAAGAACATGTACATTAACTGAAAATAATCGTCCTGCATATGAGTTCAAGGTCCAAAGAAAAAAACCCTGATGCAAGTACCCAAAACAACTAAATAAAGTGCTCAATACAATGAGTAGAGCAAACCTAGTTAAACCTAGAGAACCTACACACACACACATACATATCTATATATATATATATATATATATATAAGAGGAGGCATGGTGGTGTAATGGATAGTGGCTTGGATTGAGGAATCAGAGAGCCGGGTTTACATTCACCTATGTGCTAATACCCTTGGAAAAGGTGTGAATCCTCTTCTTCTCCCTCCAGCTATGGGTAAATAGCAGGACAGACTGTGTTCTGGTCTAGGAAAAGGACAACTCTGAATTCAAAACCTGCGGAGGGTCGTTTGGGGACCCTGTGGCACGTAGTACACCAGATCTCTGTACTCGGCCCTTCAAAAAGTATGGATGGTCCTGCATGAAACCTTCACCACAAAAATCAAATCTCATGTGCTGTTGTTGGGCTGTTGGTTTCCTAGGAACTGATCTGCTTGACTCTCATATGTTGAATTCGATGGGAGAGTCGTGTATATATATATATATATATATATATATATATATATATATATATATATATATATTTGTGTCTATGTAATGGGGATGAAATCTTCTGGGGTTTTTGCTCTCCACTATTTTTTACTAGAACCATGCTGTATGGTCTGGCACAGCTGTTGTTTATCTTGTGGTTTTCAACAAAATCCAAAGACGGATATGCAATATGATAAGTCCTGACCTGGCATCTTGACTTTAGTCACTTTCTCACAGGCATGATGTGGCTTCCCTCTGTCTTTTCTACAAATATTTTCGTGGCAACTGTTCTGACGAGTTATTTTCACTGGTGTCACAACTGCATGAATTTAAGTGTGCTACTAGGTTGGCATCTTAGTCCCACCCTTTCACTGTCAAAACAGTTAAATGTAACTGCCTCTTCTAGTCCAACAGCTTCTTCTCTCACACTTCCCGGTAGTGGTTTCCCTTCCTCTTACTTGCTTTCCTGATAGCTATAATAATCAAATATTCAAATGTAATGTCAATCGACATCTTCTGATGCCTTGATCTTGATCCCCAGCCTTCTCTTTATCCTTTTCTCAAACACTTCTCTTTACTCTTACTTGCACTCTTTGTAACTCCTTGCGTGCTAGTGGCACTCCCACCTTGCTTGAGGTGAAATGCTTAAAAAAAACCCCAAAAGAACAAAAAAACGGAGGACTAAACAAGAGAAAATTTGTCCTCTTGGGCCCAATCTATGTCAATGGTATTGATCTGTAACATTTGTTTAGAATCATTACTGTTATTTTTTTTCAAAATAAAACAGAAAACTACATTTTACTTTTTTTACATTGTTTTTTAAACTTTAGCTTCTATAAAAGAAAGTAAAATTTGGCTCGTGGGGGGAAACGAAGTTTTCGGATTTATTTTGAAAATTATGTCTACTATGCTGACAAAATTCAGTTTCATATGTTAGAAAATGTCTGTCAGTCTCATTCCAGAAATTAGATAGAAATGAATAGCAAAAAGAATTTCTGCTTAAAATCATAACAAAGCTAATGTATACTGTACAATAATATAATCTTTTTTTTAATCATTTCACCCCAAGCAAGCTTATAATGCAACTGAGATACAAGGGGCTATTGGGAGTTAAAACTAAAAGAGAATAAAAAATACTTTAGAAAGAACCAGAAACCCAATCCTAAACAGAAGCAAGGAATAAACCTCTACTCCAGTTCATTTGACAGGGAAGGAGTGTGAACCGAGCGATAGGCAAAACTATCAACTATCAACTCCTAAAAAGGATCAATGGGCAACATGAACCTTTCAATTTTAACATCTGGCGTTTTAGCTCACTCCACTTTTAACATCTAATTTAGCACATCCACTTTATTTTGTGGTGGCCTGTTTGTATACACATACAATACATACATATGTGTGTATGTATGTGTGTGAACAAATGTGTTTATGCATCAAGAACTGCTCTTTTTAATATATCTCTTGTGTAGCATAAGGATGCATCTGTTATCTGATAATTTATAAAAAAAAAAAAAAACATTCACAAATTCCATAAGTGATAAAAAACAGGCTTGTAAAAAAAAAAGACAGAAATTTAAAACAGAAACATATGTAATGAATGAAGTATACAAAGTTTTCCATCCAAAGTTAAATGTGACAGTTCCTGAATTAATTTTTTTTTAAAGATATACAAAAAAAGATCAAGGTAAAGTTCAGATATTAAATATAAAACAATCAAGTTTAATTTTCATTTTGTTTAAAGATATAAGATCATTGCAGAGAAAGAAAATATGAAAAATACGCAACTACACACTGATAAATATATAAGTATTTAAAAATGTTAAATGTTGCTCATGAAAGATTTGGTCATTTTTTTCTACTCCCATTAGAAAATAGGTTGATAATATTTCAAGTTGATGGTCAAGCCCTATTATAGACAATAACAGAGAGAAAGAGAGAAGGAAAGAGAGTGAGGGAGAGAGAGAGAGAGAGGAAGGAAACGACAGTAAGTGTGTTAAGAGACAGGTGCCTGACTGTATGTAGCAAGCCTAAATTTGAAAAGAAAAGAAAGGCTGAGACTTATGTCCCAACACCGCAAGCGAATCCTTATCAAGATGATTTACACTTGTGTTATCAACACAAGATCCTGAAATAGAATATGGCATCTTGTTATAGAATACTCAAAGCAAATGAGGTTGAAACAGCGCTGTATAGTACGAAGCTTGCTTCATGCTAAATTAACAAATATAAAGTATTATTTATTACAAACAATGACAAAAATAAACAAACCTAGGCAGCTCATTCTCTCTTTAATTGAGCACAGTATCAGTAAAAACTAAAAGGACATGGACAGATATGTTGTTGCTGTTGTTGTTGTAATAATATTATTATTATTGTTGTTGTTGTTGCGTTTTGACTTTACTTTGTGTAGTACAAACTGACCCCAAGTCTTAAGCAGTGACTTCAAGAACCAACAAGATTTTTTGTTTCAAAAGATGCAAACAGATAAGGTGTCATGCAATCAGGGAGAATTGTGGTGACAGCACGGAGAGAACTCTATGCAAAGTGTGAAAAGTACCCAAGGGTATAAAAGTACCCATGGTTATAAAAAATGATTTGTAATTCATATATTTTAGGGCTAACAGGGATTTGTTCCACATATTTTTTTTTTGCTCCTTCTATTACTACTTAGAGAAAGTAAATAGTTCTTAATGGAAATCCAAAACAATGCCACAAGGACCAAGTATATAAAGATCATGCTAGATAGAAAACAGAACAGCAAATGTAGATTGTGTAGAAATTAAAATGAGAGCATCAAATAATAAGAAAGAATATAAGAATAAGCCTGATTCATTGGGAACTGTGCAATTTGACCATACAGGCTAATCATTAGACTTGGATAGACTCTGGTGTGTGCATCTACCATTAGCCGTTAATAATGTTAGATGCACACACCTGAGTCTATCCATGTTGAAAACTACCCCACAACCTTCTTCCAACAAAAAACAAGAAGTTTCTTCGAAAATGTCATTAACAAGCTTGTTGAACGATAGGAGACAGTTTTTAAATCAATGGAGACTATGTACTTAACTAATAATTTTTTTTTGTTTGTTTTTTTGTGAGTATATACAATTTTGTTTTTAATTTTCTAATCAGACACGAACTTTTGCAATGATCTAATAACAGAACTCCCTCAAAAATACTATGCCATAAAAAAGGACTCTTGGATACTATCGTTATATATGACACTATTTTATGGAAATTGTGGATGGACAAACTCCCAACTACCATAATCCAATTACTGACTCCTATGGTATTGGAAAAAAAAACTTGCCGAAATTGCTGACCACACACAATTAGGATTCTAAGACAGAGACGTAAATTCGTTACTTATTTCTGATCAGACAAATGTACAGTTTCACTGTTTCAGAAATCTCAGTTCACAGTAGCAAGTTTAGTCCCCCAAATACTTGTGTACCAAAATACAAGTGCCACCACGATTAAATTACGACGCCCGGTATAACAGGCTCCAGCGGAACGAAAAGAGACGCCTTTCGTAATACTGTGACGGCACCGGTCGCGGTTCCGGCTTAGAGGCTTTCAGCTGTTATTGCGCGGAGGCAGCGTGGCACCGCCTCTCATTCGAGCAAGCACGCGAACCATTGCTCCGATCCCGCGGTTCCTCTCGTACTGGACGGGATAGCCGTAGCCACGGCCGACATAACACACTTTCACCACCTTCCCAACCCACGCCTCATGGCACAGTACTTATTTGATAAAGCGGACTTATTATTTCTTCAAATTCTTCGCGGCACCATTATTTTGAATTGGCACGCTTATTTTACAAGTTGAAAAATTCCTACCGGCTTGACTATTCCAGACGGCATTTGTATTTGGTATAAATCACCCGAGAGATAAACGGTAGATTAAGAGACCCCCATTTGCGGACAGAAAAGAATTACCAGTAAGTCGATGTAGACGAAGCGTCACAGGATGCAAATACGTGATGATAAACATTATTTACAGTATTGTGATTTTTATAAGCATCAACAAAAGGGAGAACTTCAAATACAATCAGTAGTGACGACGACTGCAGTTCGACACACTCACAAAGATCGATATCGTGATAGAAATCACGGATATACTTTCTTTAGTCGACACCTATGCCATTTTAAGCGTTTTGCCACCAAACCCAGGATAAAAATTAATACCAAAACGTATAAACTGCAGACTGCTAATGGCATTACAATCGCTACCATAAATTTTGTTATGCGATGGAACTTCATATAGATATTCTATTCACTACTGCAAACATAACGACACCAATATTATTATATATATATTATATTTCTTGGCAAAGTTATAATCTATCAGTCATGGCTATTAGACCCCTCATCGACAAACAGTAGAACTCACAGACCCGCTAAAAACCAACAGGTATTACCACTGCCTTTTTGGAAGACAAAAATATTCAAACACTGCTCCAGAAGTACGTAGACACTATCAAACCATTGTAATACATAAACATTACAATCCTAAACTCTTCAAGTCTGGGGTCAATCGTTATCCATCCTATTTATCTTCACGGTGTTCACTTCTTACTTACTTCTCTTAAATCTATATCATACAACTCACTTAGTAACCTTCTACCTTGAGTGGCTGTTGGGCATCGTATTGGCTGAAACTTAATTTTAAAAAATGCGGCAAAACATCGCGAAGAAGCTGTCGAAGTTAGCTCCTCCTTTAGTTCCTTAACCCTTCACCAGGGGTCTCTCTCCCCTGGCTATAAGTACTGGGTGACCCTTTGCATCGATCTCTTTTTTGCCCTCGTGCCTTGGGCCTTATACCACCTCGCATATGTGAGCTCTCACAGATACAGCGTTTCCCAAATTCTGGGAACACGCTACGAACAATACACGTACGTACGAACACTCACCACAATATACACACATAATATTCACCACACGCACTCAATGTAACTGTCCATGTGCTTGTAACTTGTACTTGTTGTTAATACATATTTTTGTTTGTATATAATTCTCGGTCTTGTTTGTTTTCTTTGTCTTCTTTGGACTTAATTAAAGTCCAACATTCTCATGTAGCTGGGCCGGCTAGCAGGAAATTTTAACCCACGTGTGTTCTTTACATCTGAGACCGCCACGGTCCACTACAAAGCAATACATTTTACTCCGCAACAATTACATCCCCAAAAATAAGATAACAAAAACTAATTCTGATCATATGCTACAATTAAGGATAATCCGACCATTAAAAAGTCTGTTGTGTTCCGTGTCGTCTCTGGGTCCCATCGCTACTGCCTAGAAAAGGACGATTTCATTTTCTTACGCGTTTTTATTAGAAGAGAGGGAGAGATGTGGCAGATTGGATTCTCAGAGGCAGTGGGATGAATTACGTTATGGGAACGCATGTCGCTCTTTAACTTAGCGTCCCTCCACGTGTGATCATAGCCCGTCTCCAGAACCTGGGTGTGGGAAGCGTATCGACGCTTCAAAATTCTTGCGACCTTCACTTGAATTCACGCTATTTTGGACTTATATCAAAAACCCAGACAAAGGCAATGCATCACTCTAAGAATACCAATCGCTGACCATTCTGGCCCTGGACTTCGCATTTTGTAACAAGTCTTTGGACATCTCTCTAAAACATAGTAACTAGACTAAAATCAGGAGCATGGTGCCTATGTGGCGGTTTTTGAGGATTGAATGCATCTACTGTACCTTGTCTCCACATACATACAAATAAACACTTTTTGGTTTCTGGTCGTCGGATCTGATAAGGTAATTTAGTTCATTGTCTTTCTTATCCTCAAAAATCTCAACATAATTTCCTTACACAGTTTTGTCTTTCATTTCGACCTGAAGAAGCCGAACCCTACATATTACGGCAAAACGCGTCGTTTATAAGTTTTCCCACTGACTCACCATCCCCATGAATAACTGGAAAAAGTCAATTATTCAGAACTTCAAACAACTGCCATCTCCGCGAAAAATGAGACGTTTCGTCGGTTTGATTAACAATTATCGATGATTAGATACTCCAATATTCTTCTATATTATTGTTACTTCTCACAGATTTACTGAGAAACAGAACCAAGAACACAAATGTTACGCGTATTAGAGGCTTCCAACAATGCTAAACGTGCCATGTTCAATTTCACAAAGCTAAACTATATTAAAGATAATAATGCTAAACTCACACTGACAATAGACGTCTTCTTAAATGTAATCGGATCAGCTATCCAAGAAGCAAAACCAATAACATTTCTTTTTCTGTTAAATCGAATACAACAGAACAAAAATATACAACTTTTTTTATCTATCAACATGACACTTCTGACACGAGAATTCACAGTGTACAAACATCACAATGCATTAACATATGTTCTATATAAAAATCCAACAAATATACACAAAATGAAATCGAGCAATTGAATTACATTTCCCAGTACACGCTATAAAAATTTAGTAAGTAATATAAAATAATTAAAAATAAAGAAATATTACAATAGCCTACATTTGTCTATTATACTTACTTTTGGGATAAGTTTACTTCAAAGAAATACAGACGGTTAATAAAAAAATAAATTTGATGCGGTATATTTATCTGTTAAATTTTATAAATTTAGAATTGGCTCTAAAAGAACCGCCAGAAATAATTCGGTCAGTGTGAATCACTGTTTTTGAATATATATATACATTTTGTATTTATTGTCCACTCAAAAGGGTGTTTTCCACCCACCTAAATTTAAAAGTTAAGACCCGTCTGGAAGATATATAAGACGGGTCAGCGGTTAACTTTGGAAGGTAAGGATAAATTCGACCAGACGGTGTTAAAATTTTCGACCAGTCGTAATAATTTTCGGTCGGAAGGTAAGGAAAATTTCGAATCAGTCAGAAGCAGCATAAAAATAAGGTTCCAGAAGGAAAAGCTATTTTGGCTCTCACGTGTAAATGAGCTGGGCTGTTTCTTACAGAAGAAGCAAACGGAAAAAAGAAAAGAAGTGAATCAACGGAGACCTGTGAATAGAATTATGTTCTAAAAAGAAAAATAATTGTTAAAAATCCCCGTGAGGCATTTGAAATGAATTTGCCAAAGTCCTTCTGTTTGTTTGTTTGTTTTTTTTTTTTTTTTGGTCTTTCAATTAGGTCAATGCAAATTTTTTAAAGAATATTGTCAACATTATATAAACTTTTTGTTTTACCTTCTCATTATTTGAAGATAGTATTGTATATCTTGTTAAGAGCCGTTATATATTTTGACGTGTTATCTTGCCTTGTTAGTAGAAAAACGCATAAAAAGAAATTTTTGTGCAACCTTTTTTTTAAAATTGTATTTGGCTGTATTATTTTAATGTCTATGTTATAAATGTTCGTTGCTTTCAACTTTCACATTGGAATCTTATTTGTTTTCTTGAGCGCCTTTTTTTATAATCGGAATAAGAGAGGTGACGTTCTCTCTTCTTTCATTTGTTCTCAGGGGAAAATTCTTTTAACACTTCATATCAGGTAAAGATAACATCATAACCGATACATTATCACAGCCATGAATTTTGTCATTGGATTACAGTGAGACATGAAGTAATAGATGAAGGAAAAAGGAAAAAAGACGAAACATCGCAAGAAACAGAAAAAAGATGCAGATGGACAATCATAGCTTTCATAATACACGTCAAATATATGCTTTATATAAGGTAAAGATAATAGTATAGCCGATACACGGTCGTGTGTGTGTGTGTGTGTGTGTGTGTGTGTGTGTGTGTGTGTGTGTGTGTGTGTGTGTGTGTGTGTGTGTGTGTGTGTGCAAATATATTGAAAAATAGGAAAGAACCTTTAGGTTAATAATTCGAAGTTCTTTGGTATTTTGGGCTTAAGGATGAAACAGAACTAGTTACTTTAATTTAATTTCTATTATTGAATTGGAAGTTTTTATCTTCTGTTTTTGAAACATGGTAATTCTTATGTAGCGATGGAATCATATTTTTTTTTATATATATATATATATATATATATATATATATATATATATATATTGGGTGGCCAAATATGTCAGTCGATAAAAAAAAAATTAAATTACCTCGGATCGGGGGAACGAAATTTCAATCAGTTCTCTTCATGTAGTTTTTTTCACCTATATGGAGGACGTCACATCAAAGCTACGACATATCGTTTGTGTTCTAATGGAATTGTTGAGATGTTCCACATGCAACTGAAAATACCACAGTCCATGAAAAACAACCCACATAGCAGGGTTGACAATTTACACTTGCTGTTGTTTTCAATCAGGAACGTCGTCAAAGAACTAATGGGATAAATTCTATTAGAAATGGTATTTGGTACTTCTTTGATCCTACAAGATCAGAGAATTGTCAACTATCTGTGATGTAGTAACAATATTGTTCACCGGATAACAAAAGTTCTTTTCTAATCAAGATAGCGTAAGCGTAGGATGTATGAATCAGCAGATTAGAGACAGTCCCTCGTGTTTTTGCTAGAAGTCTTTTTAACTGTCTCTCCGTGTTTTCTTTGGGTATCTCGAATGGATTTCGACTTTCACAACTGTAAGATACTACACTATCCACAACCTTTGCACAGAATTTTAAAGACAAAACGATGAGATTACAATTTAATCTTACGAGAAGCAAAAACCAAACAATCGTACGTTCCAAAAGATTTATGCACGTGCAAATATTTTTTAAACGAATGACACAAAAGCTAAATGAACTCAAATTACTCCAGACATTATAAATTGATTTCAATGTCATGGGAAACATTTCGGTTCATTAACTTTTTATCAGAAGGTAAAAGTCATTCTGCCCTCACATTATAATGCAAGAATTCTAAATTAGAAACGTTTAAAGGTACATTTTGACAAAGAAATTTTCATCTAAAATTTTAAACAGCCATTGATTTATATGTGCTGTTTCGTCATTATTAAATGCAAGGATATCATCTAAATGCACAAATACACACAATTCTCGTGAGTAAATATTTTATTCTTTTTCTATATGTCCTGTTTCTTTCAGGACATAGGTGATCATGGTTCTCCACAATTTCTTGTCCTTTGTAGCTCTTAATAATTTTTTTTGTTATCTCTCCTGAACCCTGTTTCGCCATACATTAACACAAGCTCGCTAAGTAGGCTATGCTTCGTTGTTTCTCTCTGTCCCTCTTGCTTTCAATTTGTTCCGTGAGTATAAAATTTTCGGAGCATTCTTTCTTTATTATATGTCTAGAAATTTCAAATGTCTTTTCCTTCTTGTTTCTATTTGTTTCTATTTTCTTTAAAATTTCGAATTGCATACATGTTCAATACATAGTATTCTCATCATCCTTCTGTAGAACCACATTTATGTTGTTGTGAGGAGATTGTTGGAACTGTTAGGTAACCTTGACATATTTGGGAAAGATATTAGAATAATCCAGAACTTATACTGGTAGTAAATTACCTGCATACAAATAGAAAATGTATTCAGTAAATATACAAAAATAGAAAGGGGTGTAAGACAAGTATGTATTTTCTCTCCGGACATATTTTGTTCGTAAAGCGTCGAAATGTTGTTGCCGCCTTTTTATATTCGAAACGCTTTATTATTCTTTTCAAACAATTCATAAATTGTAGTTACTGCTGTCTTCGGGACATCATCCGGATGTACTTGTATATTGTGATAAGCTGAAGTTAAGTTTATTTTTGAAAAACATCATTTGTTGACAAGTTTATAGTTTGTGGGAATTTGCCGGAGGATATAACAGGAAGTTTATGTTTCCACGGCAATGAGAGAAGTGTGTAAAAGTATCTTCTACGCATGAACTCCGTACATTAGTTCCGGTTTTTGTTAGAAAAGAAATTCAAATGACAAATGTACTTTTGGACTGCTGAAATAGCTGGTGAAGATAATTGTATCTTACCATCCCAATACAGCATTTCTATAGCCGCGATGTAGTAACACTTATTTATATGGGAGAATGAAAACAAGGACATGTGTATAACATTTGAGAGAAGGAACGTTATAGCTACATATTTACAGATAATATAATTAGGCAGTAGTTTGTTCATGCAGAGAAAAAAAGAAGTGAAAAGAGGTCTTACCAATGAACTGACTTGGTCGTGCATTGCGTCAGTAACGTGGCTACAATATAAAAGACTAGAGAATGGTCTACGTTGGACGTGATGTTGTTCTGGGGAATTGGTTCCTGCTAACGATTGTCAGATTGTCATATGACGCATTTTCTACTCTTTAGTGTGAATTAATTATATCTGAGTCAAGGATAGATATTTAAGTTTTTTAACCCTAGAAGTGTGCCTCACTAACAAAAAAAAAAAAAAAATACAAGTTTTAAAAAGTCCGCCATCCAAGGTGTCACCTGAACAAATTTATGCACCTGTACTGAAAACCAGCACAGAAAATGTGCAAACAATGTACGAACCAAATAAAAAGTAAAAAAGGATCCATTCACAAATAGTGAAGAAAGGAAAAGTCTGTTGCGGGCATTACTCTACGTCCAGTTTGAGTTGGGAATAACACGTGTCTTCTGAAATACCCACAACAAAAATGGTGGACTCGATATGTGAGTCCACGTGAATAAATGCAAAGAGACAAGAACCAGTACATGTACAAACAAATGATAATGTATTAACAAGAAAGGTATACAAGTGACAAAAACAATGATGTGTATAACAAAAGAATGTGAAAACAATGTTGGTCCAAAAGATGTCAGGTGAGTGAACGTGTGTACGTACGTGTGTTGTGTGTATGTGGCTTATTCATGCGTTTCCTAATGCGGAACGCGTTTTTCCGCGAGAGACTTACATGTTGACGTGTAAGCAGAAAAAGGAAGAAAATAGTGAGAAAAAATATCGCAGAGTATTTATAGTGCAGGAGAGCGTCCCCTAGTAGCGGCTTCAGGAAATTAAATGGAGTTAACCCTACAAGCTGTCGTTAAGTTCGAGTTAAGCAGTAATAATACTAGTATTGATACATGTAGCTGAAATGGAAAATATTAACACAAGAGATATTTGTGTCATCTTGCATGGCGACCAGACCGCGTCAGTGTGTGTTTTGGTACATCCGACACTACATGGGATGGAAAATTAATGGAATGTCCACGTAAAGCCGTGTAGTATTTAAAAAGGTAGGTTTTAGCCCGTCCAAAGAAATATTCTGGTCTACATTTTTAACATATATATTGTGGTACTTGGGTTGGCTTCTGAGGATCATGAAGGTAGCTGTGGCATGTGAGATTTTGCAGAGTCACATACGAAAGCATGTTTACAAGAATCAAAAGGTTTCAGTATGGATTTTGGACTCTGCGTGCTTGGGGATTGTATGTCAAATTACCCATCCTAGCTGTCGACGAAGGAAATGTGGATCATGGCTTTCTATGGAGTCTGGAAGAAAAACTGTCCAGGAAGTCTAACCGTGAAACCACGCACTATCTCGAACATTGAATGTTATCCTTTACTGCCGTAAAGACTAAGGAGATTTGTTTCAGCCAATTTTATTGGTTTAGCGTTGCCGAATTAAAAATGCGGTAGAAACTTACCACCATGTCATTTGCTTCAGGATAAGAGGTAGTGGCATAGGTTCCCTTACCACACAAAAGCTTAATTCACTGACAGCGTAAATCAGATTTGAATTAGCTGACTCTGTATGTGTTGAGGAATGTCCTGTGTTTGACAATAAACTACATCCGACAAGTTTTCAGGAGTATGGAATCACCTCTTAATTGCTGTTGTTCCCTGGTCCATCCTGACTCGGAGTGGTAACACCTGTTAGGGTCTCAGCTATGGGCAAATAATGAACCCCCAAACTAGGGTCAAAACACTATGTAAGTATAAAAATACATTTTTATCGTAAAAATACCATTAGTACATTTTCATAGTAAAAAAAAAAAAAAAAATACCAGCAATATATTTTTTTTTAAAAAATTACCGGCAATGCATTTTTTGCCAAAAATAAATAAATAAATAAATAAATTACCAGTAATGCATTTTTGTAAAAGAAATTGCTAATGCTCGCAAGAAAATTAATTTCGGCATTAAATAACCATATGGAGTTGATATGCCGCTAAACAAACAAACAATAAATAATGTGTTGAGAACAGCTGGGACACCAAAACGGAATATCGATCTAGAAATAAATATTTTTGTGGAAGTGGCTTGTTAATTTTAACGCCTCGAAAACGAAACTGCTCTTTATTAATAATCTTAAAGAACCTGTTTTGCATCATCATTTTTTCCATCATCATTGGTGATGCTAATCTTCAGGGAAGTGGCTAACTGTACTTTCTTGTTCTAACGTTTTCCACTGATATGAAGTGGAATAATTATAATGAATCAACAGCTAAATCTGCTGCTAGAAAATTCGGTTTACTCGTGCTATACGATTTTTATCGACAAAATCTTGCACATTTGTAGGTCTCCTATTTGCGCGTGTATTGAATATTGCTGTCACATCTGATCTGGTGCTTCCGTAATGCTTCTAGAGATTCTTGACAAAATCCTAGGAAGAATCAGCAACGTTATTGGGTTTGACCTGAAAACTCATCTTCTCTCACTTTCCCACCGCCGCAACGTAGCTTCCCTTTGTTCTTCTATAAATATTTTCACGGTAATTATTCTGATGAATTTAAAAGCATTAATATACTGACAGCTAGGTCTCATAATTTTACTGTTTAAATTGATAGTTGTTACTGTAACTTCTATGCTAATTGTTTCTTCTCTCGCACCTCGTTTGTGAAACTCTCTTCCGGCTTCCTATTTTCCTGTCATCTACGATCTTCAAAAATTTAAATGTAATGTCAATGATTATCTTCTGTCCTATTGAATCGTATTCTTTTATTGCCCTTTCCGTTTCTTTCCCTTTCAGTAACCCGTCGCGTTTTTGTAGCTTTATTGCTTTGCTTGGGGTGAAATGATTAAAAAAAAATGTCCTTAAGGGGGAATGATTAGCGGAAAAAAACGATCAATCATGTTAGCAAAAAGGTGTAACCTTCACAGAATGTAGGGGTCGGTATTCACCTGGATGAATCGTCCATCAAGTGATGGAAAAGAACCAAATGTGTATGTGCGTCTTCCAAATTTAACTTTTTGACACTGAAGGTAGTTTTTTGTTCAAAGATTGAATATCCGGCTTTACGTGACACCACCAAAAACAAACACTGTCGTGCTAATGTCGTGCTAAAACATTAGCACGAGAATGGGACAAATTATGAAATGTAAAGAGAAAGGTACGCTGCAAAACCTCAAGAACGAAGAAAACAAAAAAAAAAAAAAAACAAAAAAACAAAACAAACAAAACAAAACAAAAAAACAAACGTAGTCGACTTGTGCTGGAGTCACACAAAATTTCCAGGTCGCTGTTAGGAACACTAATTTTTGTCAGTTTCAAGTACGAAGTATTATCCATGAGAAAGTATTGTTGTTGCTTTTCCTCTGTCTTTTTATCTGGTATCCTGTATAAGAGTTAAAAAGGGCATTGATGCAACGTGACATAGTATCCACAGGAACGTTATCCATACCTTTAATAAAACCAATATCTGAGGTAAACTTGAACGAGGTATATTTGTCTGAAATAGATTGGAATGCGCCCGAAAAGGGTATATGATCAGTCGCGATGTGGAAGACGCACCTTCCAAAAGCTATCGAAAATATTGTACCACCAAACAAGCTGCTAGGAGTTGTTGTCTGAAGGTGCTGTAGCTGGCCTCCATAGGTAACAATTTCCAAGTAAATATTTGGTTAAATTTGTTTAGCGGCATATCAGCCGATATGGGTTATTTTACGTCGAAATCTAAATATTTTGAACACAATTTTATGCCTTCAACTAAATATATACTATAAATAGCTATTGTTGGTAATTTTACTATAAATAGATATTGTTGGTAATTTTTTCATATGAAAATCTATTGCTGGTATTTTTACTATAAAAATGTATATTTATACTTTAACGGTATTTTGTTTGGGGGTTCACTATTTGCCCATAGCTGGGACCCTAATAGGTGATTCAACCTCTGGTCAGGGCGGAGCTGGGAACAACAGCAATTAAGAGGTGGTTCTACGCTTCTCAAAACCTCCCCCCCCGATAAGAGTCCTTATTGCCGGATCTAGTTTATCGCCATTCTCGGGACTATCCAAATAAAGAAAAGAAAATGGCTTTCACTGGTCGTCGATCTTTTGATGCGAAACAATATTCACGCCAAGTGAATAATCATTAACCACCAAACACAACTCTTTTCTTGAGGCTATCAAGTGAGGCTTTCACTGCATGAGACAAAATAAACAAAAATAGATTCAATTTTATGAAAAGCTGCTAGGCCCGCGCCAGATAAAACTATGTCACAATTTTTGACATTTGTTAAAACATTTTTTAATGGTTTGAATATTTAGAAAGAAGTGTGCAATATATATTAATTATCTTTAAGAGCTGGTGTAGTTTTCTCATGGCTTTAGGTATAGGGAAATTAAATATAGCTGTGAGCTTTAAAGAAGATGAAAAATTGCTGAACTAATATGATGTTCTAGAAAATGATGTCGGGTTTTTACCAAACTCACATTTACTAAGTTTTTGGAAACGCTCAAAAGCGATCTAGACTCGTTGCACCATGGAAAAACCGACTGTAAGAACATTCCTTCTTTTCATTTCTGGAAGTGTATAAAAAGCAAGAGAAAATAGAGCTCTGCATTTCCTGTATCTAACCAGATTTTTGTATGATGCAATTCTCACTACTTGACATGTGCATAAATGACAAATGAGATATGGACAGATTTTATAATGTTACAGGACTCTATTAACTAAAATCATAGTATCATATACATATACCTTTATTAAGCATTCATGGAAAAAAGTTGCAAACTTTATATATAAACTAAAATCACCCATCTCCTTTTTCTTATATTATTGTATTTCAGCGCGCATGTTGCAATATTTGAAGGAAGCTTAACCTTATTTTCTGTTACTTTCTCTCCTTTCTATTATAGTAATGAGGAAATGTACATCTTCTGTCTCTTGTCAACTTTTCTCTCTGTTTAGTCCCAAAACCTTCTACTTACGAGTTAAATAATTAACCAAATACAGTACTAGATTGGCAAGAAGGTCTCATCAATTTACAGTTGAATTAGCTAGATGTAACTGTAAGATCTGTGCTATATTCTCTCGCACTTCTCGCGCTTGTGGAACTCTCTTCCGGCTCCATGCCTTCCAGTTAACTTTGATCTTCAAAAATTTAAGTGCAATGTCAACCGCTATCTACCGTATTCCTGATTACTCTTCTATTGTTCTCGTCCCTTAGTAATGTTTCTGTTTTCTAATTCTTTCACACCCAGTAACCCTGTATCTAAGTATTTTTACTGTCTTGCTTGAGATAAATTCGAGTTAAAAAAATCAGTGTTTAATAACGGTGTGTGTATAAGATTCTATACGTTCACCTAATAGAGATTTTCGTGTGACAGAATTTAGTAACTGTGTGGATAAATTATTCATTGTTAACGAAAACGTCCTTATATCTGTTTCTGTGAAGAAATGCCTTTGCGTTATGAAGCCCTTCATTAATTGGTGTGAGACAGCATAGATACACTTAGTTGAAACAAAGCGACTGAACTCGGGGTATGTGCCTCTCTGTCTGATGTGCTCTGATTGAACAACTTTCTTATAGTTCATGAGTGGATCAAGTTGTGGTGTTATTAGAATTTAATTTGAGATTCACTATTACAATGTGTTATAAGTTCACGTTTTAGCCTCTTTTCTGATTTTACCCCGACTTTAACCCCTGCTTTCAAATCCGACTTCCAAAACCTTGATCCTTATCAGAGATAGAATATATTTTCTGACGAATGAGAGACCTGGAAAATTTTAAAAGCAATCTGACCACTCTTGCCCTGACCATGGTGCCATAAAGTCGTGGGGTAACACTTATAACTTCTCGGACCCTTGCTTCCAAAGACCAGCTCCCGAACCATTAATTCTTATCAGAGATAAGAATATATTTTCTGACGAATGAAAATGTATAACAATTTTGGAGGGAAAAGTTCCCGATATTTCTGAGCCTTCTAATCTCGATAAATACGGAGAATATGCGCCTCTTTGGCAGTGAGTACTTGACATCATCTGTGATAACATCAGGTCGCCGATAGTAACACCAGTCTTCTCCGGAAACTGTTTCAAAAAAGAAATCTACATGCTGGGCTCTAACGACAGAACGTCGGCCCTCTACTAAAAACTAATTGAGATCGGCTTCCTTGCACCTAGAAATTCCTGTTGTCGGCCTATGAACTCACTCCATTACAAATTACGGATCTTCCGACTGTTTTCTCATCAACAAGAGCTCTGAAGAAATCTATGTGAAGAACAATTTACTTGTTTAAAGAACTTTTAGGCGCCCAGAGAAATATTGAGCAAGCCTTTATGAACATTTTTCTTCCTTTGGGATAAGGAATTTTCTTCTCCCTTTCTTTCTCTCATATTTGTGTATATCCCTTTACCTTTTTTGCGTATGTAAATAAACATTTTCTTATTGTTACACCCAATCAGGGATTCGAGTTTTTCTTCCGCGTAAAAAAGGTAATTGTCCACTCTAAACTTTCAAGTCGTTGTTGCTTTTCGATTCTGTCACCTTTAACCTTCACTCAGCAAATACATATCACAGAAAACCAACAGATATGGTCTTTTTTAGATATAAAAAATAAAGTTAATTGTAAAGCGTAATTGATGTTGTTTCAGCCGTGACTTAAATAGCTTGTATCTGTATTCACTTCTTTTCAATGTCACTAAAAAAAGTAAAGCTTCTAGAGAGTTTCAGTAGATCTATTCTTTTAGGTTGTACCTCCTATTCATTTTAGGTTGTACCTCCTATTCTTTTTAGGTTGTACCTCCTATTCTTTTTAGGTTGTACCTCCTATTCCTTTTAGGTTGTACCTCCTATTCTTTTTAGGTTGTACCTCATATTCCTTTTAGGTTGTACCTCCTATTCTTTTTACGTTGTACCCCCTATTCTTTTTACGTTGTACCTCCCTTCCGCACTCAAAAAGGTAGGGTCAAGCTTCTTTGCCGAAGGACTGCGGCATACCAAAAACAAAACTAAGAGAAACAAAATGATCTTTTACTTTGCCTCTGCCAATACATACACGTGTTGGGCTTCACATTGTCATTCTGACTTTGGGTCGAATTCGCTCTTGTAGAGAGATGATTATATTTTTTTAAGCACGAGAAGTCGACCAGAAAGTAGTTGCATGCGTTGTTTCTTTAAGTCAGAAATAACAAATTTCAGTGAATACAGTAACTTAACTATGTCGATGCATTGCATACGTAGAAATACAAAGACGAAATTAATGAGAATAAAATCATCTGAATAATATTGCAGTTAAAGAATAATTTTTAAAAAAGATAATTAGTAATAATTGGTAAAATTAGTGATAATTGGTGAAAAACAATTTGGATATTCTTTTTTGCAAGAAAAAGTTTTTGAATGATTCCAATATGCGTCAAACAAAACGGTGAAAGAAAGAAAGTAAGTAAGAAAATAAATAAATAAATCGAATTCTTCCTTATTAAATTAAATATCCCATGCTGATTATTCTGGAATAACAAACTAACGCACGCACTCATACAAACGCTTTTTGTCTTTTTTAGTTTTATTTGCTGTTTTTCTTTTATTTCCTCCTTGTGCTGAGAAAAAAAAAACATTACCTTGAGCTCCACTTGCTCATTTTCTTTTAGGTGAAAATCGATCATTATTCGCAACATTTTTATCAAACTCTGAAACTAGTTTTGTTGTCTTCACATTCACATGTAAATAATGTGAACTTATACTAATTTTTAGAAATTTTACAAGAAGTTTAACGATTTTAAAATATTTCAAAATTTTATTTATTTATTTTTTCGTAAAAAGAAAGAATGTTTTTGTTTGTACTTTTTGTTTTATTTTTTTCCTGCTATTTAAACCAATTATATATATATATATATATATATATATATATATATATATATATATATATATATATATGTGTGTGTGTGTGTATATATATATATATATATATATATATATATATATATATATATGTATAAACAAAAAATCGATACTATATCATTTATATTGCATCAGTTTGATAAGTGACTTTAGTGTTAACAGTTTTTTTTTTAATTCCTCAGAGAACGACTAAATAAAAATAAATGAATTATTTTTCTCATTGTTAGCTATTTGTTGAAAATTCAATGCAATTTTGACTGGCACCGTTTGAATTGTCTCCCTTGATGCTAACGCGCCTGCGCATTACGTTAGCAAAGAAGCATTACGAAGACGAGAACTATTTGTTGAAAAATTGCTGCTTTAACTACGTGTCTGCTCAAGTTGTAATCATTTAGCTAACTGGAAGTCCCACACAAACTATGGGTGTTAAAATGGTGAAGATTGCAATAATATATTGTCTCCTTCATACATTCTCATTAGCTGCAATTTCTAGACCTCGAGGTGTATCCATATCTAGTAAGTAAATTCAACTCAAACACTTTAAAACTTCAAACTTCGTTTATATTTTTGTCCTCTTACTTCTTATTTTAGGTAAATTTAATTGGAAAAATCCACCCGAGCAGAAGTTTTTTTCGGTATTAAAGAAAAATAGTACAAATTTGCAATAAAATATTGTCGATCTATATTTGAGATTAGTCAATTGAATATTTATCAATTGCAACATTTTCTTAACGCACTACACAAGGTTTTCGATCTTTTAAAAGTCGACGTGTATAATTAAAAAATAAAAAATAAATAAATAAAAAATGGCATATTTTAAACCCTAGCAGAAATTCATCATGTATTTAAATTCTACACTTTACGTTGTAAACGAATTGTATGCGCAATAAGATTTGATTTTTATTTTATATTTCCACAAGAATTTGTTTTGCATTTTTTGTTTGATCAGTTTTTAGTACATAGGCACGTGTGATATTTTCTTTTTTAAGTAGTTTTATTTTTTTTCTCGCTTTAGTATTCAAAATTAAAATCTATGAATTAGTTTTTTAAATAAATAATAATGACTAATTATTGACAATATTGTTCAAATCCAGACGAGCTTAAACAAAATATTGTCCTGGTTAATCAATAATTTAAAAAAAGAAATCAAAAATTGTTTCGCACTTAAAAATAAACGTAAAGTTCAATTTTTATTACTCAATATTTAATAAATAAATGAAGTCAGCTACATTGAGCTTTCATAATTTGACTTGCATTTTTTTTTTTATGAAAGACTTATTGAACGGTACATAAGTGAAATTTAGATTAGAATTTTAAAAACATTTTTTCTTTCTATAAATAATTATGAATTATGTTTTAAAATAATTTATGTATTGTAATTTTTTGCAATCTATTATTCCCAATTACCATGAAAAATGTTTACTGTTTTTTACTACGCTATTAAAATTTGAAAAGGACTAATAATACAATGAAAGTAAAAAATAAAATTAAAACGTGTTTTGTTTTTTGTAAATTTTAAGACATAATTCAAGTTGGCACTTTAAAATCAATATTTTTTTCATATAATACTAAAAAAATTGTTTCTTTAGTTTTAAAAATGCTCATTTAATGTGTTGGTGTTGAACAAACAAATGTGCCTGAGCAGGCGTCTTTAGCAGGGATTAGCTAGCTGCTCTAGCAGATGGGTGTACTTAGAAACAATAGCCAACTGTTAATGTATTATCTTGAATGACATAATAATAAACTAAAACATACTATCAGCTGGAATTTTAATGTTAGTAGTTTAAGTTAAAAGAAATTAGTACTCACAAGCAGGTATTATCAAATGTATTCTTCCTTTACATGTCTTGTCCTTTTAGAACATTGGCGATCATTCTTTTTAGTATTAGTAATGTTTGTCTCTTTATTATACTTTCCAGTACATCATCTGCCATCTATTTACATAAGCCCGTTAGGTATGTTACTTGCTGTTATCCTCTATCTCACAAAATGTCCTGTCAGTATCAAATTCTCCAAGCCTTTTTCCTTGTTATGTCTCCCAGAAATTTCAATTTTTTAAAACAGTTTTAAAGAAAAAAATCTTTAAAAACTTCATTAAATGTATCTCTGGGTCATGTAATGAGAAAGGAGGGCTTGGAAAATCTGATACTCACAGGGTGGATAGAGGGAAAACATGACAAGGGAAAGCAACATGTCATACTTAATGGGCTTACACTTAAGCAAGTGGATGGCACAACAGGGTCTGGAAGAAATAAAAAAAAAATGTCAAAGCTTATTGAGGGCTACAAGGGACAGGAGGAAATGGAGAGCCATGATTGCCTGCACCCTGAAGGGACACTGCATATAAAAGAAAGAAGACTGCCAAAGATTCATGAAAAAAAATGAACAAAACTTAATAAAAATTAAGATTTTATCAAAATCTTTATCTTTAAGAGGAAAGACCAAAGCATTTGTGATCCTTTTCAGAATGTTCCAAATTTTGTTTCACTTGTGTAAGCAGGAGACCATAGATTAGTATAGGAAATTTTAGCATTTTTTTGGTAATCAAAAACATTGATTTGGAAATTCTTCAAAAATCAAATAATTGTTAGATCTTAGTGAAACTTTCAGAACTTATTCACAAATGAATGAAATTATTTTAGAAATGTTTCTTTTTGATAAAATCTTGGTAAAAACTTTTTTTTTTTTACATCTGTTGGCCCTCTTCCCCTACTTAATTATTTTATGAAATTTCAAGAAATTCATTTTTGTACAATCTAATAATATTAGTTATACTCATTACTCCTTGGAGAGTTTAAATCCTCAAATTTTTTTTTTTTTTTTTTTTTTGTAAAATAGGACCCCCAGTTACTGAAAATCTGCAATAAAAATAAGACATTATTTAATTAGAAAAGCTTTTAATTGCTTTAATGAATAAGATATATTAAAGACATGATTGTCTTGAGAAAAAAATTTTTTTTTTTTTTTGATGAATGATGAATATTTACAAAAATTGTTTTCATTTTTTAAAATTATTAATTAGAAAAATTTATAAAGTTTTAAATCTTTTAAAATTATGTATTAATTTGTGCTGGTTAGGTGATATTGTCATTAAGTAAAAATTATATTTACTAATCATAAATGGAAAAGATTACCCCCAATATTTTAAAAAGAATTTTTTTTTTTTTTTTATGTGTATAAACATGCCAATTTTTATAAATACATAACATTAGCAAAAAATTAGAATTATAGTAAATTTAAAGCAAAGTACATAAAATTCAATAAAACAATAGACTACACCTACCTCTGTCTTAAAAAAAATGCATTTCTGCAATATTTTAAAGTAAAAGTAATATTTGTCTCAACTCAGATTAAACTTCAAATCAGCTAATATTCCTCAAATAAAGTTCCAGAAAAATATATTTTATTTTTGAAAGATTTTTAATAAAGAAAATTACATTATGCTATCTAAAAACTGTCAATTTTGCTGATCAAAAAAATATAAGATATTTAACAAAAATTTTGGACTTTCTTAGAAATATTAAAACGTAAAAAAAATAATCAAAAAATAATTTGATCTTTCCTCTTGATAATAACAAACATTTAGACAATAAAAAATTATTTTAATCAAGTTTGAGGTCATTATTATCCTGCTATGTTCATTTTCCAGCGATCTCATATTGGTACCTATACTATCATTGCTGATTTAAGAAAAACAAAATTTTTAACTAAAATTTAGAACACGTTAGAAAAGACTAAAGAATTTAATAAAAGAATCAAAATTTAGACTTTCATCTTAATAACAAATATTTTAACAATAAAATTTGTTTTTGTTTGAGTTTATTTCATTGTGGTTTGCTCTTTTTTAGGACATTTTTAAAGGACCTAAACTTTTTTTAAAAACATTCTGTATTAATTTGCAGGGACAAGTGGCATTGTTATTAAAATATATCTATATACTAATCATAAATGGAAATGCTCTTTACAATCTAACAGTCCATAGTATTTTAAAAAGAATTTGGTATTTTTTGTTTTGTGTCTGTAAACATATTTTTTTAGGAATGTCCATACATGGCATTATCAGAAAATAACAGAAATACGGATAATAAATTTAAAATTTATTGCTAAGTTTTTATAAAATTTTTGCAACAAGCATCTTCATAATTAAGGCTAAAATATTCAAGATATTTTAAAATTTGTTTCATCTACATTTCATCTATAATGTCGATTAATGTCAAGAAAATGTGCCAGTGTTTTAAAAATGCATAAAAACTTCATATGTGAAATAGATTTTTTTTAAAAATTAGCATTGGCTTAGCAGAGGCAATGACTACGTTTCAAATAAGAGCTAAATTTGAATTCAAAGAAAGTTATTTTTTGTTTTTGAAATGATCATTAAATTCACATCAAATAAATAGTACATTAGGTCCTGCCACTTGTTCACTAAAAAAACAATAGAGCATGATGAAAAAAGGTCCCAAACTTAATAACAAAGTCTTAACCATCAAAATGTTATGTTGTTATTAAGAGGAAAGAACAAAGTATTTTTTGATTATTTAAAAAAATTTAAATCTTTTTAACACATTCGAAAATTTGGTTAAATATCTTTTTTTTTTTTTACATCAGCACAAAATGTAATTTTACAATTAGTATTTCTCGCCCTTGTTTTCCAGTGAAAGACACATTGATTAGAAAATTCTTGCAAAAATCAAATTATAGTTGGATTTTAACAAAACCTTCGGGACGTATTCACAAATGAATGAAATTATTTTATAAATTGTTTTAGAAAATCTTGGTAAAAATATTTTATTAACTATGTTACCCGCCACTTACTTAATTTCATGAAATTTTACAAAATTAAATTTTCTTTTCCAGAATTTTGTTTTCTTAATTAAAATAGGGATCCTTGGTGTATGTAAATCATCTAATTTTTATGTTTTCAAATATTTTCTATTTCGCCAAAAATCTGCTCTGAACAGTAAACTAAAAAAAAAAAAAAAAATGAAATCAAACAATGACATTATTTAATTAGAAAACCTTTTTAAAAGAAGTTATATTAAGGACGCTATTGTCATAAGGAAAAGAAAATTCAATGAATAATGAATTTTTACAAGAATTTTTCCATTTTTAAACATTTTAATTTAAAGATGGTTTAAAATTCTGCATTACTTTCTTTCTTTTAGGTAAAATTGTAATTCAGTGGAAACGAAATTTACGAATCGAAAATTGTAAAGCCTAATATACACTTTTTTGCTATAATATTTTAAAAATATTTTTTTAGTTTTTATTTTTACTTTAAACTTTCCCATTTTTTCATTTATGGTAACCTATATGTAACATTATTATGTAAGAATTGCTCTCAATTTTCAGAGATATTCGCTTCTCTGCAATTCATTATATGTTTACGTCTAATTTAAAATTAAAAAGATATTAAAAACTATAAATAAGTAATGAATAAAATATAACATTTCATAAATAATTGAGATACCTCCATCATGTTATTTCATCTCAGATATTAAATTTTTAAATTAATCTGATAAAATTTTATTTTTTCAGAAAGCATCTTCTAAAAGTCAATAAAATATTAGATAAATGCTGAAAACATGTTAATTTGCAAAATTACTATGTAGGGAAAAATCAAAATAAATGCGTTCACTTAGATTTCATAAATTTATGTCAATTCTGGTCCACCATACTAAACCATCAACACATTCGACCATCAAATTATCGATGGGCATGTGAGAATAACAAGGCCGCATGGGAAAGAAATGCTTGTTTAGAAAATTTTAAGCTATGAGTAATTAAAATTTGTTTTACAACAGATTAATTTGACATTAAATTTGCTAATTTTAAGAAAGTATCGTTTCAGAAATGTACATTTTATTTTTGCAGGACTTTTGAAACTGAGAATTATTTTCATTAAGTTTTAAGTAAACATCACTTGTAATTAAAAAATAGTTGTTTTTCAAATAGTTTAACAAAATATGATGAAACTTAGAGGTAACGTTTAAGGTGACTGTCAGCAGGAGGTAACGTTTAAGGTGACTGTAAGATGCAATTTTTTAAGTTGAGTGTTAGTAGGAGGTAATGGCAGTATACAACAAAGAGACAGTCGCCCGTATTTTCAGCTTGGCTCTTTTTAATGCCAAATTTCTGAAATCTGGCATTTTTTTATGTTGGTTTGGTGCCAGAGAATTGATTTGACATCTTTGATTTATTTTGTTTTTACATGATAAACAGTATATTACAGCTGCTATTCTACACAATCTTTTCAGTTCATTTTCAGTATAAGCACCAAAAGCCCACGGTAAGGAAAATGTTCCATTATAGTGTGGAATTGCCTGATTATTTTGGAAATGACATTAAAAGTTTCTGCTATATTGCTGTTTAAAACCTATGGACAATGTAATTTCATCTTTTTTTGCATCCCGTCAACAGAACAGCTGTCATTGGCTTTGTTTATATACGTTTGCCTCGAATAGTTATGCTGTGGGGAAGCTTAATTTCTCTTTATTACTGCACAATACGCAAAGTTTAAAACGAATGCGTCATTTCAAACATAACAGGAAAATGACACACCTGAATTATGAGAGATTTCGGCGCTTTTTATCATCAGATCTTTAATCCAGATGGAGGAAGGGATCTCAGAAATTTCCAATCAATAGGAAGAAATTTCTCTTTCATAATTCTCTATCATATAAATAAATAATGACAGTTTTGTTCCCTAGTGAATGGAGATCAAGCGACAACAAGGTGCATACTTGAAGTATGGAGGGAAAATGAAGAGGAAACACACTTGTTATATTTAACGAAACAAGACAAGGAATTTATTCATACATTTGAAATTATCAGGAGCTTGTTTTATGAAAAGGAATCAAATATTTAAAGTTCTCCGATGTTTCTTTCTTTAGTCACTAAGTTTTTTAAATTAAAAAAAAATCTTACAGATGCACATACAAAAAAAAAGAATAATAATAAAACAGTTATTTTTCTATCAATAGATGTAATAAGTAAGGTAAAAAATAAATTTCCCATTAAAAAAAATTACATTTTATGAAATTTATCTAAAAAATTTTAATCATAAAGTATTATTAAAATTCTAGACAGAAGACTCTACAAAAAAAAAAAAAAAAAACAAGATTTTTCCAGGGACTCTGACTTGTATGACTTAACTTACTGAAAATAATAAATTTAATCTAGTTACCTCCAAAAATTGGGTATACCTAAGATCTAAATGTATTTTTCATAAAGGTAAAATCTTTTTTGAAGCTTTCCAATCACTTCAACTGAAAGCTAAAGGATTAAATTTTTTAATTCCAGAAAAAAAATACTGTAGAGTATTTCAAATAAAATGCTTCAAAAAAAAATAAAAAAATAATCAAAACGGCCATTTTTAACTTTTTTTAGTGAAATGTAAACAAACTAATTTTTCAGTTTCAAAATTCCCGCTAAAATAAGATATACATTTCTGAAACGTTACTTTCGTAAAATTAGCAAATTTAAAGTTAAATTAATCTGTTCTGAAACAAAAATCACTTACTTATAGCATAAAATTTTTTAGACAAACATTTCTTGACCTCGGGGTCTTGTTATTTTCACGTCTCCATCGATAATTTGATGGCTGAATGTGTTGACAGGTTTAGTACGGTGCATCAAAAGTGACATAATACTTTCTTTTTGTTGCTTCTTATAATTATTTAAAATACTATAAAAATTACTTACATTATTGAGTTACTTCAATCTTTCATTTTTTAATAGCTAACTTTATTAATTATTAATATTACATTACAGTTATTACATGTTTAATTTAATAACTGAGATAATAACTAATAAATTTATTATTATATTAATAATTAAAATATCTCACTGAGTTATTAATTGTTTAAATTGATTAATGAGATAATTTTATTATCTCAATTTAATTTTTAATTTAATAACTGAGAGTGAGATAAGACCTTTACATGTCAAGGGCTTTACCCAAGGAGGAGACAAGGTTTGAAACACGTAACCTTTTTAACCATAATGTCACTTAGGAGATATCATACTAAACAAAAATATAACATTTTGATACACAAGAAAAAAAATCTTTTTAATTATGGTAAAAAGTTTTGGTAGCATTATTTGTATTAAGCTTTTAATTTTTACTTAGTAAATACAGTCTCACTTTAAAAGCTTAATCACTCTGCATGAAAGAAAAAACATTTTTTAAAATTAAAGAAAAAAAAAAAAAATGAAAAAAAAACTGAAAAAATTAAAAGAAAAATGCAAACTGAAAATTCTTTGTTCATCAAAAAAAATTTTTTCTTGATAAAAGAATTTATAAAAAGCAAATAAAACTAATTTGATAATTAGATAGTTTTATTGCAGTTTTAAATTTGGAAGAGATTTTTAAAAATTGACAAATGAAAAAAAAAAAAAATTATTTAAAAAAAATTAAAGAAAGAAAAAAAAGTTTGCGAACTTTTGGGAATTCTACAAAATTTCATAAAATTTATGGTGGGGTAACAGATATAAAAAAAAAAAAATATTGTAACCAAGATTTTCTAAAAAGAAAAATTTCAAAAATACTTGAATAAGTCCTAAAAGTTTCATTTAAATTAGACAATTATTTGATTTTTGCAATAATTTCAAAATTAATGGGTTTTCCCCCCGAAACTGCTACACTAAAAATGGCGATGACCACAAGTCTTACGGTTTTAATTAACACAAAAAAAAAAAAACGAGATTTTTGTTCACTTGTCTCTTCTCTGAGCTTTGGGTAAATTATATTCACTCTTCAGGAGACTTTTACAGGAGATCTCAAATTGTTACTGTAATTTCCATAATAGTAGAGACAAGTTAAGTGAACATTTAATTTGAATTATTAATGCACACACACATATTAGAATCTTAGAATATAAGATCAATCAGAAAAAGTATTTAAAATACAGAAATGTAGAATGTTAATTGCTTCTCAAAAGTATGTTCACTTAGGCACTCGGAACTTCATACTCCTTTTGCATGAATTGCTGTATCAGTGTGGTGTTGCACGGAAGCCCAGGTTGAAAAAATGAAATGTAGAGTACCAAAAAAAAAATAGAAATGGGCTAATGACCATTCCCTGACTAAATTAAACTAATTATAAATGCACTATAGATAAACTTGAGGGTGGGCAGATAAGTATTTTTTGCAGGAAAGCAAAATCCCTAACAAATTATGTTAAGATATGAGTCTAAGTTATACCCATTTACTAATCCTGATCCATTCATCCACTTTTCACCAAAGTCCAAAGACAACCTCTCTCTATCTTAAGTTGATGCTTAAAGAATGCAATTAGATCATGTGGACTTCCTTCATTGCATCCTCCAGATAGCTATCCACATCACATTTAATAAACATGGAAACACAGTGTTTTTTTTTTTCTTGAAAGTGATAGGTAAACATCACTTCAAACAGAACTGGCTTCCAAGACAAGGAACTATCCACAAATCATATGGACCATGTATCCTTGAACAAGCATACATAAAGGTCATATGATTGAAGAGAGAAAAAAAAGGTGTGCTTGATAGACTCTTTCATATCACTGCAACAGATGCATTGTTGTGAACCAATCAGACCTAGGAAAGTCTTTTTGCAAACCCAGAGCATGCCCAGTATTACCAGCTAGCTAAGGGATACCGCTTCATCAGTGAGGTATTTAAACTCAGAAATCTAAGGATCCTCTCTGTGCACCCTTTAAAGAAAGATACTTTTGAAGCCACAGATTAATTGTTGTCTCAACCTTTCCAGTACTTCTAATCAATTCTTTCGCTGGAGGTCAAGACTGAATCAGATACTGAGTATCTTCCACAACTTTCTTCTTGATGTGCCAACTCCCCTCAGGGCATAGGTGATCATAGCTCTCCACACTATTTTTTCAATTTAGCCAAATTCATCTGTATTGTTTTTCTCTTCATCACCTCTGTTTCTGACTGTCCAACATTGTGACAACAGAAAATCTACCAAGAACAGTGATAAATTGTAAGAGCCTGGATGCAAATTTACCGTGGCTGAACTAGTGATCAGGGTACTTTCCAGACATTTTCATGTTAGTGGATTATTTTCTCTTTTAATCAAAGTAGCATTCCTTATGTCAAAATTGTGGTCATTTTTGTTATGGTAAACAACTAATGCATTTTGTGTGTTGTTATTTAAAATGTGCCTTTTGTGTTCATATAGTCTTTTGTTAAAACTTCTTGAGGTTTCTCCAATGTATTAATTCTGGCAATTCCCACACTTGGAGTAAATTCCTCTTTCAAGTTTTGGCTTGTTGTTTTGTCTTTTATTGATTAAAAATCTTTGATTGTTTTGGATGTAGTTGTGACAAATTTTATGTTGAGTTTAGATAAATTCTTTTTGGTTGTAGTGATAGAGTTAGTGAATAGAATAATATAACTAACCACAATTTTGACATATATGTGTGTGTGAATTGTAACATTTTTTTTTTTCTTTTATTACTGATTGTAATAGTATTGCTGCCCTGTCTAATATGTGCATTAAAAAATCTGTCATGATGCTGGTTTTGATTTGCACAGCTTATCCTTACAATTAAAGGGCCAGGGAGAGGACAAACTTTTCACAAAACCAACCACTTCTTCTTACATTGTTGGCATAAACAGGGTACTTGGCTGAAGTAGTAGCACCAGCTAGTGTAATTCCACATAGGACTGGATTTGCTCTCAGCTTGCAGACAAACCTTTTCTGCATGGGTAAAAGTGGGCAACCTTGATTAAAAGATTTGGGCAACATGAAAGGCTTTGATCTTACTCCATTCACTTCATAGCTCTACAAGTGGCAAATCCAGGTGCGAAAGTACAGCTTGAATCCAGCTAGAGACAAGACAGCCTCCAAAAATAGTTAACCTATTGAAACCTTTTGACTGATCTGAATTGATCAATGCAGATTTATTGTTGACTTTCTTGATGAGCATGTGAACCAAATGAAGGTTGTCTTGATTGGTCATGATCTTTGCAGCGCAGGTATGTTCAAGGAATATCAGACAATCGAGCACAGTCTGCAATTGACATGTGAAGACTTTGGTCAAAATCTTTAATTCTGTGTTTAATATCCTTAAGGGTTGAAAATTACTAATCCTATCCACTCCATGTTTGTTGTTCTATAACAATTTCACTGTAAATCCTTCCCTGCTTTATCCAGTTGTTGAAGATGTACATCAGCCATGGGACAAACTTAAGCAGCAACCTTAATTACACTTTATATGAAAGTCTGTCAATTCCTGAAGTCTTGTCCTTTTTTTTTTTTTTAATCTTTTTCAATACATTTCAGAAACTCATACACTTAGCTACCCTGGTCATCTTGACGTGAAGAATGTCAGATAAATAGATGCCTAACTGAGATGAGCTCATACCAGGCTCCATGATTTAAAAAGAAAAAAAAAACAATTCTGAAATTCCTCACATGTTGTTGTTGTTTGTAGGTTCAACTATCCAGTAATGTGATACTGGTAATAATGCCAGGCAATAACATTACAGAGTTCTTTTGTATGCAATTCTGCAGCCATGTTAATTGCTTCAGCAGACACTCTATTTAACCTAGTTCTAACTACCAGAACATGGAAGCCAGCTCAGCCTTTACTATAGGTACTTTAAAATTTCCAGATTTTACAGCCCCATCTGTTCTAAATTCTGGTGCCTTTTGAGCTGTTAATTCATCTAAGTTGAATTCATGGTTGTCAGCGACTGCAAAAACCTAATGGTACTTTTGAGGTTTGCCTTGCCACATTCTCAACAGTCCCATCATTTGCTTCAGGGTTATTAAGAGCTGGTTCCAGAAATCCTTCACATCCACCAAGGATGTATTAAATTTCCAGTAACCATCTTAGGTTTAGGTGTATCTATGTTTATTCAAATCCATTGATCCTATGGTACATATAAACTACATTTATGAAACTTGGGCAAGAGCTCCGAGTTGACTATCCTGACTAAAAACTGGTCGATGTAGCTGGAACACTGTACCGAATGAGTTGCCATTATCTGTCCAAGTTCATTCTACTGTCTGTGGATATTAATTTCAGAATTTATTGACCAAATCAAGTTTGGCAACAAATTCACCAAATTATTTTACATCAGAAGGAACCCTTCCTTAGTACCCTCTGTCTAAATTGGGATTAAGGATGACATTTTAATCATGCACTAAAATTTCTTTTCCCAATGATATCACAAAAGGATTGATCCACTGACAAAAAGTCTCTACCTTTTCCAATATCTCCAAACAATTCTTTTCTACCTGGAGGTCAGGTCTGAGTTACATTGTATAGGTTTATTTTCTAAGCATAAAAACTTGTGGTCACCTATGCTGAACATGAGGTTCATGAAAAGAAGGCTGTTGCACATATTAAAAAAAAGAAGTGATGTGGCTGGTAAACTTATTACTGCATAAGTAACCTCCTAATTCTAACATGCTAGGCATATACTGCAACTTGTATGATAATTTCAAGTTTTATTTATCACTTAACCTGTTTCATGTATGTTGTTGTTAGTAGGCATCCCAAACTACTCTAGTTTACAGTGTGAACATGTGTGAAATTTCCTTCCATTTCAACTGCTGATAAATTTTTTTTTTCATGGCTATTTTGATAACTTAGGAGTCATAACCACAGCAGCCTTCTAATTTTAACTCTTAGATGGTATTAAACTTTACATTTTTCAATTCTTTAAAACATCTTCATTTAATAGAAAAATCTCTTATTGGAAGAATTTCCAAATTGCAATGAAAAATAAGTACATTTTTTTAAAATAGATATGAATGTCTTTTTTTTAAAAAATGTACTTGTAATGTAGATTTCTTGTGTCAAAAGTTAAAGAAAATATTTTAAAATATGCTAGTACCAACTCTGAACAAAAATGTTTTAGTTTTAAGTTATTTTTTGGTAAGATTCATGATGAACTTTAGCATGTTCACAGTTGAATTTGAATATATTCCTTTTACTCAAGTAACATCTTTGGGAGTTTTTCTTTTATGTAAGTGTAAAAGATTTTCTCAAACACCCTCAAAATTTCAAACTTTAAATATGTTAACTATATTTGAAAGCTGGGGTGGAACTGACAAAAAAAAAAATGACGACATGCATCACTTCACCATCGATTAAGTGTGAACAGGCTATAGCTTGGCTGGGAGCAAAATCAGCAACTGAGTGGAAATTGGTTCTTGGCATTTCAAGAAAGCATGTGAGACATCTGCAACAAAGACACAAGCAACAAGAAGTACTTCTGAAAGTTCATGTACAGGAAAGGATTGCTAAAAATGAGAAGCAAAAGAAATAAAAAGCGTGTCACGCTGGTGCTGAGAAACAGAATAATTGTGAAATCCATTAAAAATGTATAACATGCAGTGGTTTGGAAGCACTGAAAGATCAACTTAGATATCTGAAGGTTCTCTTAGGTATCAAGATCAACACCAGTGGAAGTAAATCTCAACTGGAAGCTGTTCTTTGCAACTATTTGATAACAGGAAGATCAGTTGATTCATCTCAGCCTCTATGACAAAGGAAAGAATACTCAGTGATTCTGAGTATTTAAACAACCCTAGCAGTTATGATGATGATGAACCACCTCAGGTTACCCTCAGTTATGAGTACCAAGATAAATGGGTTGCAGTATGACTCCAACTTTTACATTGGCCAAGTCATATTGCATTTCCATTCAGTGATGAGATAATATTTTTAGCTCTAATAAAGAGCAGAAATGATGGCCTTTGCCAGATTATATTGCACAACTGGAATCAACATTTGTCTTCAGATAGGACTTTGATATAATGCCAGTTTCAAGTGGTGGCTTGATATGGCGTGTCCCAGAAATATTAGCCATATTAGGGACTTACAAGGAAATTAAGTCAGCAAATCACCATTAGCAGAGGAAGTGCAGAAGAACTATTCACAATGTCCGAAAAGTCTTTTTTATCTACTGCTAAATTGCACTTTTGGCTATTTTTATGGTGTGCAAATATTAGTTTTTATTGAGGTATCACTGAAAAAAAATCAGCTTCATCTCTGTTATACTATGAAGTATAGGAAGAAGTTACAAAGCATTGTTTGTTGAAATGAAACTTATATTTTGCCCTTCAAATTTGCCCTTCTGTGTCATATTTTCATGATTTTGTTTTGGAGAATGAAATTTTCTCTCTGTTTAGTCTGGTCTAAGAATTATTGATTCCATTAGCATTATCTTTCTTTTACTTCAGTACTTCCAATATGACATTACATTTATAATTATTTTTAACTTTTTTGAAGCTGACATCTTTAGCTGTTGACATCTTTAACTACATTTCTTTAATGTATTTAGTAGCATATAACTTGCCCAGCCTTGTTAGTCAAGAAAATTTCAGACTACAATAGTAAATACTTTCTTACAAAAGGAACCTCATTCAATATGGTCCTTATGCTTCTAGGGGCACTAGAAAACTCTTGTTTCCATTGAAAACCTTTTATATTCTTGGATTAAAGCATTATGAAAAAAAAAGCATGCTTTTTTAATGTTACCAAATAGGTACTTGGCCAAACGATTTCTGACTTTTGATGCATCACTTGTTGAAAAAACTTATAATGAAGACACATGTGTAAAAGTTAATTTTCTCATAATTTGTGTGCCATTAATAAAAGGAAATATTAGAATAAAGAAAATGGTTGTTTTGAGCCACAAACTTTAAAATGTCATAACTCACACACAGTTTTATTAGTTAAAGTAAGAACCATTAGAATTCATGCAATATTGCCAATGATCTGACTGAATTTATTCCACCATGATGGGTCACAGGAAATGACAAACTGTAGAAGATATTTTTGACCTGGTCCACTTTACTTGCTAGCCTATATATGTATCTAAGACTCTGTAAAAGTGGTAATCAGTAGGAGACAGTACTGGTGAATGGAAGGGTTAGGTACGGCCTCAGTACCTAACTGCATCAGTTTTTGCCAAGTGGTTTTTGAAGTGTGGGGGTCATGTGTTATCTTGTTAGGATAGGCCACTTTCTGTTCACTACTGTTAGCCAAACGATTTCTGACTTTTGATGCATCAGTTTCAAATCACAACAATAGGACTTTACAGTGATGGTCTGAACAGCTTGGAAGAATCTCCATGACAGCATCACAAACTTTTGGATGGTTGAATAAGAAGAAACCCAAAGTAAGCTACTCTTCTGATTGTCATACAGAAACCACTTTTCATTAGTGGTAAGCACATAATCCAGAAAAGGATTATTTTTTTAAATGAACAAGCAAATTTCAAGCTGTTCAAGCTGCTGATTATCAGTCACATCATGTATTACCCACTTCTTTTACTTTGCGAATATGTGTTGGCATCTTTTGACTGTTTTATTGGATGCATGTTGCTTTGCCTCTATTACCAGAGTATTTGCTTCTAGACGAGCCTCCATGCCTTTTCTCAATTCTTTATTGTTGAGTGATTATTTGTAACTGCAGCTAGGCTTATCTTGGAGATCCAAATCACCAAAAGTGAATTTTTGAAGCCAACATACTACAAAGTTCATTTTGAAAATGACTTCAGCTCTCAAGATCAGTTGATGTTTTCTGTGGCTTTAGCAAATCAGTGGCCAATTTTGAACTCATGAAGCATAATGACATGACAATCATGATTATTCAAATTTGCATTGATACTTTATAAACAAAATCAAAATAATCAAAACATTTAAACAACATCCTTAAGAGTAGAGGCAAAGAAATGGATTTGTACATAAACAGAAGGGAATGATACAAATAAAAAAAAAAAACTTGCTGATCATACCTATACAACATAAAATACAATTATATTTCAGCCTCATAAAAACCAAAGGTACTTGTCTATGAAAACTTGTTTACACAAATAAAAAGAGGTGAACATTTTCTTATGCAAATTAAGTGAAATACACTTCTTCTTTGTGCCATGTCCCTTCAAGATGTTGGTGATTATGTCTCTTCACAATTTCCTGTCCTTTGTAGCTCTTAATAAATTTTGTCTTTTTGTTATTGCTTAAATCTTGTTCCACCATGCTTTCACTCAAACTCAATAGGTAGGTTTTTGCATTGTTTTCTCTCTTGCTTTCAATCTGTCCTGTCAGTATCAAATTTTCTAAGCCCTCTTTCCACATTATGTTCTCTGGAAATTTCAACACTTTCTTTCTGATATTAAGTATAAGTGTCCTTTTTGTTTCCATTTTCTCTAAAACCTTGTCATGGCTCACATGTTTGTTCGATGGTATTTCAGCATCCTTCTGTAGAACGACATTTCTGTTACTTCAAGTCTCTTCTTCATCTGTGAGGAGATTGTCTAGCATTCACTGCCATATAGGAGAACTGATGTTACTTAACAGTTCAGTACTCTTTTCTTTGTTTCTGTTTCTTAATACACTGCTTAGCTTTTGGACGGCAACTTTTGCTATTCCAATGTGCATTCTTATTTTCAGTGTTGCACTGTCCGTCCACTGTCAAAACTCTTCCCAGATATTTAAATTGTTGTATATGTTTGATTTTGGTATCTCTAATTTGTAATTTGCATGTTGGGCTGTCCATTTGCAAGCAACTGCGTTCTTGAAATTTAGTTTTAGTCCTTTCTTCTCGCTTTCCTTCACAAACTTCTGTAGTTTCTTTTTGGTGTCTGCTATCAACAGTGTTATCTGCATATTTTATATTAAAATTGTGGCTGCCAACAATGAATCCTGGTAGAACTTCTAATTCTCTCAGAATAGCCTCACTCTATAGGTAGAATAAGTTTGGTGAGAAAACACATCCTTGTCTTGCACCTCAGTGGCGTAGCTTGGATGGGTGGGTGGGGGATGATGCGCTCCACTCTGAGGCACTTTTGGTCTGCTGTGAGTTTTCAGGAAAAAAAAAGACATAATTTCAATAATTTTTTAAAGAAAAAAGCAGCGATAATGAAGATAGGGTTCAAATGAAGCCAACAATAAAAAATCTCCAAAACGCGTTATCAGCTGGTGGGGATAAACCCCACTTACAAGATGTGAGCAAAAAGTGTGAAAAAATTTGAACATTTATAGGGCTTCATGTGGGGTTGGATTTAGTGAATCCACAGTTTTTTTTATGTGAGAAGTCCAGACTGGTGTCAGTTCTTTGATTTTGATTTTTCATGTTTATGAACTGTTAGTGAAAAAGAATAAATAAGTGAACAAGTTTTTTTTTTTTTTTTTTTTTTTTATCTTATCATAGGCCTAGCTTTAATATGGATATAAAATCATTACTTTTCAGAAATTATAAAATAGATAGATAAATAAATTGAAATAATTCCAATGTTTTAAGGATATCACATGCATTCCAATTTTTTTCCGGAAATATTGAATGGAAATTTTTAAAAATAAATTGAAAATTAATATTTTTTTTTTTAAGTGCAGAAACTTTAAAGTCCAAAAATGGGCATTTTTCACGGTAGTAAAACAATGCAATGTTTTATTTTTGTTCAGATAGTTGAAGTTTTATTAAGCAAAATAGACTAAGAATTAAAAGTATAAACATTTATTTCATTTTTTTAAAAATGTAATTTATCAGACTTTTAATTTTTAGCCTACTATGTTGCTAATAATATCTTCAACTACGTAAAATAATTTATAAAGACATTGCATTTTTTTACATTGTTAAAAGAAAAACAAACCGTGTTTCTGTTAACATAGCATTTAATTTATGACTCCTCACTTATTAAAATTGAAATAAATATTAAAAAAACTGATAAATTATGAATTACAATGTGTTGTCTTAAATAAAACAGAGGGTACATAAACGAAAACAAATTATCTTTTAATATCGTGAAAAGTTTTTAAAGTTTTCCTGATTTAGAAAAAAAGAAGTAACATCTTTGTTTTTTTTGTTTTTTTACATATCCCCTGTTTTATTTAAAAAAAAAATAAACACAATTGTACTTTTATTTCATAATTTATCAGTGAGGATTTATAAATACCATGTAAACAGAAGCACGAAAAAAAAAAAAACTGGCATCATACAGGCATTAGATTCTGAGAAATGGATAAAAATATTAAAAATTGATGGGTGTATGAATAATTTCGTCATTGACTGTGTGTATAAAAGGGGCTAATGTGAATTGTAATATTGTATTCCTTCTGGGGAGAGGTGGCAAACTTGAGGGCCATCCTGGGTGGCAAAAACACTAGCTACGCCACTGTTACACCCCTTTCTATTGTTCTATATCTGTTGAACTCATTTTCTATCTGTATGCAGGCAGTTTACTGCTAGTACAGGTTCTGGATTATTCTAATATCCTTCTCAAATATGTCAAGGTTACCTAATGGTTCCAACTGCTAGGTAACCTAAATACACTAAGATTTAAATAGAACAAAAATAATCTAGCAATTATCAAATTTAAATAAAATTTTTGATATGTATTTCTTAAAAAATGAGTTTTGTCAGAAGTTTGTGGGAATCTTGTTAAGCCAATCACACTTCCTTTATTTCATTTTAAGAAATCTTAATGCAATATCTTTTGGGCACTAAAAATATTTCTTTCTTTCTTTTTATGTGCTGTAGCCCTCCTGTATCCCTTGTGTCTCTCAACAGGTTTTGTGTTTCTGCCAACTACCCCAAACCACGCTCTGCCATCCACCTGCCCAAGCCCGCCATGTATATCATGCATTGCCTTCCCCTGTCTCTTTTTTCCCCTCTATTTGTCCCATGAGTATCAGATTCTTCAGGCCCTCCTTTCTCATCATGTGTCCCAGAAATTTCATCATGTGTCCCAGAAAATTCATCTGCCTCTTATGTTAAGCATAAGCTTTCTCCTTGTTTGTATTCTCTCCAAGGCCTTATCCTTGCTCACATGCTTGGTTCATGATACCCTCAGCATCCTTCTGTAGAACCACATCTTCGCTGCCTTGAGTCTCTTCTTCATCCTTGAGGATACTGTCCAACATTTGCTGCTGTATAGGAGGACAGATGTCACATAACAGCTCAGTACTCTTTTCTTTGTCACCATAGCAATCCTCATGTTTTGCTGTACTCTGCCCGGCTTCTGGAATGCACATACTGTCCTCTGTCAGAACACTTCCCAGATGCTTAAACTTCCACATGTTTGATTTTAGTGTCCCCGATCTGCAAATCGCATTTTGGGCTCATCTTTTACTGATGACCATGCATTCTATCATTTCTCTATTTCTGGGGAAATTAAATCAGTAGAAATTTTATTTGAAACTTCAAGAAGAGATGTAGAAAATATGCCTGGAATTAGAAAAGAATCTGACAAGAAAGATTTTTTTTTTTTTTAAACTTTTTGAAATTCTTTCTTCTCTTTGGGCAATTCTGAAACTTTGTTATTAAATAACCTTTCTAATAATCAAGAAATGTAATGTTCAAAAAAATCCAATAACTTAGTGCATTTTTATAGAAAGTAGTTTTTTTTTTTTTAATTACCTACAGAAAATATGTAATTAACAAGTATGGAACATTTAAATGAGAAAATTATCTTCTTTGGTTGTTGTTGACACTTATTAGTGTATGATCTTGAACACAAAAACAACAAGCAGATTTTTGTCATATCTTTTTCGCCCTCATACTTATGAGGCACTTATAACATTCATAGCACACAGTAATTAATCGTAGTATAATCAAGGTAATTTTGAATAACCAAACAAAACTTGCTTAAAATATATAAAAGTATTATCTCATATTTTACTGTTGACTTGCAATTAAAGCTAAAATTAAAAAGTATTTAAATTATTGCAACCTGTCATAATTTTAAGGGACAAAAATCATGGAGATGAACTCAACATTAAAAATAGAATCTCTTTCCTGGATGTTCTAGTAGATGCTAATAATGATTATTTTATCACTTCAATATATAAAAAAAACTGCTCATAAAAATTTATGTTTCCTTAATTATAAAAGCAAATGTTCACACAGATAAAAAAGGTGTTATAAAGAACAGTATTGCATGTCAACTTTCAAGTTTTAGTTTTTAAAACAATAAAAGTAAAAAAAAAAAAAAAAAAATTTAAGGTGATAGTTTTTCTGTTGTGCATTTCATATTCAGCATGTTTGAATTATTATTATTTTTTTTTTTTTTTAATATATCCCAACTTGAAAGCTACTTCAGTAGTTCACCACTATAGTGCAGGCCTTTGGGTCCAAGATGGCCAACCTGCACTACAAGTGAATTGTGCTAGCTGGGGGAGTTGGGGTCAGATAATAGATTTTTGGGCCCTATTTGCTGATATATACCGTAAATAAAGGCTCAAAAAGAACCTCAAAAAATTATACTAATTTATGCCAATGATTCCATAAGAAATTTTGGGTAATCTGCATTTTAAGCTCTGTGTTAAGTATCTAATAAAAATTTTCCAAACAGTTATTTTTTTATTCTAATTCTAAGAAATTTTTATAAAATCTACTGTTTTGGAGTTATCAGCAATAAAAGTTTGGACTCATTTATGCCGTTGTCGGCTACAGCACAGCAGCCATTATTGGTGTTGTTTGCATCAGTGTATGCACAATAATCGAGACAAGTGAATGTCTATTCTGCAGCAAATATATGCAAACCACACCAGTAATGGCTGCTGCAATGTGAATGAATCCTAACTTTTATTGTCAATAACTCCAAAAAGGTAGATTTTATCAAAATTTCTTTATTATTTTCGAACTAAGCATGGAAATTTACATGTAAATATAACTATTCAAGAAATTTTTATTAGATACTTAGCGCGCTTAATTTGCAGTGTAACACCTGTTATCGACAGTGAAAGTTTGGATTCATTTGCGTCGCACGCAGCCATTACTGTCATCGTTTGTATACATTCGCTGCAGAATAGCTATCAGTGTAGGTATCATTGTGCAAACTGAGAATGTGTATGTAAATAGTTCTTGTGCACAGTAATTGAGACAAATTTAGACAAGAAAGATCAGTTCTGAGCTTAGGTTTCCGTTGTCTTCCGCGTTTAGCTTTACGCAGTGAATGTATGCAAACAACGTGAGTAATGGCTACCGCCAATGACACGATTGAATCCCAAATTTCACTGTCAATGACTCCAAAATGGTAGATTTTATCAAATTTATCAAGCCAGATTTGAATGGAGCATATAGAATTACACATAAATGTAAGTATTTTGGAAATTTTTAATGTAAACTGCAAATTAACCCTCAGCGCAGGGCTTAAAATGCAAATTGCCCGAAATTTCAACTTATTCCAGTGTTTTACAGCAGATTTTTTATACAATAAATTTTAACCATTCTTAAAAGTACTTCCTCTTGCAGTGCATTATGGTCTGGTTTGAAAAGTGGTCTGGCATTATAAAAGGAAATGACACACAGAAAGCATGAAGTATAAGAAATTAAATTTATTTCCACAAATATCACGTTTGCTATACATATGATAAAATCAGACAATAAGCACAGTAGTTATATAAATAGATAAAAAAATACATTAATATTAATAATAACATCAATGTACAATGTTTAATAAGTCAGTTAGCTTCTTCTGCACCTGCTCTTCCTAGCTCTCGGCTGTGTCCTCCTGAGAAGGTTTCTTGGGTGTAGGGTGGTGCTGAGTTCCTTGTCTTGCTGCCCTTCCACATACTCACTGAGCCACTGGAGGTGGTCTACTGCATCAGTGTGGCTCTTGGCTAGTGCTGCTGGTGGTGCTGCTGCTTTCTCTTTCAGCTGGCTAGGAAGGAGTCTGCTGCTGCTGTGTCAGCTGACTTACTTCTGCTTCCCCTGGATCTTCACTGCTCCTATGCCATGCCTCTTCAGGAAATACTGGAACCACCCCTTGCTTGGCAATGAAGTCTCCGTCACCTTCAGTTCCATGGAGCTGGTAGTGAAACTTCTCTGCCTGGTGCCTCATGATGGGACCTGACAGAGGAGTCCCCTGGCTCTGCTCTTTCACAAACCAGGTGAGCATAGCCTTGTCTAGCTGTTCATCATTGGCTGTCTGGGCCTTCTTTCTACGCAGTTATTCTGACTCATGGACAGTCTCTGTGAACTCTCACAGCTTACTCTCCTCCTTCACTCAACCCCTGAGGGTGGATTCAGGTATCCCTGCTGATCTTTGTCTTTGTTTCATCATTCCGTATCCTATCTATCAAATGCAGCTTTTCCTTTATTGTGTACACTTTACATTTAGACATTTTGTATTACTACTAGGGGTCGCAATTGTGACCCCTAATTACTACATGCTATTTATATTTGTTTATTTATGAGAGATTCTTGATGTCTACTGTTGGACAGTCAAATTGAACATGATCAACCAGAGAAAAGTACTCCTATTTATACCCAATCCTTGTTATCTGATTGCAGTGATTGAATTTGTGTTAATTAGTCCAATATTATAGGAACTCATTGATCATGCGTGAAATAGAAATATAAAGTAATCATGTGTAATTATTATCAATACAATTGGATTACATGTGTTGCCAAGGTGTTAAAATTTTGACTAAATTTGGGTTGTTTGATCATCAGAACCAAGGTAAAAATGTGTGAAAAAGGGGTGTAATTATTAAAACAAATTAGGATCCATCTGATGATCGCTGTTTGTTCCATTGTGAAGATGGCCCAGGAATTAGTAAAATAGGGTGGAATTTCTAAAAATGTGAGCGATATTGAGGGTACGAGAGCAAAATCTTGGGGTTCACCACCACCTGTGGTATACTGGGTACCATGGTAAACTGGTTTGCCTAATAGTGGTGGACTACTCAAAAAGTGTAAGTGTATATAAAAAGTGTCTTGCCCTTGGATTGGCTAAATACAATTTGCAGACTCATTCTGATGTTGAAAATTTGAATTTCAACATAAAATAACATTCATTTCTCTTAACCACTATTTTTTAACACTCATCTTGATTGTTATTAGATGAAGCCTTGTCAGTAAGTGTTATTATTAATTCAAACTATCATCTAGATTTTGAAGGGATGGAACTTTGTTAGTTATTTTTTTGTTAGTAATTTTCACTAATATTAACTTTTATCACAACTAGAAGCAATATAAGTCAAAATTAATAATTATTCATCTAATAAAAATAATATTGCTGTTACAAATGTTACTTATTAAAAAAAGAGTTAAGTCATGGAATATAATGATGAATTTAAGGTTAGTCTAGATCTTCAGCAAGTCATTGTATACTCATAGGTCAAAGCAGTTAGTGTATTCACCAAGCTTCCCTGACTCAAAAGGAATGTTAGTGAGTTTATCAACATCCTGTATTATATTTCTGTTGTGGAGTTATTTTGCAGTGGAGGCTTGTATTTGTACTAAGTCGGCCCTAAAATAGGTTCGACATACAAAACGTTAGGAACTTGATATAATAGGTATTATGTAGAGTAATCTGGTTGTGGTCGCTGATACTTTCAGTATTCGACTAACTGTCGTCCCACATTGACCGACTGACACATTACCCTTTTACTACTCCTACTTATTATAGGTGGGAGAGTCTATTAACTATAGAATAGGTGTGTTCCACCATAACATTTTCCGATCTGAACTACCCACTCATTGCCACAGATATGACAGTATAAGTAAAGTTGGGATGAAAAAACAACTGATGAAAATAAATATTAGTCAAAAAAATAATAATGGCAGACAAAAATTCATCTAATATAAAAATAAAGGTAACTTTGTCATTCATTTCTCTCTTGATTTGCCTGAGACAAATTTAGTCGGTTACTATGAGCTTAATTTGAAATGATAGTGATTATTCATGAAAAGAAATTTCAGACTTGACTCTTGACTCAAGTATCAAAGAGATGAAATACAATTTGATGTAGATAAAATCTAAGATTGAAAATTGACTTTCTGCTTTCTACTCATCAATGTTAAGCTTTTTACAACTGATTACATGTGATAAGGAGTGAGAAAATTGCATTTGTTTATGAGTACTGAAATATTGGAATCATCAAAATACGCCATATGAACCTAATAAATATTTTGTTCATATGTCAGAGAGAGGATATTAGTTGTGTAAGAACAGCAAGTAGCGGCAAATGATTTATTGTCTGGATTATCTCCAACATGTCTCTAATGTAAAATAAAGTAACTCACTTGAAATTATGTTCTAAACCTATACATTTGCTGCATAAAATGAAGTCAGAATGATAAACAGAACAACTCCAGAGTATAGATGCTTGAAAGAAGCAAAATTCATGTTATTCTCCAATCAGTTCAATTAGCAGCTCAAGCATAGATATCAGTGTCAGGTGGGAAGCACTTATAAATAAAGAAAAGGCGTTCTAAAATGTCACCAAGTTTTCTACAGAATATATCAATAGCTAAAATAACTGCTAAAGCTTATCTAATTCTTTTGGAAGCTTATGTGTTCAGTTTGTGGATCAGGTACTGCAGAAATATATACTGGCATATTGGCATCAAAAAGAAGAATTGGTAAATATTTTAAATTCTATAGAAAATATTCTGGTGTCACAAGGAATGATAATAGTATTACTATCAAACAGTAAATAAAGGACTGCATTCTACATCCCCAGAATGTTACTAAATATTATAGATATCTGAGGTGGCTGGAGAATACAGAAGCCAAATTATTGTAACAAAACTCAGACAATATGGAAACTAGTCTGTTTCTTCATTTATTCTTCTTGTTTAGTCTGAAAATCTTTCTCTTTCACTCAGGAATAATAGAGAAAAGAAATTTTGTATTTTTGTTTTCCAAAAAATGAATTGGGGAACACAGACAATAAATAAACCAGTTTTGGAGAGAGACTAGAGTTTGTTTGTGTTTTTTTTTTCTCTTCTCTTGATGGAATTTATTGATGTTCTTTGTGTTACTTTGTTGACATTCATGATCAGAGTCAAATCTATTTGTGTTATAATTCCACATTTTGCAACTGAGCTACTTTACTCAAAAAAAAACATACAGCTGGAGATATCAGCATTAAAAGCCTTTATTTACATATGTAAGATTAAAAATAGCACAAAACCCATGATCACTACAGATTAAAAAAAATTGGCAATAGAAGAGTCTATTATACTATAGAATATTTTGATGGTAAAGAATTCTACAAACTTGTTATGACTGAACAATAACACAGTTTAAACTTTAAAGGATTAGCTTTTAACAATTAACTCTTTAATAGAACCAGCTTTCTTTGGCTATATTAAACTGTTGCCTGTATATTGTAATGTCAATCAAAACTTTTGATTTTTTTTTTGTTTTCTAATCTTTCACTTTTGTCTTTATTTTTATTTCAGTTTTACACTTTATAATACAATGTAAATCTACATTTGCTTTTTTTTCCGCCTCATTTTGTCTATGACTTTGACATCACATTTTCCCTAACTTTAATTCACCTGACTTTTTTTTGCTTGTCTGTCTGATGTTGCATGACACAAGGAAGCTACAGTTATAGTCATTAGATGTTATATGAATTTTAATTGTACTCTAGAGCCTCTATTTATCATATGTGTTTTTTTGAAAATTGCAAAACTTTTTAAGCCTTTAGCTTGATTTACAATGTACTTAGTAATATATGCTAAACTTGAGCACTATTTGTCATCCATCAGGTTTATTAAACCAAAACTGTTTGTTTAACCCCACTGCCTATAAAAAAAAAATTATTAACTTTATGCTTTTATATTCTTTTTGGTCTAAAGACATTAAAAAACAATGTTGTTTTTGTATTTGTAGTATAAGCAATGGCCACCAGGGGGAGCCATAAACATTTACCATTCAATAATGATTATTATAAATCTGAATAAAAAAATTAGTTCGCTATTATGCCTGTGTTTATTGCCACAGTGAAAGTCCAATAAAATATCTAGATTTCTAAAAAAAATGTAGGTACTTAAAATCTTTTATGAACTCACTTACCAAACATATATTTAATTGAAATAAGGTAGGATTCAGTAAATATACAGTTTCTGAATTCATCTAAAGGCCTTCTACAAGAAGGGACAAAATTCAACATGTTAGCTGGGTTTTCAGTATTTGAATTTTCTTAGAAAATTTATGCAGTCTTTCTCCCATGGGATTTTCATTCAAATGTGCTGATATGTATGAGACACAAAAATATTGAAAAGTGCTGGTGAATTTTCAACTTGAAGGAAATCAATGATATAACTCTGCTTTGTATGTCATTATATTAGACTACCACTCATCTGTAACAAGACAAATGTTATTGGTGGGAAGATTCAGTCTCTACTGCCTTACCATCAATATCTGCTTCTGGATGTCATGGGTAGGAGACATTACTTTTGAGTAACCCTAACTGATTCTTCAATTTTCCTTAGTTTATTTTCTCTTCAGTGTGCATAATTCATTTGGTACTATACCAGCTTTTTAACTGGAATTTAGCTGTCTAATAGAATTATAGGACTGGATGTTAAGGTCTTGGGAGAAGATGAAAACAAGAACCAGTGAAGTTGGAATCTGTCTGGGAAGTGTTGATACGCTTTAATTATGACTGTTATGATACGCTTTAATTATCCTGTTAGTCATAAAAAAAAATGATAATTTATTATATATATTATAAATTATATATATAAATATATTATATATATTATATAATAATATTTTGGTATATATATATATGTGTTGTATTATTATAATTATATATATTATATATATATATATTATATTATAATAAATATATATATATATATATATTATTATATTATATATATATTAAAA
>CAHIKZ030000274.1:207500-242500 GCA_903632075.3 Acanthosepion pharaonis
TGGGGAATTAGGAACAGAAACTTTAGTAATGAGGAGAAAGAGAAAAGGGCAATTAGGAGGATATTATATGGTGATTGACATTGTATTTAAATCTTTGCAGATTAAAGTTGGTTGGAAAGCAAGGAGCCAGGAAGAGGTTCCACAAGTGAGAAGTGTGAGATAAGTAACTCTTAACATAGAAGTTACAGCTACATCTAGCTAGCACAACTGTAAATTGATGAAAGCATTTGTTTTTAATAAGATTAAAAAGCAAGCAATCTAAATGTATATTTGTTAGAAATGCAATGGTCAGTACTTATTGTCAATGACTCATCTTTTTTTTTTTAATAGAAAAAGAATCTGCTCCTAAATATAAACACTGAAAAGGCAATTATTTTAAAAAAAATTAAATATGTGTAATTAATGGCAAACACAGTTCTATATGGAATGTTGATTTTCTTTGCAAGACAAATTTTTGTAATGTTTGTTTAATGTATGTAGTTAAATGTACCAAACAAGGGAATTTTTACATTACAAAAATGTGAGAATATTTCCAACTTTGAAACAAAAAGGTCTTACCTGCATGATAGTTCACATGCAAATAAACATTGAAGGCTTTTGTTCAGTTCTATTTATAGGTAATGCATGGTAGAAAGTATAAAATCCTCACCAAAATTTTTAGTGAAAGGGAAAAACTTTTTCTTGTGTTTATTTTCAGTTGTGTAAATCAGTTACGTAACTGAAATACTGAATATTTAACAAAAAAGCTAAGCAAAGTACTAAGAAACAAGAAAATTTCATTAGAAACAAAGTTCTGAATTGCTATGTAATATTGATCCTCCTATGTAGCAGCCAGTGCTGAACAATTTTCTCACAAAGAGAAGACTAGGAGCAACAGAAATGTTGTTCTACAGAAGGATGCTGAGAATACCATGGATGGGATATAGGAGTAATGAGGAAGTCTTAAAGAAAATGAAAACAAAAAAGACACAGAACGAGACAGCTGAAATTTCTTGGACACATAATGAGGATCAAAGATATGTGTTTTGAGTGTCAAATTTTCCAATTTGACACTCAAAAGAACAAGGGAAGGTAGCAAGCCAACTACCTGACAAGTTTGTGTTAATGGAGGGTGGGATGATGGGAAAAAATGTTACTAAGAGCTACAAATAATAAGTTGTGGAGAACAATGGTCACCCACATCACAAAGGGACCCAGCATATAGAAGATGAAGAAATAGAGGATGGGAGTGAAAGATGTTTTTATTGTAAGCCAATATTAAAAATGAATTGGATTTGATAATTCTTAAGCTTGCATTAGTCACACGGGGTGTTTTGTTACCCCCAAAATGATTAAAGTACTCATAATTCCTAGTTGGCACTTGTTTCTTTTGTTCCCTTTCACTACTGTCCTGACTCAGTGAGGGTGTGTAGCATGCAGTGTGGCACAGTTGTAGTTCAGTTGTTGACGGAGGCATACGCCAGGGAACTATCCATTTTTGGAAATTTGAGGTGACTAAAGGTGAATAATATAATCATCCCAATTTTGGAAGAAATATTGCTTTTATCATGTTTGTACCTTTTTTCTTTTTTTAGTTATCCCATGAATATTCTAGAATTATTCAAAATTAAGCACAGATTTATTTTGTTTAATTTGTAGATGTTAAGGTGTTCTAGAATTTATCTTTTTAACATCATCATAAACTATGGAATCCTGTGATGTAATTTTGACTTTGGGATGTGTATAGAAAAAAATTGATTGTAAGACCTTTTTCCAGATATATTCCTTAGTGTGTATTAAGCACTATTTCAAATGTACACTTTGATTCAGGGTGTTGAGTAGTAGTTAGCATGTTGATCTCAAGCTTATTACTCATGAGTTGGCTTCTCACTGGGTGTCAAATAATTGTGGTCTTGTGCTAATTACAAAGGGTTAAGCACTTATGGCCTGGAATGATAATGACTCATCTGGAAATTAGACATTGCTCTTGAGAATTTTGTTGGCTGAAGAAGTCTGTGACATTTTTGGTTTTAAGGTTGATATTTATGAATTTAGTTTGGCACAGGGTGTTAGTTTTCGTGTTAGTCTTCGTGTTAGTCCAGCACAGGCCTTTAGTAATTGGGCACTGAAATTCAAACTCACAAGTTTGCAAAATAATGGCTTTAGTAAGGATTCAATTATAGTTGGCCAGATTTAGACATTGCTGCTTTTCTTTAAATTGGGTTATGCTCTTGATATGCAAATTTATTTGCCTTCAACTTACCGTGGTTATATATTTATATATGTGACTTTGTGAGAATTCTTTCAATTGGATATTATTTAAGACAGACTTATTGACAAGTTTTGTTTTTCTCTTTTAGTTGCATCTTTTTACATTAATAATAATAAAAAGGAGTGTCTCTTATTTCAGGATCATATTTTACTTGTGCTGTGTTCAGCTCAGCTTTTATTTTGTCTAATGAACCATAGCAACTTGTAGTTAAAGTTTATTATTTACCACAGGTAAAGATTACAGTGTGTCATAGTATTTTCTTTTTGAGTATATAGGTCTGTGTTCAAAACCAAGTCAAATGAAAATAATTAAAAGTAATGTGGTAGAGAAGATTATGTATGCAGACAAAACTTTACTTCTTTTATTGCTATATTGTGTCCATCAGTTGATAATATATATAAAAGTAGGCATACAGTAATGAAAAATGAAATGTGTGCACAAAACATTGTATTGATTATACAGACATGTCAATAATAGCATAACACATACTACGCAGCCCCACTGTGTGTGTGTGTGTCTATATATATATATATATATATATATATATATATATATATATATATATATATATATAAAATTTGCATTTCTTGTTTCTCCACTATCACACTGTAAGGATAAAGATAGTATCAACAAAACAAATTGGCAAAAGCCTTTTAATGTTTGTTGTTGGCTTTGAATATGAAGACAATTGCAGTTTTACAGCTGATGTGTGCTAAAGAAAATAGCATAAAAATTTGTTTACTCAACTTTAATCAAGACAGGCTGATAGGAAATCCTTCTAAATTTGTATGCAACAGTGAAAGGAGTGAAGATGTTTCCAGATAAAGAAAAAGGATGACTTTGGTTAATTACATACTATTATTGACTTACAAACTTTTGCAAGTTCCTTTTATAGTCAGTCTTAAGCAATAGGAAAAAAAGTGGAGAGGATTTATTAATTTCAATAACTTTTATTCATATATAATCTGTGTTGATGTCAACAAATAAAAGAATTTAGTAACTATAAAGTCAATATCTGGTGAAGGATACTGGAAAATTTTCAGTCTATCAGGAAGGGATTAGGGAAAAATCTTCTTTGGGCTTTTGGTCGGATTTTGAGGAGTGGGTTGGATTGAGGACTTTTAAGCACTTCCTTACTCTCTCACTCACTCACTCACTCACTCACACGCACACGGTAAGTAAAAATTATGAACTGCGATTAGAAATTTATTTATAAATGGCAATATATATTGGATGGCAAATGTATTAACTGGGCTATTCTTAGTATTATTCCCAAAGAGAAAATACTCTTCAAAATTGCAGCCTATCTGACTTTTATCAAGAATCTACCACTGGTGGGTATTGTTGGTTATGAAAAACAAAGGATTATGATTCCTTTATTATTTTAATAACTGTGATTCCTTGTCACCATACATTAGCATTTACTGTTAGAGAACTACTTAAGTGATACACTTTTTTTCTTCTTTTTTTTTTAGAATGACTACTTCATTACTCATAACATTGATTTCCTATTTAGAAGAAGGTAGTATATATAAGGAAATGAGAGTGAATGTCAATTTGTGTCCTACATTATCTTAGTAAATGGTACATGATAAAACTATTAAAAAGTTCATATTCATTGCATCATAGATCGGTGATGATATTGAGGAATTTGATTTGCTATTTTTCTCCTATCAGGTGATGATGGCTGTGAAATGATTTTTGAAATTGACTCTATTCATAATAAAGTCTTATTATAACTTAGCTTTTAGGAGGCACAGTTCTTAAAATAATCATTTTCTTGTGTTGATTTATTTTCTGTGCTATTGTAAAGTTTTCATTTATATATTGTGGAAGAAATATTGCTTTTTATCCTGTTTGTTAATAATTAAAAAGCTTTTCATTAATTCTTTTTTAGGGAATAAACAACTCTTTATGTGGAAAAACTGGTTTTTTTTTTGGGGGGGTTCATCTTGAATTTATACAAGTATCAACTTTTGGGCCCATAATCATTTTTCCCCCCTCCAGATGTGAAATTCTGGTAACAAATGTTATGATTATATATATATATATATATATATATATATATATATATATATATATAGCTTAATTTTGGTGCTCAGCATACTATTATTTTCTTATGCTTTTTTTATATATATGGAAAGTTCATTTTCATATTTGACAAAATATATTTAACAAGTTTTATATTTCAGAAAACTACAAATAGATTACGACTGATAGAGTATAAGCAATGTAAAGACTACTAGAAATATATTTTTTTCTTGTGCAACATGTGTTATGTTTAAAGTTATGGGATTTATAACTTTGAATTTTACTTTTATGTAATTTTAATAAGTACATTACAAATAAAATTGTACCAATAGGCTACATTCCAAATAACAATTCTCCTTCATCCAGAGTAAATGATGCTACTGTCTATACAAATGCATTATGGAATTTAATCAAAATATTTAATGAATGCCAGGCTAAATTTAATCAGAAAACAAAACCATAATTTCACTGTATAAACATTTGTCTTTTTTGTTTTCTCATTTGTGTATTTCTACAGTTTTGTAATTGTCTTTATGAACATGATTGGAAAGTTGAGATCATTGGTGTACATTCATTTTTCAAGTTTTTTAAAAACTAAATTAGTTTTATAATTTTTGAACAAACATAACTAATATTGACAGAAATTTTCATTTGATCTTATTATTTTTTCAGGTACATGGACTAAAAACAAAAATATTTGTCTTTTCATTTGAATTTTTTTGAAAAATGTCCTTTGTCCTCTAAGTTGTGATTTTAGTGTCATTTAATGATAAGTTTAAATTTCAACTATAATTCCATAATTATTAACATATTAACAGAGTAAACTTTGTTTACTCCAAAAATGGTCTTGATTCCTTAAGCAAGAATTGAAAACTAAAAGCATATGAAAAAAAAATGAATAATTTTTCTCTTTATGAAATATGAATATGAAATACACCAAACTATTTTTTTTAAAGAAAAAGAAATAAAATTTAAAAGAAATATGAAATGGAAATTAGGAAAAAATCAAAATATTTAAGTTAAAATTTAATTTTGTGGTAACCTTTTTTTATTTGTCTATATTTATAAAATAGACTAGGAATTATTGAATATGTATAAAAAAAAAAAAACGAAAAAAAACTAAAGAGAATAATTTTGCTACTGTATAAACAGATTTGTCTTTTTTGTTTTCTCATTTGTGTATTTCTACAGTTTTGTGCAAAGAAATTGTCTTTAGAATTTGAACAAAAATGATTGGAAATGCTTAGGACCTGTCTGTTCTTCTGGACATTTTACTTAGAGCCATCTACTCTGCAACAACAACTTTTATATTAAATGGTGAGGAAAAAATTATTTTTAAACAGATAGCTTTTTGACACAACTCATTCCACAAAAAGGTGATATTCAAATTTTTTCCTCTTAGAAAAGCTTAGCATTTAAGTTTCTATGCACACACATACACACACACACACACACACACACACACATATATATATATATATAAAATTTACAATCATTATTTTGAATTCATCTTTAAGAGGAAGGCAACTGAAAGTGCAATAAATTTGATGAGTAGAATAAATTTATATATAATAATAATAAAAAAATTTGTTCTTAAATATCAAGTTTATTGATCTTTCAGTTGCCTTCCTCTTAAAGAATTCAAAATAATAAATGTGAATTATTTCAAGAACTACCATATATACCTGTATATAAGCAGACTTCATATATAGTGTGACCCCTGACTATTTTAGCATGAATTTTAACACCCCCCCAAAAAAAACATATACCTGTGTATAGTGCAACCAGCAACCAAAAATGCATGTTTTTTAACCTTTTCAAAAAATTACTTGTGTATAGTGCGCCCCCCCTTTTTTGCATAAAAAGCTGATCATAAAACCTTGCACTATACTTGAGTATATGCAGTATATGAATCTGATAGCTTGGAGTGCAACCTTTGTTCAAAGTAGAACTTATGTTAATTTTTTTTTGTTTTATTGGATAAATTTCTTGTTGAATTGTTCATAGCATGAGAAAACCATTAAGTTTTCTTCAGTATTTTATGTGCCTTTCTTTTAATTTTTATTTATTTATTTTTTTTTGTTTGTTTGAAGATTGTTGTGATGGAACAGATGAGTATGATGGCATTATCATGTGTCCAAACAAGTGCAAGTAAGCATTTTTTTAAAATTTTTTTTATTTGTCTATATTTCTGAGATGAGGTATTGTAATTATTTACACTATTTACATTGTTCGAACTGTTGTCCTCATCTTCATTGCCATATTCATGATGTTTTGGCTGTTGTATGCTCCAGCCGCCTTCAGATGATTTTGAACTAAACCCTCTATTTTGTTGACTGGGGTAGATTATTCTAGTTACATGTGCCATGCCTTTTCCAGATGTTTCTGTATCAGTTATCTCCCTTTAACTCAACTCTCCAAGTTTTTGTTCACCTCAGCTGTAGCCAGGTATTGAACTCACAACTCTTTGGGTCAAGTCACTGGATTCAACCAACTTTTTATTCACTGGACCATGTGTCTTTGAGATAAAGGGTTCAGTTTGAAATTCCAATCACATGAAGAAGGCTGGAGCATCCAATGGCTGAACCGTTGCAAATATAGCAACAAAGACGAGGACACCAGTTCAAGCAATGTAAATAGTGTAAAAAAATTTTAATTTAAGTTTTTAATTTGAATAAAGTTTGATAAAAACAAATTGCATTGAATTTTATGTTCATATTAGCATTTAAAAAATTATTAGGAATAAAAGTATTTTATTTTTATTCTAAGAGTGTTAATCTTTTTTAGTATTGTTTGATATTCAAATGGTATTTTAAAAAATTTAAATATGTAACTAATTATATACTTTGTTATTCAAAGAACCAATACTGTCTATAGTTATACTGTAAATGGGATGATGAAAAATATAATACTATTTGATTGTGTTTTTACATGTAAAGCCCATTTAAAAATTATGTATAAATTCAGTGATTTTATATTTTTTGATTTAGTTTTTGTAATATCTTAAAATTCTACAGTTCTGTCCGTGTGTGTATGTATATATTTGAAAAGTATATTCCAATATGTATCCACTAACTAAATTTAAGGTTTATAGTAATAAAATGTATAAAAATGATTAATCCATTTACATATTGGCAAAATGCTTGCATAAATTCTTATAGAATGTACTTAGGTGAATTCAAACTTCACTGTGAACCCATTCTTTGATGCCTTTCTCATTAGGTTTTCTATTTAACCTTCTATATTAACTCAACAGTAACTGGCTTTTAAATGCTCTTGAATATATCAACTTACTACCCATAAAAGAAATGAGAATGCATAAGGATCAGAACTTCTGCCTAATTGTGTAATTTAACCACAATCATTTTATTTTTTATGGGTATTATGCCAGTTTAATGAAATTTTGGATTAAAACAAGGATTTATTGTAATTTTGACTTTATTTTACACAAATACAGTTTTATGACTTGTATCAAAATGTAATAAAAATTCAAAGAAAAATTTAAATATAGTTTTTGTTGTTTGAAATGAGTTTAATGCATGAATATTAATTGAATAAAGAAAATGAATAGAATTGATTCATTCAAATAATTTCAGACAAGAAGGGGAGAAACTAAATTTCTAATTTTCTCATCTGTTCAAGCAACAGAACACAGGTGTAGTGGATATGCCACTTGCCTGCTTACCTCTAAGTCAGGTGTTCAAATCAGGGCAGAACTGGACTCACTTGCTATTTTTATATATCTACTTGTTTTTAGTAACAAGCTATGGCCAGACAAATAAAGAATGAAAGAAACAGTGACAGTAACACTGTTCACTATATTGATAAAGATACTACAATCTCTCTTGTGTCAAATTACTATACTAAGATCACTTTTATCATCATGATATTTAAGGTTTGTTGTTTTATACTGGTGAATTGGTAAGGTTTGAATATGATGACTTTAAGCATTTTAAAATGCTAGTTTTGTTTTCAATGCTGTTACTATTTTGTTTTTTTGTTTTGTTTTTTTGTTTTCCATTTGCCAGAAAAAAATATTTGTTAAATATTCTATCACTTTTTGATATTTCATGACTGTATTTTAATGATTGATTTTTGATAGGGAACTTGGGAAGCAAGCACAAGAAGAGCGCATGAAAATCCAGAAAATGCAGATGGAAGGCTTTGGTAAAAAGCAAGAATTTATTAATGAGGGTAATGCAGCTATAGAAGAGAAGAAGGTAAGCCACTGGAATGTAATACTTTTGAAAGTTGTATATTTTTTTTTTTTTTATTGCAACAAATATGTGATTGATCATTTTCTCAATACACTTGTTAGTTGAATCCAGTCATAACTATCACATTTGATAGATATAGGATGCAGTCTTCCTTTTAAAAAAAGAGAAAACCAAAACAAAAAAAAAAAATGAAATATTTTATCCTGAATGTGAGTACAGCCAAATCTTGATATTGTGGGTAAATTTCCAGACAATCTTAAGTTGCATGCATTTTTTGGGTTCCCAATGCATAAATATATATACTATATTCTATTAAATATACAATTTTAGTAGAAATAAAAAAGAAAAAAAATTAGCTAACATAATGTATATATGAGAGTTGTACTGATTGATATGTTGACAATTGGCCATTTGCCCATTTTTTTTTCTTTTTCTTCTTGTACTCGGTTTTTATTTATTACATCAGAAACATTTCATCACTGGCTTAAGAATCATCTTAGAATTAATTTAAATATTTATTTTGATAATTTCATTTTTTTTTTTTTTTTTTACAATCATTGAGAGAAATTAAAAAAAATAAGATTTCGTTTACTTTTTTTTTCTTTGTCCATTATGGTTGGTTCAATTTATATATTTCTTCTTATATATTGTTTAAAAAATAATTATTTGAAAAATTTTATCTTCCTGAAGACAGTCTGAATCAACCTCTGCTCTGGTTAGCTGATTAATTGGTTGTGGCCGATAATATTGTGTCAATTGGTGAATTTTCTTATCAGTTCAACCTTAGTATATTCTTTCAAAAATACTGTTTTGCTACTAAAATGAGACATAATGTTTAATTTCGCTTTGACTTAGAAACTGAAATTTATTTTCTGAATATAAATATTCCTAGATTAAATATGTGCCTCATGTCAATGCATCCTACATGACATCAAATATGGTACTTTAAATATTCTGTTGAAAATATGTCTCAGCCTGAATTAGAAATGCATAAAAATAGATGTTGATAAAAATTTTAAGCTTTATTGTTGCCATCAAGACAGTACAGTAGCCTCCCCTTATTCGTGAGGGATATGTTCCAAAATTTCCACATCTTCAGCAGATGCCCGAAACTACTTATCGTACCAACTATTAACTATATAATACTGTTTTTGTTTTCTTAATACACATAAGGTTAGTTACAATAAGAGATTAACAACAATAACTAATAATAAAATGTAGCAATTGTAATGACTAACGTGACATGAGATTCGTTTTTTACCATAACAACCTCATCATATGAATAGAATTTTTTTTCTTATTTTAACTCCCTTCCTCTCTTGCTTAAAGTTAGTATTTGACAGTTACTCTTTGATATTATCACTACTTTTGTGCTTTAATCCTTATTAAATAAGACTTATGTGGCTTGTAATGGTGTTCAGCAGCTTTTAGTCTTCAATTTTGTGTTGTCAACTGACATAACTTCTCTGCTGAGCTAAAAAAAAAAAAAACCCAAAAAACAATTGCTTGCTCAATTGATGTCTGTGTTTTTATTATTGATTTTTTTTTTTTTTTTTTTTTTGATTTTTTTTTTTTTGCTTGTACTGCAATATATTTATTTCTGGTGTTGACCATGAGTAATGAAAAATGTAAAACAGCAACTCTGGTGGGTATCACTGTAGTGGCCCAACATTATAATGCTTATTTTTGTTTCTGCTGATTCTTACACCATTTTTGTTGATACATATTCCTACTTTTGAGTGCCAAATAGATAATGGGAAAAGGTAAGCAGCATTTAGCTTGGTCAGTACCTAGATGGGTAACTGCTTGGGAATATCATATCTTGTAATCTTGGTGTTGGAAATCGGTGAGTCAAGTTCCAATTCCACTTGGTTATGTTATATTCACTTACATTTACTTACTTTCAAATACCCCTGGGAAAGGTATAAATCTACCTATTTTCTCCGCCTATGGGTTAATTAGCAGGATTTGTATCAGTAAAATATTAAAAAAAAATTCTTATAATCTAAAAATATTTTCTGGTTATAAATAACCTGCAAAAGGTTGATAAGCCATAAAAAATAAATCAATCAACTGAGCATATTTCACTAAAAGAAAGTTTGCAATGCAACAATTTCCTACTACATTACATTTCAAAAGTTTTCTAGCAATCTTTTGATCAGGGAATAATAAATATTAATAAGTTGGGAGTGGGGACCTAATAAGCTTGTGAGGAGAAGGGAAAATATCCAAAACTTAACAGGTTGAGGTATTTATTTGGCACTAAAGAAATCATCTGATACAGTAGGTGGCATATATATTGTCTGGTCATATCATGAAGTGATATGACCAAACAGCACCAACTCCAAGGCTAACTAATAAGAAATCTTTTCATAGTTTTCACAGTAGAAAATTTAACTTCTAATATCTTCTAATTGAGGGGTGTAGCATTTAAATAAATGCACTACTTTATCAAATTTTGTCAGCTGAATAATTTTTGGTCATCTAGAAATTTCTTGCTTGACAATTATTAGGAAAACTATTTTTTTCTTGTATATATCAGATAAACTATTTTCTATTAGATTTTAGTTTTATTTACCATAAATTAAATCTGAGGAAGCCGGACCATAATGTTTTTCATGGAGTGTACTATACACAAAATGTGATATTCAAAATTTCAGTGTTTAAGAAAAAATTAGTTGTATAATTTTAAAGAAGTGATTGTATATATGAAAAGGTGCAGAAATTAGAACTTAATTTGAAAAAAAAAAATCCCAAAACATGGCAATTATCCTATGATGTAAATTGTGATTTAAAGAAGCTTAAAGAAACTGAAATGTGTAAAATTAAGAAAAATACAATTCAATATATAGATTAAAAAATGTGGATTTGAAAAAAAAAAAAGTATCTGGTGATGGGTGGGATACTGGATAACTGAAATATTTACTGGTGTTTTCAAATGATGTTCATCATACTTATTATAAAACCCAGGTTGTGTGTGTGTGTGTGTGTCTGTACGTTTATACATTGGATCGGATTTCCTACATTTTTCAACTGATTTCAACAAAACTTCACAGGACTACGTAAAATTAACTTGTGTTGGTTCTGACAGCACCAAAAATTGGAAAAGCACAATTGTTTTTGCACAAAATCAATTTGAAAACACCATTAAGAGGCATCACAAGAATGAAAGGGGGACAACTCATATCGAGTTATACTTATTATAAAACCCAGGTTGTTTGTGTGTGTGTGTGTGTGTGTGTGTGTGTTCATTTATATATGCGATCGGATTTCTTACATTTTTCAACCGATTTCAACAAAACTTCACAGGACTACGTAAAATTACCCTGCGGTGGTTCTGACAGCACCAAAAATTGGAAAAACCAATTGTTTTTGCACAAAATCAATTTGAAAACACGATTAAGAGGCATCATGAGAATGAAAGGGGACAACTCATATCGAAGTTATACTTATTATAAAACTCAGTGTGTGTGTGTGTGTGGTCATTTATATATGGGATGGATTCTACATTTTTCAACCGATTTCAACAAAACTTCACTTTTTTTTTTTTGGCAGGTAGTGTTTCTTATTGTCTTGCACACTTTTTCTTTTTTTTTTACATTCAGAATGCACCAAAAAAAAAATTCCATTTACAAGACAATTGTTTATAATAAAATTCTATTCAATCAGTAGACTCATAACGATTGAAACAATGTTTTTTGTTTGAGTTTGGGTTTGACCAATTCATAAAAAAAAAAAAACTAATTAAGATATGCATAAAGTAGATTTTAAACAATAACCTTTGTCAATTTTATTTTTCAGTCTTTATGATGGTCGATACTTGATTTATCTCTTACTGTTACATCCCTGGGCAACGTCGGATTCTACTGCTAGTCTTTTATATAATGATATATTTGCTTTTATTAATTTTATAAGGTGTTGGAAATTTAAAATTTCATGATTTATATTTTGTCTTGTCTCTTCAGAATAAATTAATAGATCTGGAGAATTTAAGAGTTGCAGCTGAACAAAAGAAAAATGAAATGGAAGGTAATTATTTTACAACTGATGTTTTTGAATCTCTTTTTCTTTTCTTTTTTCCTTGAAATGGTTTTAGAAATAAACCATTAATCTCAGATATATACTGTATTTGATAGTATAAAATGCATGGACAATTTATACACTACCTTCATTTCAGCATGGCATATTCAAGAAAAGTAGTGTAGCTGGACATAAAGCAAGAAATTGCAACAGTGAAAATATCTCACTTGATTAAAACAATAAAACAGAACAGCATTGGTATCTTATGATAATTTAATTTTACAGTAGTAGTATTAAAAATATCATTTAAGGAAATATTTTTATGTTGTTGGGAGATAAAATTAGCCTACAGGTGATCTCAACTTCACGTAAAATTATATATTTAAATATTTAAACAAATAGTCAAGACTTTCATTTATCTCACGTATTTTAAAAAGATATTACAAACTTGGATCGTCCAGCCTGATGATCCGAAAGGTGAAAATGCAGTGGCTTGGTAAGGTTGTTATATCTTTTTAAGATAATATTTATGAGTATTGTTCTATAGATGAGCTATTGAGCACTTTCTAAAATCAACTAAAATTGGTCAATTTCAGGGTTAACTTTATCCTGTAATTGATTTATACAAGAGAAAATTATATATAATTAATACAAGTATAACGTTTATCACTTAGCTGACTGATGTAGCTTTCAGTATCCCAACTCCGGAGTTTCGTAGAGAGACCCTCCAGAAATCGCTCTGTCTATTCTTCAGGGTATCAATAATTGACTGCTTATATTTCTTGTTTTTTTTTTCTTTTTTATATGAACTTTTGATTGTGGATCATAAGTTAAGTTTAAGTTGCTAAATTTTCACTGTACAATGCTTAATTAGTGATTAATAGTGAAATCTTGAATTAAGTGTACTGATTAAGGACTGAGATATTAAAAAATATTTGTGTAAAAGTGATAGTTTTTTACATCATTAAGCTATTAACTTAGTCTAATTCTACAGCTATAAATATTTTTTCTTTTAAAAGATTGCCACGGCTATTAGGGAGATGTGATTAAATATACCTTAATGCTTAAAAAAATTTATTCAGTATTATTATTGTTTATGTAATAAACATTATAACATAGCACAAATAGCTATATTATGGAAAAATATGTGAAATTAGCTGTTTGCGCGAGGGTAGTGGTCAGGCGTGGGAGGATGAATGTTTGCCATGGTTTGTATACAAAAAGCTATAAAATGGTTAATTTATTTTATAAGGACATAAATGAAGAGATATCTGAAGATATCTGATTCAGATATCTGATTCAGATATCTGAAGATATCTGATTCAGATATCTGAAGATATCTGATTCAGATATCTGAAGATATCTGATTCAGATCTCTTTACTACTAGTATTTCTGAGTCTTCTGATTTTTCATTTGTTTCTATGGTTTTAGTAATATAAATTACTTTTATTTTCTATTAAATTTAAAATTATACATTACTAATTTTTTTAATTAATAACTATTTGTGCTCAGTTGTTGACATTAATAGTTATCTACTGATGTGTTAAAATTTTAGAATAATGCAATAATAAAAATTTAAATTTCATCTCTCTGATAGATGTCGCGATCTGTAAAGACATTAAACTATTGTCTTTTTTTCTTTTATTTTTTTTTTTATTTAAAGCTTGGAAAACTGAAGCTGAAATTCCTGAGAAAGCAGCTAAAGAAGCACATGAAAAAGCTTGGGAAGGTATTACAGCCATTTATTATACAGCTATAATTTATTTGAAGATCTGAAGCTAAAAGCATCCCGCCAAATTTTTTTTTCTCTAACATTTATTCAAAGTATGTCCTAATCTAAAATCATGCTTTATTTGTGTCCTGCAGGTGTGCCAGTGCACAATAGAATTATATCTCTACTAGCTCTGAACTTGAGTCAACTTATAAAGACAAAGATTTATTATATTAATAGAAGTAATATTATTTGCTTCCATATTACATTTTGATATGGATTAAGTACTTATAGATAATAAAGGTTAAGAATATGTTCAGATGAGATTTCCTCCTTGGTACCTTGACTGTGTGAATTTAAGCATACTACTCAATTGGTAACTAGATCTCACCATTTTACAGTTGAACTAACTAAATGCAACCGTAATGTTCTATTCTAATACTTTTTCTTGCACCTGTTGAACTCTCTTCTCGGTTTCTTGCAATTTACAAATTCTACAATTTTAAAATCTAAAAGCTATGCCACTTGCCATCTTCTATCTTTCTGAATTCTGTCCTTTCTCTTTACTAAATGTTTCTCATTCTCTTTAACTCTCAGTAATCCTTTGTGTCTTAGTGGCATTAATGCCTTGCTTGGGATGGAAAGATTAAAAAATAAAACTGTTTCAAAAGTGGGTAAAATCCCCAAATATGTTTGGTCCTAAAGAAGTTTAAAATATAAACAATGTATATGTCTACTTATATTTAAGCCAAAATTAAAAGACTGATTCCCATGTAATCACCAAAGTTGAGCAACATCAACTCTGGTCAGTACATTGATGGGTGACCACGCAGAAATACCAGGTGCTGTAAGCTTGGATTTGCGGGTGGTGTAATGTATAATGGCACAGAATTGTTAATGAGAGCCGAGTTCCAATTCCATGTCATTCACTATATTCACTTACGTGCAAATACCCTTGGGAAAGGTATGAATTCACCTCTTCACCCCTCAGCTATGGGATTAGTAAGACTTGTATCACTAAACCATTATCTCCAAAACTAAGATAAAATTGCGTGCAAAATACTTAGATTTCGGCATTAAATAATTTATAGTGGTTGATATGTCACTAAGCAAAAACAACCAACCAAAATTTAAAAAAAAGAAAAATCTATTGCAGTCTTGATTAATTCTTGTGATTTCAGGATTTGATCAGTCCTGTTTTTAATAGAGTGAAATTACCCTTCAGTTATCTAGTTGTTTTTTTTTTTGTTTTTTTTTTTTGTTTTTTTTTATGCAAATTGTAGGATATCATTGTAACTTAAATAAAATAACTTATAAAATAACTTTATATGAATTACCAAAGGTTTGGATAAGGTAAATATGAATATTTTTATATTTTTATTTTTGTGCTGTAGAGGTTTTGATAACCCACTATTTATGATTGTAGATTGAATACATTGAGATATTTTTTTTATTTACGTTGCTGTATATACTTGTGTATGATGTGACTTTTGAAGACCTAATTTTGAAGCTAATTTTAAGGGGAGTCACATCATACACAAGATATACAAATTAGCATATGTACTGCTGGCCTTGGCTATACTATTGACCAAACTATATATCCATTTACTGTAGTCAAATTAGCTTCAAAATTAAGTCACATGAATATGCACACACACACACATATATATATATATATATATATATATATATATATATATATATATAACTAAAAATTAACTTTTTTTTTTTTTTGTTTTACTAATTCAGATTATAAATTGTAATAGAAAACACAGTGTGGTATTGTTAATTAATGAATTTTTTCTTCTTCTCAATTCATTTATACATTGATATTCATAAAAATAAAACTTATAAAGAAATCCATTTTTAATTTGAAGTGTAGATTAGGAGTTTAAATTGCAAATAGAACAAAATGTTCAGGACTTCTGATGAAAAATTAGCAAAAAGCCTCTGTATAAAACTTAATTAGAAAATAACTATTTACACGATTTACATGTGGACTATTATCCTCATTTTGTTGTTGTTATCACAACTTTTTAGCTGTCTGTTGATTGGGTAACCAAAAAGTATTGTTACTCAGAATGAAGTACAATACGATGAAGGCTGGAGTACTGATGGCTGAGATATAACAACAAAGATGAGGGCAACAGTCTACATGTAATGATAATGGCTCATGCCAGAAATACAGACAGAAAATAGCTAATTTTAGTCTGACACAAAATGTCGTTGTTGTTTCTTTTCTCTCTTTTTTCTTTTCTCTTTTCTCACTCTTTTCTTTTCTCTTTTCTCACTCTTTTCTCACTCTTCTCTCACTCTTCTCTCACTTTTGTCTCTCTTTTCTCACTTTTGTCTCTCTTTTCTCACTCTTGTCTCTCTTTTCTCACTCTTGTCTCTCTTTTCTCACTCTTGTCTCTCTTTTCTCACTCTTGTCTCTCTTTTCTCACTCTTGTCTCTCTTTTCTCACTCTTGTCTCTTTTTCTCCTCTTGTCTCTCTTTTTCTCTCTTGTCTCTCTTTTCTCCTCTTGTCTCTTTTCTCACTCTTGTCTCTCTTTTCTCACTCTTGTCTCTCTTTTCTCACTCTTGTCTCACTCTTGTCTAACTTTTCTCACTCTTGTCTCTCTTTTCTCTGTCTTTTCTTTCTCCCCGTTTTTTTTACTTTGCTTTTTTTTTTTTGCTTTTTTTGACATTTTAATAGATAAGTTTAATTCAATTTCATGACTGTTGAATATTCAATTTTGATTTTGTTTTTTTCTTCTAATTAAGGACGTTGAATAAAAATGTCTTAATGCACCTTTCAGATCAATACATAACACATTTAATATTAAATTTTAAAACAAAACATTTTTTTTATTTTAGAAGAGAAAAATAAACTGCTGAGTGAACAAGACCAAAATAATGCAAATAATGCTTTTCTTGAACTGGATGAAAATAAGGACCAGTTGTAAGTAGCTCATTTTGTTTTACATTATATTTGGTAGAAATAAGACTTTTCCTTTTTATTGTATTCTCACACAGACTAAACACATTTTGTATACTAAGGATTGACTATATTGTTCAATGTATGTTTTTTGCAGTATAGATAATATAGTTTGAGTTAGGTTCATTTTCAAAATTGAAATTGTAGATTTGATCTCTAGCTGGGAAGGATCCAGTAACTTAATATTAACTAAAAATAAAAATTACTTAGAACAATGGGACTTTAGTCCACTTCAAAGTACTTTGTAACTTCAGACACTTATTTCAGCTTTCCTTCTAGTTTTCAAAACTTTGCAAGCTCTTCTTCTAGGATTGCCATAAACTGCCACATGTTCTTTAAATTTGTCTACACTCTTAAAACATCATTTTTAATGGCAATTATCATCTTTGGGAAAAACCAGAAGTCACAGGGTGTAAAATCTGGACTGTCGCTTAAGGGTTACCAGATCGGTACAATGTGACAATAATACAGTACACTGGTTTATTTAATGACATCTCACTGATAACAGGAGAATGTCTGGCCATGCATGTGCAGTTAGGACCTTTTTAAATATTTGAAATAGCTAGATACTTTCTGAACAGGTTCCAGACTGTTGAGATAAAATAAGTATATGCATAAAAATACCGAGAATATAGTTACCTGCTTTTATTTATTTATTTATTTTCAAAAGAGAACTGATGTACCCACCCTGTCTTTATTAATTATAAACCCATTATGAAATTGCTGAATTTTCCTGTTTAGTTTCATTATTTGAAATGTAGCATATTTTGGGTCTGTGTCCAATAATTGTGTATTTTCTTCAGATTAAGTGTTGATGAAATGAAAACTCATTCGGAATTTGACATTGATTCTGATGGAACTGTATCTGATGATGAAGCTAAGGTAAATTTATTTTCTCCTTTTTTTTTTTTTTTTTTTTAAATATTGAAAATAATTCATTAAGATTAAGACAGTTAAGCTATGGGGGTAAACTTTTCTTGCTACGGAACAATATCTGTATGGATTAAAGTGTTGTTTTGTGAACTTGGTGATAATAGTGATTGTGACTTCAATCCCTGAGTATGTATTTGGACACAGTGGAAACAGGTGAGCTAACTGAGCAGTACTAAAAATCAAAACTAGGTAATATCCCTAAACATGGACAGTGGAATGAGAACAGTCTACCTCTGTAGATTAAATAAAGGGTTCAGTTCAGAATTCTCTATAAGTTACCCTAGATTGATATACACCTGAGGAAGGCCACAGGGAACAATGCCCAAAACAACATGATAGCAATAACAAAGATGAGGACAATAGTCCAAATATAAATAATGAGGTTGCTGTTTGAGCAGATATGATGCAAAACCTGAAATCAGCAATAAGGACAGTGCATCACTGAAGACCACCCTTAATGCTTCTGAAATGTAATATGCAACTATAAAACCTGGTATTAACAGTGACGGCTGGGAACAGACCAGTTGGCAACCAGGGAATAGACCTAGTAACAGTTGGAAAGTCAATTGGCAGCCCGGAAAGAAGGGTAGTGGGTTAGCTACCCAACTTGCATGCTCCGCAAGGAGCAACTCAAAAATGCTGAGACATACCTAAATGCATCATATCCCCAGGGGATTGGGGGGTCAGGAGTAGAGATCCCCACCAGGATGGATTCATTGGAATCGGATAGAAATGTCCAATCAACTATGAACAGATGCAGATGTGGTAAGACTTGCAAAAGTCAGAGAGGCTTGGAAATACATCAAAACTGGATGAAATGCCTTGAGTGGGAAATCAGGAGTAACATGCAGTTACAATACCTGGTAAAATGGAGGAGGTGCAGGACCAGGCGTCATGCCACAGAATCCAGTCTCTCCAAGTTACAGTTCCTCTCACTCAGGGCACGGAATCCTGAAAGAAGATAAACTGGCTCCTAGCAAACAAGAGGGCCTGGCAGGATTTTGACACTGACATTTACGAGATACTCTAGTCAGCTACAAAGGGAGACGTGGATACATGCCTAAAGTTCATGACTACAATAATAACTAGCATGGCATCAAGAGAGATTTTGTTGCAGTGAAACCTGTCAACCAAAGACACCCTACACTGCCAACCATAGGGCGAACAGAATTAAGGTAAGAAATAAGATCCTTTAAGAAGCTTTTTAAAAGTGCAAGGAGTGCCTACCTCCTTGAGGAGCTTTGGGGAATACTCAGAGGAAAATTAAAAACCATGTGGCAAGCTGAGTAGCATAGGAGGAGAAGAAAAGAAAAATCAAAAAAAAGCAAGCAAATTTCCTGTCCAACTATTTTATAATATTTTATAAATACCCGTTTGATTCCTCAGGAGCCACCAGTGTTCCATTTTGACACCTGCTTGCCCACCTGGAAAGAAATGCAAGTTGTGAGAGAAACCAGATCCGCCTCAGCACCACGATCGAGTGGGGTACCTTACATTGTGTACAAGTGGTGTCCAGGAATTCTCCAAAGGTTGTGGAAAATATTAAGAGTTATCTGGAGAAGAGCAGGATCATAGAGCAGTGGAGATTCGCTGAGTGGTATGGATCCCAAAGGAAGAGAGATCAGTCACTGGACCAATTTCACATAATCTCCTTGCTGAACACTGAGAGTAAGATCTTTTTTCGGGTTATTGTCAAGATGCCTTTTGAACTTCATTCTTAGAAATGGCTACATTGACACATCAGTCCAGAAAGGTGGGGTTGCCGGGATGTCAGGTTGCCTTGAGTATACAGGTGTCCTGACACAGCTCCTGAAAGAGGCTAAAGAAATCAAAGGGAACCTGATTGTATTGTGGTTGGATCTTGCCAATGCTTACGGGTCCATGCCACACAAACTGGTGGAAGAAACCCTAAAGAGACATTATGTACTTCCATCAGTATGCAATATCATAGTAAACTACTGTGAGAATTTCTGGCTGAGAGTAGGTTCAGGTATAATGGCATCAGAATGGCAGACACTGGAAAAAGGGTATCATCACAGGTTGTACAATGTCTGCTGTTCTATTTCCATTGACCATGAACATGCTGGTAAAGGCAGCAGAGGTTGAATGCTGAGGCCCTTTGTCTAAATCAGGAGTCCACCAGGCACCAATAAGGGCTTACATGGACGATTTAACCATGACGACATCTGCTTTGTGAACCATTAAAAGCCATCTGCCTCCTGTATTGCTCCCCAGACACATAGCCTTAATATCACTTAGGTCAGACCTGATATTGCACTCCGACAACACGAAGCAGTGCATTATTTGGGAACTGTCTGTGCTGTGGAAGGAGTTTATTACTCTGGAAAATTAGAGAAAGAGGTCCAAATACCAAGAACTTGTCGAACAATGTAAGCGTAAGTCATGGAGAATATATTATGACCTGGTAGAAGTTGGTTGCAGGGGCTTTGCAGGACACTCATGCAGAGCCCTAGCAAAAATAGGCATAGTTGGGGCAGCAGGGGCAAAAGCACTGAAGGACACTACCGATGCAGTTTTAACTGTTTCCAAGTGGCTTAAGAGATTGTGGCCATGGAAGAACTAGTGAAAAAAACAAAAAAAACAAACCCTCACTAACATACTTAGGGAAACGGAGGGAAAATTGTGAAAATGGCTTACCTCGGAAACGCGTTCGAATCTGTGCAGTGTGCAAACTCTGGTCCTTCCAACGGCAAAAGAAACCAAAATGGCGGCGCCCATATTTTATGCCGGGTGGTCTCGGTTAGTTAACGCGAAATCTCATTGTCTCGTCATTCGCATGCAAATCGTGGTCGGTCCGCGGCTGTATAAAGCAGGCTCGTTTTGCTGTTTCGAATCAGAGAGCTTTCGGCTCATGAGAAGGTTGGACGTGCGACATCGGTTTTCTCTGTTACTACCTGCTATCATCAGTTGAGTTGTTGCGTTACCTACCACAGAGGGGTTTCAAGGTATAAGGAAATATTGAGACAATACAGTTAGAGCAGTTCAACTCTATGGATGGGGGATGAGAAGTGTTCGTGCATGCCGTTGGGGGGTGTCAATGGATGGAAATTTTTTTTTTTTTTTTTTTTTTTTTTTTTTTCTCTTTGGTTACCAATTGCCATTTTTTTACCTGCCTATTTGTAGTTTTTATTTCCATTCCCATGCCTAATTATGAATGCAATTTCAGGGGGCAGTGGTGTAAAGTAGTATTGTTGTAATCATAGTTTTGAAAATGTTGTGGGGCGATACTAGTATTAATTGGCTAGATTTATTTCAAGTAATATTTAATAGATAGTAAATATGTGTATAGGTTGCTTAATTGAGTAGTTAGCTTTTTTATTTATTTATTTAGATTAGGCCATGGAATTATTTTAATTGATAGATCACAAAACTGGGAAGGACTTTCAAATAAATAGTATGAGTTAATTTTGCAATAACTGGTTTTGTAAAAGTTAATGTAAATTGGGGATAGAATTTGTGTGTGTCTGTCTGTGCATGTGTGTGTGAGTACATTTACTACATTTATATGTAGAGACATGAATGTGCATGTTTGATTAAGAGTATAAGATAAATGTAGACTTAAAAATTTATGATAGAATAATAAACAATTTATTTTTTTTGTTAGTAATGCTACTATAAGTGGTAAGAAAAGTTAAAGAGTTAGTATTGTTATGGGATTAGTATTTAAAACATAGGAAACATTGGATTACACTGTGCAAGAAAAAGTCCAGCTTACCTTGTTATGGATTCCGGGGGAAATAGCTCAAATCAAAACTGGATGGAGTAAAAGACAACATTATATAGGAGGGAAGCATGAAAAGCCTTTATTTCATTAGTTGACGTTGAATGGTGTATGATAATAAGAACAGTTGGACTCCTAAACATATCTAAATTTTTCTTTGCAATATCGAGGTGTATAGCATGATGCTATCAAGGAGACAGCCTGATTCTTCTGGAATCAGGTTGGGGTTACTGTTTGAGCCAATATGATGCAAAACCCAAAATCAGCAATGAAAACAGTGCATCATTGAAAATCCCCCTTGATGCATCTGAAATGTATTATGCAACATGAAAATTCCTCATCCTAGAAATTCAAGCAGGAAAAATGATCAAGATTGTGATTTTTATTTCCATTTGTTCACTTTTTTTTAAGTTTGATAATCTTTAGTAAAAGTTATTCCTGCAAATGGGAAAGGAAAATTTAATATCTACAGCTCTTAGAATATTAATTGCTAAAAGAAATAGCCATGAAAATTTCATGGCTTTGCTATTTGAATTTTCTTAAATCTTAATAATTGAAACTTGTGAGTTTTATGACTATAAAATACACATGGAAATTCCCCTATTGCATTATTAAATATTTGAGCTTAAAAACTTTAAAATATTATAATAATTATAAGTGGGAGTGCAGGTCATTATTTAAAAAAATAAGAGGGTACAGATGAAAATATTTGAAATTGACAAGTTTTTTTTTTTTCCATTTCATTGAAGCAGACGTATAAACACATGTAAGAATTATCACTGTTGTAACCTAAGGAAGGTTACTGAATAGAATAATCACACAAAGTTTGGTAATGAGCAATTACTTAGGACATATAACATTCACCAGCAGCACATAGAAATAGTCAGCTGCTAGAAGTGAGTCAAGTGAATTCCACAATGAATCTTCAACTTCAAACCAACATACAGTATTTACTACTGTATTTATCTGAATAGGGACATACCCATTATCGTCTGTAGCTATGCTAAAACAAGCACCTTCTTTATCTTGTCTTTCTTTATCTCGCTGAAACCTAAGAGTGTCTCTGATATGTCTTTTTTTTTTTTCTTTCCATGTGATCAAAATGAAATAGTTTATTTATGAAGTATTGGTAGGACATAATGTATGTGTTACCTTAGGAACAAGTAGAATATTTTATATGATCCTATAAAATATTATTGCCTGAATTGTATGTTTTGCTGAATACTATTGGGTTAATTCTAGAACTTGTGCCCACTGTTGATTTTGTTTATTTGACTCTCTTTCTTTAAAAAAATTGATTTCATTTTTCTTTCTTTTTCCAGGAATATATGGAAGATGTTGCTGAAGCTGATTATAAACATTTTGTTGAAAAGATGTGGCCCAATATAAAAGAAATATATAATAAAAATAAATCTGCAAAAGTGCCAGAAGCTGATACTACAATAACGGCACCAGATGTCACTTCAACAGAAGCACCTGAAAAGGCAGAAGCAGTAAGAATTTTTTTTTAAATTTCATCTTTGGGATTTAAATGCAGATATTTCCCAATTTTTATATCTATCCATAATTTTATGTAAAATTATGGATAGATATAAAATTAAGATAACACTATATTTTTACTCACTTATTTTAAACCACATGAATTATTTTCCATTTTGAATAAACAGATTCTACTTGAAAAATTTAAATTTAAAAGTTTAAAATTTCAGTGTCCCTTCTTTGTGCACATGTGCAGTGGCATCATTGTAAACTTGACTTTAATCCAATGAAATCATAAAGGATGAAATGCATCATAGAAAAAAACTTTTTCCACCTTGTCATTAATTTTCATAACATTGTTTTGGTATATAAAAATTTATGTCCTTTTTATCTCATAGACTCTACAACAATTTTTAGTGATAGTTTGTTAGATGGGATTCAGATGTTAATGAATATACATGTGTACACATGTGCTTCTATCTAGTAGGCATTATTTGTGTTTGTTGGTTGTCTGCATGTTGATTTGGGGACATTTTTTTGTAAACACCAATGATGGTGTTCTTTAAGAATGGATTTAATAGAAGTTGGTAATGTAATGTGGTGTTTTTGACATGTGCTTATAGTTGATAAAATACTTATCAGGATTCCCTCAAAGTATTTTTTATGTAAATAATTGTATTCTTTGTTTTTAGGAATCTACTGCAACTGATTCTAGCTCAAGTATTGGAGAGGGTGATGACGATGATGAAGATGGTGAAGGAGATGATTATGAAGAAGATGATAATGATGTAAGTTGAAATTGGTTACCATGATTTATCTTTCTATGTTCATTTTATGTTCTATGTTTTTTCTATAAATTCTCTCTCACTCAGGTATTCCTACTATCTGTAAGTAATTGTTGAATAATTGACTATGGTTAAGTGTATTAGGCAAAACTTCTCGAAAAATAATAATAATAAGAGGGAGAAAAAGAACAAGGCAAAATAATACGAAATTGTGTGTGTATATATATATATATATATATATATATATATATATATATATTGTGGGCGAGTGGTTAGAATGTTCGCTTTCTGACCATGAGACATGGGTTTGAATCTCATCATGGTTGATTTGTCAGGAAGGAGATTTCTTGATGTTATCAGTCTGAAGGGGAGACGATCCCAGCGTGTGGCACCTTGGGAAAGTGCTGGAAAACCATACCACAGGTTGACTCAAGCTTTGTGAGTGAAATTGAGTAGATGGAACTTGAGGCTGTCAATAGCTGTGCTAGCACAGTGTCACAAGTCATCATGACTGAGGGTTTGAGTGTGCTAGTGTTGTTCAAATTGTTGATCATTCTAGATAACATGCTCTCTCCCTGAAACTGTAACTAAGGTCTGCTCAGCGTAGGTGCAGTATAAACCATAGGTTGGTTCTGTGAACGAACACAAATGTGCCTGAGCGAGAGTCTACATTAGGGATTGGCTAGCCATCCTAGTAGACAGGTATCCATAAATACGAGTGGCCAGCTATTATATATATATATATATATATATATATATATATATATTGCATATAATAAAAATCCAAAGTTACCTCATTCAAATAGCTATTTTGACCCACAAGACTTACTTGTAGGCCTTGTCATCTCGGAGATAGAAGAAATTATATATATATATATATGAAAGTCAAAATGCAAATTGACAGTAAAAAAGCCAGAATTCACAAAGTATGAATTGTGTTCACACACAAAGAAGATAGTCAAGTGGTTACAGCATTCTGATTTTAAGGTAAGAGAAAACAAAAATGTGTGGATGAGACCAATAATTGTCCATTTTTATTGGTTAGGAAGAAACTTTTGCATGCATTTGAAGGATTTATCTATAAATTTTAGCAGAAGTGTTTTCTAGCAGTCATTCCGTACACATTATAGCCAACAGTAGTTTGCGTATGAAATGGTGAAAATTAGAGAATTTCAATGTCTTTCAAAAAAAAAAAAAAATCATGTGAAACTCTTTAAATTGGCAGTAGTACAAAGCTTAAAGAAAAGTATGGCTTAAATTTCAAAAGGGCATGTAAGTTTTAGGGTAGATTTGCAACATGTTTCATTTTCAAAGAACCGTACAATAAAAAAAAAAAATGTATGAGACTAAGCAATCAAGTATTACTATCATTGAGTTTGGCAGATATTTAAAAAGATTATTTTTAGGGGATTTAGAGACACTTAAAATTGGTTACTGATAGCACATTATTGACAAAACAGTTTGACACTGAAGTTTTTAACTATCAACTGGTCCAAATTGCCTTTTTTTTTAAGTTTTCAAACTTTTTCACTTGTTCTATTTTGCTGCTAAATGTTTTTGTTTATTTACATAAAAACTTCAAAGTAAATTGAAAAAGGGAAAACATGATTTAAAGAATAAACATGTAAATAGTGAAATAGTCAAGCATGCTCATATATTTAGTTTCAAGTAAATAATTATTAATAATTTTACTTAATTTGCCTGAGAAATATGTGCCTAAGTTTTATGTAAATCTCATTTAGAAACATAACTTCTAGTTTTTATGTTAAGTGTAGAGTTTCTGTGCTCTGGTACAAATAAAACTATTTGTCTGTATTGCTTACTAATTTTGACTTGTGGTACTCTTGCACAAATTACCTTGTTAAATTGCAGCATAATAATTGGTTGATTAGTTAGTTGGTCCTCTGATTATAGATTGCTGGGATTTGTAGCATTTATAAGCAAGAGGGAATTCCTTGGTGATAACCATTTCTTCTCCACATAACATGTGACAGGTAGTATTGGGTTACATGGTACCTTTATCTCTGGCAAGCTTTTGTCAAAACCTCTGACAACAGATCACAAGAAAAGATAGATACTTTTCTTTTCAAAAGGGCTTTAGTACGAATGTGACATTTGCAGCTTCAGTTAATATTAAATTTAGATTCCCTGGTTCTTTCCACACCAATAACAATTATTTGCCATCTTGTGCCTTTCATATGCAAATAAAAAAAAATAAATAAAATGTCTAATATGAGACTGTATCAAATGGTTGAAGTTAAATTTCTTTGGCAATACTGCAATTGTTAAGGGAAACTTAAATTTATATAAATGTAATTCTTTTTTTTTATCTTTAGAACAATATAGCTTTTTTTTTTTTTTACAATTCTAAATAATTGAAAATGATTGTCATTTTTATTTTATTCTTAAACTTTTAAAATCAAATATTTGCATATAATTTTCTCTTTAATATTTTATAGGAAGAAGCAGAAAAGAAAAAAGTAAAAGAGGAGACTGAGAAAGATTCCTCTCCTCAGATGCCAGAATATGATGAGGCAACAAAAAAACTAATTGAAAGTAAGTGAACTAAAATTTATTTGACACTTTTCTCTGACTTAAACACTTGAGTTCTTTTTAAGGTTGAACTATGCTAAGCAATATTTTAAAGCAGCTACTTAATGTTTTTAGACTTCCCAGCATATTTCACTTATTAGATAACAAACAAAACATAGACTAGATTTACTTGATGATAAAAAAAACAAAAAAAAACTAATCTCATCAGTAAACTATTGTTCAATCCTTGACAAACAATGCTGATTTTTGCATAAATGTCAAGTTTGATATGGCTAACAAAAAGCTCATGTAGTTAAAACTTTTATGTGTCTGAGAAAATAATTAAAAATAAAATGCAAGATGTGAGTACAAAATATTTTGCCTGTTTTTTCTGTTTTGATTTGAGTGTGATATAACCTTATCAGTTTTTCACATTTTAAAAACATTTACTCACTTTCATTACATTAAATTACATTATTTAACATCCCCCATATTTACCTTCACTTTCACATTTAATCTTAAGAATATTTTTCAGCATTCTTAAAGACTTTTGAAAACCAAATGATATTTTTTACTTTTGTTTCTAAATATATATTGTAAAATAAAATCCTTACATTTGTCTTGATAAAGTTCATCAGAGGATGAAACACATTGGTGAAGAAAGGTTTTTCCTTTTGCCTTTATTCATATTGTCTTTTTTACAGATATATTTTATTTATATCTGAATATATATATATATATATATATATTTGTTTGTTTTAAGTTAACACAACAAAAACATGTAAGGATCACTACACAATTGCAGTCATGTTTCAGTGCATCATTATGTGATCCTTACATGCTTTTGTTGTAATATCCTAAAATGAATAATGCTCTTTTTAAATTAAATGTTACAAATATTGGAAGTGTACTCTATTTGTTCTCATCGTACCTGGAGATATATAATTAATAATAATCATTTAGGATAGATATTTGCTGGACTATGCCAGCTTTGGTACAAGGTCACATTTGTTTAGCATCCAATGAGATGAGGATTGAACTCACTAGCAATGGCTTTAAAAACTAACTAGCTAATCACTTTACAGCAGAGTCATTGAATTCTATTGCATGAAATATGATTCAGTTGATACAAAATTAATTATTAAAAATCTCATGTCTGTTCATGATGAAATATTTTAAATGCTATTATGTTTACTATGTAGCATATGTCATAGTTTTTTGAAAATTGTTTTTTTTTTCTTCTTCTTCAATTAGGTGCTGAACATGCTAGAGAAGAGTTGAATGAAGCAGATAAAACACTAAGAGAAATTGAGAAAAGTATCAGGTAAATTAACAAACTGGAATTATTCAATAATTTTCGGAGTGTAAGATCTTGTATGTGGCATAAAAATCTCAAATAGATGAAAGTGTGTTTCTGAGGGTCATATGTAAAGGTCATTTTGATGATGAGGAAAAAATGATGCATAAAATTTTAAAATTTAATTTTATATAATAATAACAATATTAATAATTGTTACTTTTATTATTTTATTAAAATTGTCAGAAAGTGGCAGATTATTTTACCAGAATTTGTTGTTGGTAGAAGTCTTCTTTTTCCAATATAATTTTTGTTTGATGCTTTCTCCCTTGTGATATTCTTGATGGGTTTTGTGATCAGATTCTAAATAATGGTAAAATATAAAGTGACTAAATGTAATTTTGCTGAATTGGTTGAAAGTAGTGGACCTGAAAGTAAAATCATTAACATCGTTTTATTACTATATTTTGAGAAAATATGTTTCTGTATTTATTATTGGTTGAAAAAGTCTAAGATTATCAATTTTTTTTTAAATGTGCTATGTTTCAGGTAAAAATTATCTCTTGTATTTCTTATCTCTCTCTCTCTCTCACACATACATAAATAGTAAGAATATGAGCTAAAACTTAAAATAATACACACACACATTATTTATTTTCTTTGCATATGAAAATAAAAAAGTAATCGTTATTGAAACAATTTTACTTGTGAAATACTTTACTGTAGCAAATATTTTACAGATACACCTTGTTAGAAAATAATAAAATTAGCTATTTTTCATACAATTGCCTCCCTTTAGTCTACCACTTGTGACTTTTGTGTTTTAAATGTCTGCATTTTGATTCTATTTTGATTTATTTTATTTACGCCTATCTTTTTAAAGTCATTTTGTCTCTGTAGAAATGATTGAAAATGTTTTGTCATCAGTGTGATATTGTGGTAAAAAATATGAAGGAAGAAATTTAAGTACTTCACAAAAGTTTTCTTTGTAGATTAAAATATTTAAAGGTTTATACTAAAGTTTAGGTACCTCCATGAGATTGCTAAAAAAAAAGATGATGAAATGAGGAAAGAACAAAGTATTTTTTAATCATTTTTAAAATTTTTTCCTTCTTTTTAGAACATTCTAATTTTTGATTAAAAAAAAACCTTGTTTCTCTTTGTATTACCAGAACTTTACAATTTTTAGCACGTTTTTCTTGTATGACAGATATTAATTTGGAAAATCTTGCAAAAATAATTGTTGGACGTTAATGAAACTTTCAGAAACTATTTATAAATGATAGAAATTATTATAAATGTTTTCTTTTTTTTTTAAAGTCATGGCAAAAATATTTTTTATGTAATTATTACTCCCCCCACAACTAATTTTATGATAACTCTAGAAATTCAACATTGTTCAGTTTAGTGATTATATTAGTTAAAAGCACAAGGCTTCGAGGAAAGCAAATCATTTTTGTTTTTTTTTAATTAAGTTATGTGTAGTATTTAAGCATTTTCTGCTGAATGTCCATTTCATTATTGCAATTTCTTCATGCGAAACACTTTGAATTAGTGTTTTTACAAATTAAAAAATTCGAACAGAATCCCAAGCCAACTATCTCAGTGATCACTGTGAATTCAAACCTATGTGCTATACGAACTTATGTCACTTCATGTGAAGTTTTTCACATTATCTGTGAACATATTACAAATTTCCAGTATTCCCTCTCAGTCCTCGGTCTATTCCGCCTGCAGCTCATAATCATTCCTTAAGTGTTGTTGTCATCACCCGGGTCACAAGGTGTTAAAAACAAAAAACACATCAAGCCATTGTTCAAACATAGGTTGGGGGGGGTTAAACAGGTATCAAGACCCCCCCCCACCACCAATGTTTTTCCTCTTTCTCACTCTTTGCTCTTATCTTATAAATGGTGGGATTTGTTACAAGCTGATGACACCTTGTTATTGCTGGCTGGCTGGCTGGCCTTTGACCTAGCCATATCAGTCAATTTTGGCTTAATTTGAACACTATTTTCCTTAATGCTGATATTTATTTTTATTTTTTTTTCTTTGAAAAAAAAAAAAGAAAAGAAAAACTCCTGGTTTCTGGTGGTCAGGAATAGCAGCCATGTCCGGGTATCAATTTTTTTAACACCTGGTGGCCATATAATTGAAAATTACCAATGGACTCTTGCATTTTGACCGCCTAGGAATTTTGTTTTCCTTCAAACTCACGATTTTTTGCCAGAAATAGTTTGATTTTGATTTAGGTGTTCTGATTTAAAAAAAAAAAAAATGGTTTATTTCCCATTATTGGGGAAAACTTTTGTTTAGAACTAGAAAAAATGCAAAATTTTAACTATTTTTTCAAATTTAACCCCTGAAAAAATTTTTCATTCATTTATACAAGACAATTTTACTTTTAAATGAACAGTGTTTGCTTTCAGAAAATACCTAGTTTGATAGGGTTCAAATCAGAGGTTTCCTTGATATTTTGTTCAGATGATGTCATTTTTTTCAATATTTTACCCCTATAAAAGTATGAAAATGTATTTTTTTTCAGAGAAAATAGGCTGTGACAAAATGACTTTTAATGTTTGTGATGATTCTTACTTGGGATAGAAATTTTTTATCATAGCAGATCTGAATTGTCTCTATTTAAGTTTAGGGGGACTATATGTGCCCTCAAACAGCTGTGCAGCACTTTTATAATTTCTACAGATAGTATCAACAAACTTATGGTGAAAGCTACAGTACTAAAAAAACAAAATAAAAAAAATTGGAATGCTGAATGGTTTTTTTTACTTTAATAATTATGAGGTACTACATAATCTGGTTCACTTAAAAAAAAAGATTATGTCAATTCTGTCCTTCTGTATGATAACTTGAATCTCACGTTAGTTGTCAGTACATGATGGATATCATCACCAACAATGTTAAGACCAGCTACCTCTTACTTTCTTTGCAGAAAAATGTTGTTTAAAATATGTAAAAGTTTCTTTCAAAATATATTAAATAAACTTTAAATTTTCTTCAAATAAATTTTTAAAAAAGTATAATTGATTTTTGGGTAATTTTTAAACAAGGAATTTAACTTAGTTTACAAAATTTAAAAAAACAGCTGATATTGAATTTTTTTAGTAATTTCGCTGGCAAAAAAAAATCAAGATTTTTAACTAAAATTTCGGACATGCTAAGAATTATATCTGTCTATATTTCTGAGATGAGATGTACACTATTTATATTATTCAGACTATTGTCCTCATCTTTGTTGCCATATCTTCCATGTGATAAATATGGCAACAAAGATGAGAACAATAGTCTGAATAATGTAAATAGTGCATGCTAAGAATGAGTAAAAGATTTTTAGAAATAATCAAAAAATACTTTGGTATTTCTTAATAATGAAATATACATTTAAGATGATATTTTTTCATCAAGTTTCAGGCCATTCTTGTCATACTATGCTCTTTTTTATCGATAATCATGGCGGTACCTAATTTAGGTATCTCCATGATTAGAGAATTTTCTTTTAACTTGAAAACTCTTACCTCTCTTCCAGTTTTTATTTTTTACTTTGATACATTATTGCTTATAAATTGGAAAAACTGGCATTTTCAAGCATTTAATCCTATTTTTGGATATGATTTGAATAAAATTGGGAACACTAAATTTAATGTAATTTAGTTGATTTATATAAGATGTTGTTTTACTCCACACACTTTCTTTCTTAACCTGTATATTTGCTTTACAAACATGTATACACATGAAATAAAAAAAATTCTAACTAAAGAAACCTTTAGGAATAATATCAACTGTCACCTACCTAAAATTGGCTTTAATCTTTGGTGTTTGAATGTAAACATGGATTTGGTTTGGAATCCTATTTGTAGTGTGTATAATATCCAGTTTTCATGAAATATTTACATCTCAGAAATCAAATAATGATTTTCTTCAATATCTGTCTATTTTACCGAGATGAGGTATTGTAACTATTTACATTGTTCAGACTGTTGTCCTCTTTATTGTCTATTCATGACATTTCGGCTATTGTGTGCTTTGGCCTTCTTCAGGTGATATACATTATCCAGAAAAGGCATGGCACATGAAACTAGAACAATCTACCTCCTGTGGACTAAATAAAGGGTTTGGTTCTAAATTCCAATGTATATCACTTGAAGAAGGCCTGAGTGTACAAGGGGTGAAACATTGTGAATATGACAATAAAGATGAGAACAACAGTCTGAACAATATAAATGTAGTGTAAATAATGATTTCTTTGTTTTATAAAAGTTATTCAACAGTGCTTTCCTGATTATTTTATTTATTTATTTTGATAAAACTTCTTTTTGAATTTGTTTATGGAACTTGTCTACATTTCAATTTCTTTTTAACTTCTATAAACATTACCAGAGTAAGACAGTGATTTTTACTATTTTCCAAACTGCTTTTTCATATCAGTGTATTAATGTGGTTTATTGCTATCACTAGTAGAATATTTTTCAATTGATTTCAAATTCCTTAGATAAGCATGACAAATACATTAATAAATTTAACAAAAAGATTAGAATTGCTTTCTAAGTATCTTTATTGTTCAGCATATACATTACCTGCACCAAAGTTCCCTTTAATGATTTTAAAATGGAGAAAGAAATTTATCTTAATATGCAAAATGAAGAAAAACTATTAATAATCATTTAAAATATAGCATTCCTTTTCTGCAAGATTAAATATTTGAAAGTTTTCATTGTAAATTTATACTAATACTTCTGTATTCTTAATTGCTTTTCAGTGATGTGAAGAAAGTTCTTGATCTCGACCTTGGTACCGAGAATGAATATTATACATTATATGGAAAGTGTTTTGAATTCACTGATAGAGAATATGTTTATACTCTCTGTCCATTTGACAGAGCAACTCAGCGCAGCAAATCAGGTGGAATGGAAACCAGTTTAGGGTGAGCATATATATGTATTTTCATGATAATTTACCTTTAAAAAAAATTATTGTTCATTCATGTCCAGGGTAATAAGTATCTTAACTGACCTTCTGGTGGCTATCTCTTCAAGCAATATCTCCCTCATTAAACTCAGTTGAAGAGGATCAGGTTTGCTAAATTCTGAGGGAACTGGAGCAAATTTTGGTGAGTGTCAAATCTGCCATCGTGTTGAGAGGCAGATATTGAATAAGTAACAGGAGTTGTCTCCCTTTATATCCAGAAAAATGGAATCATCTTCATTAAGAAAAATTCTTCTGAGTTGGCATTTATATGCTATTTAACTTTACGTGCTTGAAAATTATGCCTAACAATTCTTGCTTTTTATTAATTTATTATTAGAGAAAAAATCTAATTTACAAACACTATTTTTGATCTGCAATTCTGTATTTAAACAGTCTTGTATGCATGAAGTATTTTGAAAGTGGAAAGTTCAGTATAATTGAAATAGGGATAAAAATAGTAGCAGTAAAAATACATATAAAAAGCAAGTATAATATCTTCATTTGCATTTATTCTGGATTCCCCCCCCCTCATGTGATCATAAAGAATCTGAAAGGTGGATTGTTTACTGAACATTCTTTGATTAAAATCAAAGTCTAAATAAATTTTAAAATATTGAAAATAATGCAATATAATTTTAGTTAAATACTTTTCACTTTTTTAAAAAATTTGTCTATAAATTTGCCAGATTCTTCATTATTGTTGTCGTAAATTATTGTTAATTGTCTTATTTTTTTTATAGCCCAGTAATAATATCAATGATTTTTGTTTTCTTACAGACATTGGGGTTTGTGGGATGGATTACAAAGTGATATATACAGCAAACAAAAGTATGACAGAGGACAAAATTGTTGGAATGGACCTGATAGATCAGTCAAAGTAAGATATTTTTAATTATTTTTTTGTTTTGACTTTAGTTTGCTTGTAAAATCTATTCAATAACTATTAAATAAAATTTGTAATTTAAGAAAAAAATCTTTTGAAGGATGAATTAATCAAGTTATCTCCTTTTGAGAACTTCCTCAAAATTTGTTTATTAATAAACAATAAAAATCTAAACTTTTTTTCTTACACTGTTATAAAGTGAATTAGTTTTCAAACTTCACTTGCATTGGGCTAAATTAAAATCTGAAAATTCTCTATTGTAGAATTTTTAATATTTTAAACACTCTATATTGTATTTAATGATGTATAAGACTTCCTCACCATTTCAGCAGAAAAACAAATTGTGTAATGAATGTTACTGCAACTTCATCTGTGTTTCCTGTTTGGTCCAGTTTAAAACTACTTTCTGTCCATGCATTTATTACATATTTATTAAATTTTAATATTTGTGAGGAAAAAGTTATCTTGTGTACTATCAAATACAATACAATTTAAGTAATTTGAGGCATAATTTTGAATTATAACATCTATTAAATACAATTAATTTCTTTAATATTTAGTAGTAAATATATAATTAATATTGAATTATAATGCTTATTATGACAATAAATAACTTGGAAATAGAATTTGTTTCTCTTTTTTTATAAATTGTTAATTTAAGGAAGTAACCTATATTGTCTTTGTAGTTGGACTGATAAAAAAAAATACATAAGGCTTCAGAAGTGTTGGAACCTATGAGCTTGATTTCAACTGACTTTATTTTCATTATGAAAAAACTTGTTTGAAAGTTGTTAGAATTTATCATTTATTGTTCAACAAATGGTTATTAAATAACAATTAATAAAAATGTTATTGTTGTTATTAAGTAACAACTTGTGCATCTAACATTCTGAAAATATTTAAAATGAGATTGCACAGTAATTTCTGTTGTATTGTCTTTATAAATTGTTCATTTTGTGCAAGTTGATCATAAGGCTGCCCTGGGTGGTACAAATGTGCCACCTAGGGCTGTTGCAAAATCTGCAAAATCTCTAAACAAGATAACACTATCTACTTAATTACAGCATGTTATTTCATTACACTTTATTCATCCAAATGCCACCTATGCAAAAGCTACTGCCTGGTATGGACTACCTTCCACATTCCACTTGAGGTCTG
>CAHIKZ030000274.1:247500-317500 GCA_903632075.3 Acanthosepion pharaonis
ATATACACATTGAAGCATAAATTAAAACTATCTTTTCATTGGTCTATGTTGCTAATAACAATAATGCTTTTTTTTTCTAAACGTAATCCAATCTTTGAAACTATTTAATTGGGACCTTCAAACAAAAAAAAATTATTGGTTGAAATTTAAGCACCTCGGAAGAAATATTAAAACACATCAGTCATGAGAATGTGGATATGGTATAGAGGTAGTATCATGGCTAGAATGTCTGAGAAGAAGGCAACAAAAATAATTGGTTTTAGAATAATACCAAATATGGAAGAATGAAAGTAATGCTTCATAAATTTGATTATACAGAGGAAAGATACCAGGTACTGTGTAGCATCTGACCAAACAGATAAATAAATAGAGCAGTTAAACTATAAAATGTGCCAAACTCCATGATCCTTCAATATAACAATAGAATGGATGTTGATCTTTTTCCTTCTAGGTATTAAATCCCTAAACAAATGATGCCGACACAAAAGTGCAACTGAAAATATATTGACACTTCATTCATTTTCCCCCCCACCCATGAAATTTACTTGTTTACTATTTGTGCAAAATACTAGATTTTACAGTTATTGTTATGCCAGACTAAGATAACAAATGACCTAATTAGGATACCAAGGTTGTTTTGCACCAGTATCACTCATTTGAAGAGGTTTGCAGCCTGCCTTGAAAACCACCATTCAAAATCCTGGTTTTTTTACTTGGAATTTAACATCAGCCACTCACACAAACTAAAAATATGCAAATATAAAGTGTCATTTTATCTGAATATTTTTAATATATATCTACCTAATGTTATTGCATTCTTAATAGACTACAGTATTGTGTAAGCACAACCTTTCTATCCAATGGAAAAACAAAAAAAATGTGTAACTTTATTGTCATCTAGAACCAAACCAGCATATTCTATGAGGTACACATGTATGCACATACTTCTGAACAATGGCGTAATGGAAACTTTTGTATACAAGTTTCTCTTGTTATTTTCATCTAAAACCTTTCGTAAACCGAAATTGTGTAAAGTGAAGAAGCAATTGCCATCAATTTAAAAGGAAAAATATTTTGAGCGTTTCTACCCCCCCCCCAACTAAGCTTGCATGAAATTTTTGGCTATGATTGACAATTCTGCAAAGAGTTTTCTTTTTCCTTGACTGGCTGCCAACCAAGGCTGTTCTGCTATTTACCCATAGCCGTGGGGGAAGAGATGAATTCATACATTTCCAAAGGGTATTAGCATGTAAATGAATGTAATGAACTCAACTGGAATTCGAACTCGGCTCTCCACTTCCTTGATCCGAGCCTCAATCCTCTAAAGGTGATTCAACTCTGTGGCATTTCCTAAATGTAAAGGCCTGAACTTTAGTTCCACCAGTTCTGATGTAAACATTTAAGATGCACCATACTACTTCTACAGAGTCGAATCATTCCCATTTCCCCCATATTCCAAATGTAAGGAGAAAGTTCAGATTTCCCTAGGAAGTGCCACTTTGTGGAATAAAATCCTGCGTTGGTGCTTCCTTGAACATTACAGTCTTAACCTCGTCGTCTCAAGGGTCTATCGTTAAATCCCCCTCATAATCTTCACTTCCTAACACTTCCCCTTTTCATTCATATCACACACTTCATTCATCTGTATTATATTAACAGTAACCCTCTACCTTGAGTGGCTCTCAAGCATTGCCTTTAAAAATAAAGGGGAATATGACTTTAATTTTGAGTGGGAGAACAGATTTGCAGGATATTTTTGAGTGCATACGATGAAATGTTTAGTAGAAAAATACGTGAAGCTAAGCCTTCCTCCACCACCACCACTTCAGCCAAAGCAGACGACAAAGCCTATACCTTCAGCGGTTATTTATGAGGGTATGGAACGTTCAAATACATTTCCTATATAAATTAATGGCAATTGTTTCTTCGTTTTACGGTATTTCGGATACCAGAGGAAACCTTTACTGATGTAGTTATTTCGTAAAAACGAAGTAGTACAAAGCAAATTTCTGAAACGCTGGGGATACCAGTATATGCAAATATGAGAGATACAACTAAGCCTAGTCGGGCATAAGACAGCAATAGTAGGGTACTCTGTGTGGACTGAATTCATTAAACTCCGTCAACGAAATTATCGTTCTACGTACGCCACGCAAACTGAGGCGTCTATTGATTAACAAAGAGAGGTACTTGTGCCGTTAGTCTCACGTCGCGACTTCAGATGAAGAAGATGACTGGACAGATTGCAGAAAGAAAGGAAGATATCCCAGAGCATTACCACGAAAGTGTTATAAATATCCATTATTTCCTTAGTCGATTCCAATAGCACCGATTCTATAACGGCTTTTATAAAAGAGCAAATAATGCCATACTGTCAATTTTCTTGAAAACAGAATGTCTCATGCTCTGAGGAAATACCTCATTTCCGTTGTGGACATGAATCTCGTAGTGACTAAATACAAACAAGTCGATTAATAGACCTACTTCAAGCTGAGTTGCCGACACAGAAAATGCAACTAAATGAAAAACCGAAAGGCGGTGTACATGAGAAGCAGGAACCTATTTTTTTAAGTGGTCTTCACTACCGCCAGCGTTACGTTTAGAACAACGGAAATTGCTATCATCAGAGTTTGGTAAATCCGTTTCGCATTCTTTTGAAAAACAAAGAAGTTGCGCGTAATCATCGCCATGGAAGTAAAGAGCTACTTGTAACCGACGAATAATTCTGCTAGCCGCAAAGTCCCCGGCCCAGTTAAAATATTCATTTCACGATCAAACACTTTACTTGCTGAAAAGTCAATGTTACAAGATATTGGGAAAAATGGCGGAAATTATGCTGATTCTCTGATTCCAGCGCATAGCCAGCCCGACAATTGGTACTGTTTAAGTATTTGCCTCAACCGGTAGAGAGCACATTTTAATTCATTTTAAGTCATATTTTTTTTTTTTTTTTTTTTTTACGGATAAAATTGATAAAAATATCGGAATTAAAGCAACATCATTTTCGAACAGTTTCAGTTATTTTCATTTTCGCCAACATTATAGGTACATTAATTGTTCCCGCAACCAGTGGTAGCACAGGTAGGATTAAACAAATAGTCAAAACTTTCGTTTACCTTAGGTATCTTAACAAAGTTACCAAACTACCTCACTTTCACCCCTTGGATCTTTCAATCTGAAAATCCGAAGGGTGAAAATGCAATGGCTTGGTAAGGTTGTTATATCTTTTTAAGATAATATTTACAAGTATTGCTCTATGGAGGAGCTACTGAGCACTTTCTAAAATCAACTGGAATTAATTGAATTCAAGATCAACTTTATCCCGTAGTTGACACAAGAGGAAATTATATATATATATATATGAATTAAAGAGATATGTGCAACCGTACATGCGTGCGATTACATTCATATACAGATTTGCAAATAAATATTTATTTAATTTTTGGTGTAACTAAAACAGTATATATTAATAATTATACATATTACATACATCAGTTGTATGGCTCAGAGTTTCATGTGTACAATCGTCAGGTACTAATATTTATGAACTTTTCAGTACGGATGTTTTAAACCCACTCATCTGGTATTATATATTTTTATATTTTACTTTTCTTCTCATTATTTTAATATTTATTTCATACTAACTCAATATTAAAGAGGGGGCTTGGACAATTTTCGCTAACTTAAATTATCATCGTTTCTCTGACTACAGAAAGTAGTAAAGGAAAGCGAGAACAAAGGATTAAACAACAAGAAGATAGAGGGCATAGTTCTCAGCAAATAAAATAACCCAACATGCAAATTACAAATTGTAGAAATATAGACAGATACAAAACTCCTTTTTGTAAAAAAAAAAAAATGTTTCTCGGGATTACTTTATTTTCGTAAATAGGTTATCCATAACTTTCTTTTATAAAAAAATAAATAAATAAAATCTCATTACCGTGTTATAACCATCCTTTCTCAATTTCTGTGTCTTTGATGGATAGCAACATCTGTAAAATGGCGAATTGCTATGACTGTTAGGACAATTAATAGAGTTGTTTCCCATTGTTTTTTTCTTAGGGTCTTGTATTTAGAGTTGTTCTCCAAGACTGGTTACCCTACCACGGATAGAGAATCCAGTCCTCTCTACTGTTTTATGAAAGAAGGAGATAGATTCACGTCTTTCTCAATACTTCAATATGTATCTAAAGCATACAAACAGCCTGCATAAGAATAAGAAATCAGTTCAATAAATATACAAGGACATAAGACAAGGATGTGTCTTTTCACCAGATCTTTCAACCTATGCAGCGAGAATATTCTGACAGAATTAAAAGCCCTACCAGGATTCATGATTGGCCGTTATAATCTTAACAACATAGGATATGCAGATGGCACGGTGTTGATAGTAGACATGGAAAAGAAACTACAAGAACTCCTACATAAGGTAGTGAAGGAAAGCGAGAAGAAGGGACTAAATATCAATTACAAGAAGACTGAATGCATGGTTGTTAGCAAAAGGAACAATCCAACATTCAAATTACAGATTGGAGACACCAAAGTTAAACTAGTGCAACAATTTAGATATCTTGGAAGCGTATTAACAGAAAACGGAAAGCTGTGCAAATATTAAGAAACTGAAAAGTATAATTAGAAACAAAGAAAAGAGTACTGAACTGTTATGTAGTATCCTATATAGCAGTGGATGTTATGGCACTTACGAGCAGTTAGTTCGATCCTCACTGGGTACCCCATACTTTCGGCCTTGTGCTACATCTAAGCTACGCTTGGAAAATCACTGTAGCAATGGATGTTGGACAATCTCCTCACGGATTAAGATGAGACTTGAAACAACAGAAATGTGTTTCTACAAAAAAAAAAAAAAAAAAAAATGCTGAAAATCCCACGTACCGAACATGTAAGCAACAACGAAGTTCTAGAGACAATTGTAACAAAAAGGACACATATGCTTAACACCAGGAAGAGACAGTTGAAATTTCTAGGGCGCATAATGAGGAAAGACGGCTTGGAAAATTTCATACTCAGTGGACTGACTGATGGTAAGAGGGCCTGAGCAAAGTAACGCACAACCTTCCTGGCGAGTTTGAGTGAATGGATGGCGGAACAGAGTTTGGAAGATGTGGCAAAAAGACAAAAATTATTAAGAGCTACAAAGGACTGGAAATTGTGGAGAGTCATTATCAACGTCCTGAAGAGACACAGCAAATAGAAGGAATCCTACTCAGCAGAAAGTTTCAGAAGCAATTTGTTTCAAAGGACATTTATACACGATTAATAATTTTATCAGCAACTTATGACTTAAATACCAAACACCTTGTAAATTTTATACAAAATATCAATAACGATTTCTCCAACTATTCAATTTTTTATTAGTAACTTAAGCTTTTAATCAGTACTCGAGTTACTTAACTTTTTTGTGAGAATTACTTGTTAATTCGATTTAAATGTTTGCTTGAATATTTATGCTTGGGTCTAATAAACAGAAAAGAAAGACGATAACATTTAGTAACTAAACTTGTAGAATTATTTAAATATATTTAGTAGATATTCTTGTTTAATTTTTAGTATTTTTTGTTTTTACTTGCTAAATTGATGTCGGTCGTCAGAGCTGCTTAAACGGATTGCTTATAGAAAAAAAAAATATTCCGTCGCCGATAGGATTCGAACCTATGCGGGGAGACCCCAATGGATTTCTAGTCCATCGCCTTAACCACTCGGCCACGACGACTGCCTACTGCTGGAGGGCATAACTGTTCTTTAATTTTGTATTTGTTTTTTGTTTCTGACTGACGTAGAGTTGCTCAAGACTCAAATATTTAAGTATAGTTGCTTATAAACGAATCGCTTAATAAAATTGTGAAGTGACTTCTTTGGCTGTCAACTCTTAAAAAGTTTTTGCTGTAATTATGTGTCGAGATTTCTGTTCCATCAGGAAGTTTAACGTTAAAGGACTTATGGTTGGTTGTTTTTGTATAACGCCATATCAAACTCTATTGGTTATTTAAATGCCGAAGTGTAAATCTTTCGTACGTAATGTGATTTGATTTTTTCGCAAATAATAATAGTTTTAATGATACAAGTCTTGCTAATTAACCTATAACTTGGAGGAGCAGAAGAGAGTATTTTCATGTAAGTGAACCCAACTGGAATTGGAACAAGGCTCTCTCTAAAAAAAAAAAAAAAGAAGAAAAAGAAGAAAAATGAGTTATTGTATGAGGACGCTCGTAGTTATAACATTGATGTGTGTTGACTCTAAGAAACTAAAATAAAAAAAATGGAATTGATATTAATATCGGGCTTTGATAGAACAAGAATAAGATTAATAGCTTTGGAAACAATAAATACTAAGCAAATGTTTTTCACCAATACCAAATTGATGAATAGAATCCATAGGCATTGGAAGAGCAACGATATTTCAACACATTGTAGCGGACCGTGAGTTTACATGTTGTTAAATTAGGAACACGTGTGTAACTCCTGATAAAATATTAAAAGGTCCACTATAAGAATATGGCGGACTCAAGTTGAATCCAACCGAAGATGTAAAGAAAACAAACTTGTACTTTGATGAATGTTCGTACGTATGTGTATGTGTGTCATAGCGTTTTCCCACAAGTGGGCAAAACGCAGATCTCTGCGAAAGATCACATCTTTCAAATGTGTCCGCTGAAATGCAAAGTAAAAAGAGAACATGGCAATAATCGCCAAGTAGTGTAAGGAGAGCGTGCCCTATGAACGATTAGGAAATTAAGGAGAAGTTAACTCCGACAACATTAAAAAAAAAAAAAAAAAAAAAAAAGAAAAACATTAAAAGAACTCTCAATAAACTTCCTTCCCGTAAAAACCTTAAAGCGTTTGGAAGAAATGCAACGCTTTTGTGAGTCGGTTGGAGAAGAATAATAATAAGTATTTGCGAAGTTGCTGAAGATGAGATATCATACTGATTTGCAATGTGCCTTCAAGTCATAACAGCTCTCATTATATTGATGATGATAAATACGGAACTTACGTTTAATTAGGATTACGTTAGAATAGAATTTTCATACAAAGATCACAAGGAGAATGACGACAGTATAGTAGTGGTATGTACCGGGCCGTGGGTTTACGTGTTGTTAAATTAGGAACACATGCGTTTATTCCTGCTAGAGAAGGTCCAACTACAAGAACATGGCGGACTCAGATACTGAATCCACCATAAAGAAGTGTAAAGAAAACCAACAAGACCGATATATATCAACAAATATATGTATTAATCAACAAAATTTACAATGGATATATGCATTAACATTTGTGTTTGTGAGTGAACGTAAAGAGTTTGTATTTTGGTGAATGTTCGTACGTACGTGTATGTGTGTATAATGTTCATGGCGTCTTCCACAAATGGGAAGACGCAATCTTCTGCGAGAGCTTAAATTGTAGATGTGTTCGCTAAAAATGAAGAAATGAAAAAGAGAACGAGGCAAGAAATCGCCCAGAAATTATAGTGTAGGGAGAGCGTACCCTAGTGAACAATTTGGACAATTAAGGAGGAGTTAACTCCGACAAGTAGTAATGGTAATATTGGCCATTTCCTTATAAGAAAACATTCATTGACCGAGCAGCATGGTTGCTGTCGGTGGAGGGTGATAAAATATTTCTCATCTGACCCCAGACCTCAAGTGGAACTCGTACATACGTTCCATCGCTTAGAACGCAGGAAAACTGGTAGGTTCCATGTACCGCTCCAGGCAGTACCTGACTCCTCGTGCTATCCTCTACCGTTACAAGTTCCAGAACAGGTCGATAATGGAATACTGTTGTCATATTTGGATAGGAGTTGGCCAGTTCTCATTTTCCAGTGTCGATAGAGTCCTAAAACATATCGCGTCCTTGTGGGTGACAAATTATTTTCCAGCCTGCAACCCCCGCTCTCACAAGCGGGACGTGGTAAGCTTTTCACTGCTCTATCGCTACTTCCATAGAAAGTGCTCAGACGAACTGCATTCCTTTGTTCAACCAATTCTAACTTGCATTTCTAGGACCCGCTATTGTAGCGAACCACCCTCTTTCCCCTGTATTCATTTGGTGAGAAGTAAGTTCCACTCGAACTGCTTCAAACCACTGATCTGTGGAACTGTTTCCCAAGAGGATGTTTCCCCGATCACTACAATCTTAACTTGTTCAAGTCTAGGGTTAACCGATATCTCCCCACCTATCCGCAGAAAATGTGCTTCTTACTCAGTAACCCTTTACCTCGAGTGGTCCACAGGCCTTGTACAGGGTGAATCTCACTAAAAAAAAGTCAACATATTATGTCATTATTTTCTCTTCGAGTTACATGTAATATTCATATTAGCTGTTGCTGTTGTTGAAGTGATGAGGTTTCTGATAACTCGTCCAGTTCTTTGAAATTCTGTAGCGCCTGTCCACAATATTCGAAGAAGACTGGTCTTCTCAAAGCAATTTTTAACCTAGAAAGCGGTTGTATACAGCTGATAGTTTAGAAGAGATATTTCAGAACGGGTTTGGAGCCATACATGACAATTTATCCACTAATATAGCACACATGATGAAAAAATGCCTCATACTTAATAAAAACAAAATTTCATAGTCAAAATCTCTATGTTATTATTAAGAGGAAATACTAAAGGATTTTTTGATTATTAAATTATATATTTTTTTTTTTCGAACGGTCGAAATCTTGATTAAAAATCTTGTTTTTCTTGCGTTAGCGAGGGGATCAAAGATTAGTATAAAAAATTTTAGCGTCTTTTTCTGCGGTGAAAAATACATTGATTTGGAAATTCTTGCAAAAATCAAATAATTGTTGGATTTTAATGTAACTTTCAGGACTTACTCACAAATGAATTAAATTATTTTAAAAATGCTTCTTTATTTTAGAAAATCTTGGTAAAAACACTTTTTTTTTACATTTGTTTCCCACCACTTAATTTTATGAAATTTCGAGTAATTCATTTTTGTACCGCTCATTAGAAATACACAGAACTTCTTGCAGAATTTAAATCATCAATTTTTTTTACGTAAAACAGGACCTGCAGTTACAAAAAATCTGCCTTGAATCGTAAAATAAGAACAGCAATAAAACTAAAGCAGGAACTAGAAAAGTTTTTAATTATTTTTATGAATAAAATATATGAACACTATTGTCTTAAGAACAAATATTTTCGATGAAAAATGAATTTTTAGAAAAATTTTCATTTTTTAAAAAATTTAATTAAAATAATTTATAAAGTTTTAAATCTTTTAAATTTTTATGTCCGTATTTTATTTTCTGTATTAATTTTTACCGGTTAGTTGATATTGTTATTATTTAAAAATTATACTACAATTTAGCGAAAGTTTCGAACTAACGTGACTAAGAGCATGACTAGTTTTGAAGTGAATGTTTTTCTTTTGTAGTAATTTGTGCTGTTGGGCGAAACTACCCCCAACGTTCAATTTCCTTTTTTCCTTATCCTTGTCTCGGGCCGGTGTGTACACGTTGTGAGATGAAACACGAGCGTCTCCTAAAATGGCCCACAACAAAACATGGCGGACTCGGAGATTGAATGCACCATAAAGAAATAATAGAAGCAACAAGAACCAATATATATGTACAGACAAATAATAATGTATTAAGCAACAAACGGTTTACAAAATGACATAGAAAATAATGTGTGTATGCATGAAGTGAGTGAATGTGCGTGTGAATTGTTCATGGTGTTTCCCCCAAAGGGGAAAAATGCAAATCTCCGCTAGAGATTTACATTGCTGTAGTGTCAGCTGAAAAGTGAGAAGAAAAAGACGGCGAGAAAAGATATCCCAAGTATTTATAGAACTGAAGAGCGTCCCCTAGTAACAGTTTGGAAAATTAGGAAATTAGGAGGAGTTAACTCCGACATCCTCATAATAAATTTGTTATATAACTGATCCATACACAGAGATATTTGAAAGTGTTTGGTATTTACTATATACTAAACCTGAATTTTTATGATGGATTCAGGGTAAATGCCATCATTGTTTTCATTTCAATTCCGGATCAGTGTTTATTTTTCTCAAATTGAGAAAGAGTAACTATTCGATATTACGGAAATTAATGTGTATATAAAAAAGACTTGGTTCTTTTATGTTTCATGTCTCTTCAAAACGCCAGCGTTCATGACTACCCAGTCATAACTCTCTCTGTCTTTTGTTGATCTAGGTGACATCTGAATCTTTACCACCTCCCGTTTTTTTCTGTTCTGCTATCAATTTACACAAATTTGTTAAATTGGTTACTCGCTGTTTCTCATTGCTTCTCTTGTGATCAGTAGTGTTAAATGGGATTGTTAAATTGCCCAAATATTTATTATTCAGTTTCAGCTGTCTCTTTCTGATTGAAACTATAAGTTTCCTTGTAGTCTTATTTTTCTTAAAACTTACTCGTTACTCTCATATGTTCTGTCCATGGTATTCGCGTTATTTCTCAGTAGAACTGTCACTTCACGTCTCTTCCCCATCTACGAAGAGATTGTCCAGTTATAACTTATTTACAGTACAATTTTTCATTCACCCCCCCACCAAAAAAAAACTCCACAATTTTCATTCTCCCCAATGCTAGATTCATACAAAGAGCCTACACTATTCGACTTGAAATAAATACAGGTATACCACGAATTTTCTGGCATTTCTTCTTAAGGATGTGAGCGATCATGTCTCTCCACAACTTCCTATTTTTTTGCTTTAAGTAACTCTTTTACCACCCATCTTTATCTTTCAATGAATGGATATTAGAACAAGCGCCACAAACGCATTAAGTAGGTTACTTACTGTTTTCTTTCACTTCTCTTGTCTTTATAATATACTGATTTGCGGTCACATTACGTTGAAACACTAGTTCCAGTATATTCACCGAAGTTAAGCAACGTTGAACCTGGTCAGTACATAGATGGGTGACCGCTTGGGAATACCAGTTGTTCTAAACTTGAAATAATGGATAACAGCTCGGAATTATTAATTGGAGAGTCGAATTACAATTCTCTTTGGGTTCGTTATATTCACTTACGCGCAAATACCTTTGGCAATGTATGAATCCATCTCTTCTCCCTCTAGCTATGGGTTAATTAGTAAGACATTTATCACTAAATCATTAATATCGTAAAACTACATTACCGTGTCTTTTAGATTTATTTACATTCTCTGGAATATAATTGTATACAAACTACCATGACCACAAAGTGAGAGATTTGTTTATATAATGATTTTAATATAGAATTGATCCATCACTTTATAGCCACCTCATAATTTTTTATTTGTTTATCAAATTCTGATTAGGTATGAATCCACGTCTTTCCCCCAGTTATGGGTTAATTAGTAAAAACTAAATTAAATTACTATTATCTAAAAAAATCTTACAATCTAAATATATTTTCTGGCTTTTAATAACCTGTAAAGGGTTGATAAGCCGTTGAAACGAATCAACTAGATAAAATATGCTATGCTCTGTGAGTGTTAAATACTTCAAACCTTCTTTCCTCATTATGTGTCTAAATATTTTAGCTTATTGTGAGCAGCACTTCCTTTCTAGTTCCTATTTTCCTTCAAACTTCCTCATTGCTCGTATGTTCCGTCCAAGGTATTCTCAGCATTTGTCGATAGAATCGTATTTCTATCATTTCTTCTCTAATCTAAACTATCAGCTGTATACAATCGCTTTCTAAGATCAATGATCAAAAATGACTTTGAGCAAGTGAAACTTGTGGATCTTGGCAAAAACCATTCCTTTTCGAACATCTCTGAGATTGTCCATTATTCACTGCGATGCAGGAGATTAGATATTACATAGCACTTCAGCAATCTTTTCTTTTTTTCTAACGAAATGTTTCTTAACTTTAAATGTTTTGCTTAGTTTCTGGTAGGCATCTTCACCTATTCCGATATGCATTTAGATTTCCGTGTAACATTTTCTGTGTCTTTTACTAGACTAAAAGCGTTTGATAAAGTACGTCGCAAAGATCTGCTGGAACTGTCAGGTAACATTGAAACATGTGGGAAGGATATTAGAATAATCCAGAACCTGTACCAGTAGCAGACCACTTGCATGCGGATAGGGAAATGAGTTCAGTAGCTATACAAAAATAAAAAAGTGGGGTGTAAGACAAGGAAGCGTAGTCTCACCAGATTTTTTCAACATATACAGCGAGGCCATTCTGAGAGAATTAGAAGTCATAACAACATTCATTATTGACAGCCACAATCTTAACAAGATAAGATATACAGATAACACAATGTTGATAGCAGACAGCGAAAGGAAACTACAAGAACACCTACAGAAGGTAGTGAAGGAAAGCAAGAAGAATGGACTAAATATCAATTGCAAGAAGACTGAATGCATGGTTGTCAGCAAAAGGAACAGCTCAATATGCAAATTACAAACGGGAGATACCGAAATCAAAAAATTACAACAATTTAAATATCTGGGAATATATTAAAAGAGGACGGAAAGTGTGACATGGAAATCAGATGGGGCTTGTTCAAATTCAAATTCAATTTAAATCAAAGGGAAAAATTCATTGGTGGGGCGTGACACGAGGGCTCCCTTTTATCAAAGTGAAATATACTTATCCAAGTACCCTGAGTAATGTAATTTCAGAATATATATGGTTATGGGGGTCTATCTCCAAAACCCTAAGAAGTGTTCGATAAGAAACAGACAGACAGACAGACAGACAGACAGAGGCTACAACTTTAAATATCTGGGAATATATATATATATATATATATATATATATATATATATATATATATATATAAGATCCATCCCTGATATTGATCATTTTACCCATAAAATATAAACCTATATTCTTATCCTATGATAACTGCGTGAGAACGCACTGTCGACCACTATTCACCTGAAATTTATTCAGAATTATATATATATATATATATATATATATATATATATACGCGTGTGTGTTTATATATATATATATATATATATATACGCGTGTGTGTTTATATATATATATATATATATGTGTGCGTGTGTGTGTGTGTGTGTGTGTGTGTGTGTGTGTGTGTATGCGTGTGTGTGTGTGTGTGTGTGTGTGTGTGTGTGTGTGTGTGTGCATATGTTTGTGTGTGGTATACATTCGAATCCTGTCTAAAGTACGTGAATAAATACATGGACCTAGGACAGTTTATGTACAATTTTGATCCGAAAATTGAAAAAAATAGCATGCAATACAAAATTTAAACCAACAGTGCTTGCCGCTTGAATTTAATACAACTTGTTCAAATACATAAATGCGTGTGTATGTGTGTAGTGTGCGTGTATGTATCTGTGTGTGTGTCTCTTTCCCTGTCTGTCTATCTCTCTCTGTGTCTGTATATGTGTGTATGAGTGTGTGTGTGTGTGTGTGTACACTTATTTCCACGATGTAGATGACTGCAAATAAGAATCTGTCTTTAGTAAAGCGTGCCTAAATTTATTGCTTTTATTTGGTTTCTCGAACTTTTTGTATATTTGTATAATGATTTCAATATCTTTATCTTTATAATAGGCATGTTTCCATTGTGGAGAAGCGAAATGACTTTGCGACGGCTCTCCTCTGTTCAATATTGCAATCGGGTTCAAAGCAAACATCGCACAATTCTATGAATAATCTTGTTTAAAGTGCTACTATTTGCTCGAGCCCTCGAGTTGATCCACGCTTTGCAGAATTGAGACCGAACAAACAGTAGCAGGATGCTTTATAATAAATGGTCTTTCACAGATAATTGCAACTGAAGCTAGAATCGAAATTAGATCCGAAAATATCAAACGCCACCCTAAGAAATCATTTATGAATGTGTCTAGAACAGGAAAACGAACTCGACGTCTTTATAATTGAAGGCAGCAGGCAGGAACTGATCTTCAAAACATTAAGATCATTGTTTGCTATTAATCAAATTAGGTGTTAAAGGATGCACGATCGCAGACAACTTAGTTATAATGACAACATCGAGTTGACCCACGCATAGACGCCCGCTACACACAACCTGCTCCTTATATCACGTATTGTGTGGGTAAGGTTTAGTAGTAAGGAACTGATAGCTTTCTTTAGCTCCACTCAGTTTTCCACTAACTCTTGTATATATTTTTTTCAATGTGGCAAGTAAATTTGGGAATTATGAGATACAATTGCTTTCTTTCTCTCTCGTTCTTGTTTAAAGCGTTTATTTATTTGCGGAAAATACACATTAATAAATATATATACCTCTTTGTTTTAACACTCACAGAAACTAAACATATATGTGGTTAAGGGTTGCTTTTTTATTTTTATTTTATGATACGAACTTCTACTATTTCAGACGTTATTGTAGTCCTTAAAAATATTTAAAGCTGAAACATTTTGGATTGTAAGAATAATTCATTTTCGAGCAAGTGAGTATTTCATTAACAATTTTCGGAGAATGATTATGACTTTTCCAGTCTTACTCAACAACTTACCATTTGCAATAGAAAAACCGAAATCCTTGAAAATGCCTAATAGATTAGCCAAAAGCGCTCGGAACGCATAATCACTTGGACAATTTTTACCTGCACACAAGTCTCAAGCGAAAGAAATCTCTTGTTCGCACACAAGAAAGACAATAAAAAAAAATTAACAAAAGTACCTTGTCAAACATTTTAATAAAGCATATATTAGAAGGAGATTGCTGGCCAAGTAAACAACTCTCTTTTTTATAGACGCATCATTTCAGGACGGTGGAGTAGTGTGTATAGGAATTGGTTAAGCATATATTACTGTTAACAGACCTTGAAACAATATTCACTGATTCAGCAGAATCAACTGGCGTTACAGGGACAAAATAGCACATAAATCAACAAATATTCAATATCATTTTTTAGAATAATTTTATCTCAAGCAAAGCGATAAAGCCACTGAGATGGAAGCGGTTACTAAAAGTGTAACAAAATAGGAAAACGTTATTGAAGAGAGAGGGCAATAAAAAGATAGGATTCATAATGGCAGAAGATGGTGACTGACATTGCGTTTAAATTAAGATTGTAGTTGACTGGAAGTTGCGAGAAGTACAAGAGAAGAAACTATTAGAATAGAACATACGGCTACATCTAATTATTTCAACATGGTGAGACCTAGGTACCGATGTAGCACTGCGCTTAAAATCGTGAAGTGGAGGTACCAAAATAGAAAGTTCAGTAAAACAATTTCTATGAAAATATTTCTAGAAAAGACACAACGAAGCTTACGTTGCGGCAGTGGGAAAGTGATTGAAGCCGAGGCTGAGCATCTGAAGATGGTTATAGGGTACTTGTCTGAAATGCCGCCTTTGAAATTCCGAATTCCGTATTCTTGGTCATCTTCACTTATCTTCATCTTGTTTTTTTTTGGGGGGGGAATGTTTGCTATGCTTCCTGTAATGATTTACTGCAGTAATTCGATGTAAGAATTTTCACTACGCCTAAGAAAAATCTGTGCTTTCGTGAGAAAAAAAAATGTCTATCAGAGAAAGGACAAACCAAAAAGTTCAAGTGGCCGAAAAGGTTTGCACCGCTAATTCTGGGGGTCGTCTCGCATCTTCCCCTTACAGTTAGAACTCCTACCGCTACAAAATATGATAATTAGGTCCAGAAATAACATCAATATCACCACTATTTCATTTGCAGATAACACGATACGCAACAACCACTTAAAAGCTGACAAGGACAAGATGGCCCAGTGGATAAAATCGTTGGTTGGATCCAGTGACTTGACCCACAGAGTTATTAGTTACTGGCTATTACAGTGGCGAACAAAAACTTGAAGAGTTGAGTTAAAAATATCTGAGACATCCGGAAAAGGCATGGCACGTGGAACTAGGACAATCTATCCAGTGGACGAAATAAAGTGTTCAGTTCGAAATTCCAATCACCTGAAGAAGTCTGGAGTGTACAACGGTCGAAACGTCGTGAATATGACAATAAAGATGAGGACCACACTCCAGACAATGTAAATAAAAGCTGACAATTCGTAAAAATTTACAAGACTTCAATCTAGTCGAAAATTTATGAACTGTACAACCCTCCATTGGTTTATTATTTCCCACAGTTTTCATAGACAAAATGAATGAAAGGTTGAATAGAAGTGAACGAGAAAGTTTGACAGCCGTTAACTGCAATAGAAATGCTTAAACAAATAATTAAATGTAAATATTGTTTCAACATCAACACAAATTTTAAGCAATGGTGAGAGGAAAAAGATCATTCGGGCCTTCAGTAATGGTACCAACATTCATACTCTGACTTCGATCTTCAAAGTCCATTCAAGGACCAATCAAAAGAGAACGGTGAATAAGTTTAAAAAGGAGAGAACAGTCGACAGGAAAACTGGATCAGGATGTAACAACAGGACGAGGGATCATTATTTCAATTTAGAGCTAAAGAGAAAAATATCCAACTCAATCCCAAGACGTTTGGCACGCGAGAGATGAGTTTCAGCTATGACAGCCCAAAGAGCAGTGAAAAAAAAAAAAACTTCAAAATGAAATCGTACTTAAAACCTGGGCGTCACATTGTTACTCCAAGACAGGAAGTTAGAAGGTTAGAGAGGGTGAAGATCAACTTGAATAAGTTGGAAAATGATCTTGGAATATATATATATATATATATATTTGAACTTTATTTCAATATTCCATGAGCTTCCGTTCCTTAGCTATGATTAATTAATGATGAACATGTCATTTTCGTTTATGATAGATTTCTGTTAAGCTTGGACAGTAATTATACATTCTTATCGCTTAAAATAAAGTCCAGTAGTGTTAGAAAAACCTCAGAGAATTTCAGTAAGATATCTTCAATCATTTCTAAGATAGAACGGATCAGAACTTAATCTAACAATTGGACAATTTTGCTGTTAAACTATATATATATATATATATATATATATATATATATATATATATATACGCACACACACACACACATATATATATGTGTGTGTGTGTGTGTGTGTGTGTATATATATATATATATATATATAGGTTTCAGTCACTCTCCACCGCCGTAACGTAGCTTACTTGTATCTTTTCTATAAATATTTTCATGATGATTGTTCTGATGAACTCTCCTCTATAATATCTAGATTTTTTTACTTCAAGTGCAGTACAAGATTGGCGGTAAGGTCTCATCATTTTACAGTTGAAATGTCAAATACCTTCGAGATATCAAAAGTGACAGTCAGAGCTTCATTCTTATCTATTGTTCTACTTGCCTTCAGTATATCCTATGAGTATCAATTTTTGTGTGTAGGATTCATTAAACAAATATGTCAAAACTTGTACTCACTCTACAAATTGCTTCGGTACAGCTTCTAGTAGGACTAAAATCACCGGAAAAATATTTACATGTGTAAAGTAACGGGTTGTCATTGTTAGTGCAGGTGAAAGGAAATGGAATAAATTTGAAAAAGGTGATATTTTCCCTTGTTTTATATAACTCTTAACTGATTAACAAAGGAGAGAAAATACACTAGTATACAAGTAAATATATCTGCAAAGAAATTGTTTGTGTGATACATATGTGAGTGGTTGTGCGTTCAGTCACTCAGGGGAAATATATTTCATACTGGGGACCGCATGGTAGAAAGAAAAGCAGAAAAAGAGAAAGAAAAACAAGAGCGCTCCGTTTTTATATCTGGTTAACAGCACCACCTAACGGCGTCTTGGTGACTCAAGTGAGTATAACACGCAATATATAGTGACAGAGTAAATATTGACGGTTCGAGTCAATATCATAAATATAACATTTTCTATCGGTATATTCTCTGATCCCGATTATATATAGTGTTTAATATATTTTTTTGTTATTTTTTAAGAACAAAAATGTATAAATTCACTTTTATCATATGTTTGTGTTTTATTACAATTCTCATTATCGTTTTTGAAAACAATAAACATTGCCGGGGATAGAAGGTTAAAATAATAGCGGTGTTAAAGGATAAAAACGTCCTTTTGACACCCCGTTTTTTACGCGCAGGAAGGTTTAAGATTTCGAAACAATGTTTATGAATTCTCGTATCATATAAAGAATTAGCATTAAAAGTTAACATTGGTTGTCATGGGTTAATTTATTGCTTATTGTTACTTGGTGCAATTCGAAAATTGTCGAACTACTTTACAAACATTTTGGATTATAAATTTGATCCGATAAAAATGCCTCAATAATTAAAGGTAGCGATGAAATATATTTTATAAAAATTAAATATAACATCTATCTATTTTTTTAAATATGTCGATAGAATATTCTACCCGTGATAATAAATCAACGCTTTTTATTACTCAAAAGGTAACAAACAATAAAAACATTTACATTTGTGACCTAAATTGACACGAGTAATTCGTTAGATTGCTTGGTATGAATGTTATTCGGTAATCGATTTATTAGATCAAAATAGGAAATAATCATAGCAGATCATATAAATTTTCTCCTTGATGTGCCCAGCATCATGTGTGGCCATGCACTATTGTGGTATTTATTTCGACTATTTCCATAAAATTAGCGACTGATCAAGTTTAAACGCTTCTTTAGATGCAAGGCGGCATACATGAGAGGCAATGTAATAACGGAACAGAAGCTATAATAATCTCGTTGATTTACTTGCTCACGATCGCCAAACACAAACAAATCGGAAAGCCGCAGTAAGAGACGTCCGAGCATGTCGTCGGGGCAGAATATATGCAGCGATGGAGATTAGTAGCACTTGTCAGGGCATTGTCAGATCTGGTTTCAGAATCCTAAGAGATTTTTAAGTTAACCAAAGTCAGTGATTCAGTAACGATTTTCACCTGCTGCAACAGAATCATCGCTGTGAGAAAATCAAATAATCAGATATGGTGACTTGATTTCCAAATGAATTGGAGAAAATTCGATATTTTATCATTTCTTCTCCTCCTCTTCCTCTTCCTCCCCTTCTCCTTGATTTACAATGATTTCAATTTTCATTTGTGAACCAATTGGCCCGCTCTACGATCTGAACAGGAACAATTTCAAATATATATATATATATATATATATATATATATATAGTGAAATTGTTCCTTTTTCATATATGTATATATATATGTGTGTGAAATATATATATATATATATATATATATATATATATATATATATATATATATATATATATATATATATATATATATATATATATATATATATATATATATATATATATATGAGTTATGTATAGAGTATAGCGGCTCGGATTAAGGAATCGGAGAGCCGAGTTCGAATTCCAGTCGAATACATTACATTCACTTATGTGCGAATAACCTTGGGAAAGGTATGAATCCTCTTCTTCTCCCTCCAGCTATGGGTAAATAGCAGGACAGACTGATTTCTATAGCCTTGGATGGCAACTGGTCTGGGAGAAGGACAATTCTGAATTCAAAACCTGTGGAGGGTCGTTTGGGGACTTTGTGGCAGGTAGTGTACCAGGTCTCTGTATTCGGCTCTTCAAAAAGCGTTGTTGGTTCTGCAAAAAGCTTTCACCACCATAATCAAATCATATGTGCTGGTGTCTGGGCTGTCGGTTCCTAAGAACTGAGCTGCCTGACACTCATACGTCCAATACGGCGGGAGAGTCCACATGTGTGTGTGTGTGTGTGTGTATGTGTGTGTGTGTGTGTATATATATATATAAATATATATATATATATATATGGTAAAAATATAGTTTTAAAAGTGATATATCTTTCTTGAAGCTTTTTTTTTGTAGTTTTTATTTCTAGCTAATAGATTAAATTTAATATTTCCAATAAGCAAAATACTTTGCTGTATTTCAAAACTAGTTTGAATTCACTGGAAGGAGTTTTTGTTTTAGAATCGTAAAAATCACTGATTTTAGTAACATTTTTAGCCATCTGTCTTCACAGCGTAATTCTCTTTATTAAAAAAAATCTTTCAAAAATAAAATATACTTTTCTGAAACTTTATTTGAGGAATATTAGTTGATTTAAAGTTTAATTAATCGGATTTGAAACAAATATTACTTACTTTAAGTTCAAAATATCGCCGAAATGCATTTTTAACACGACGATAGCTGTTTATTTTTGGTGTTGACAGGTTGATATCGTGAGTGACAAACGGAAGTTTATCTAATGTTTTTCTACGGTGGATATATCTGTAAAATTTACTTGGAGAATATAACGTGGGCGCTTTTTTATATAATTTTTAACTTAAAAGTACGTTGAAAATATTCTCCGTAATCTAATGTTTTGCTGAATTTTAGGCACTTTGGCTTTAAATTTGCTATAGTTATTACTCTTATTTTTGATAATGTCGTGTATGGACGTCTGTATTTACACAAAATCGGCACATGATACAGACAAAAAAATGTCAAAATTCTTTTTAAAATACTGTTGTTCGATGAACTGTACAAAGCTTTTCTATTTATGATTAGTAAATATAGATTTTACTTAATAACAATATCACCTAAAATGGAAAAAATCTCTCGAAATTTCATAAAATCAAATAATTGGGAGGTTACAGATGTAAAAAAAAAAGCATTTAAAAAATAATTTAATTCATTTTTGAATAAATCCTGCAAGTTTCATTATATTCCCACAATTATTTGATGTTTTCAAGATTTTCCAAATCAAAAATACAAAAAATTTCCCCCGTACTGACGAAAAAAAACAAGATTTTTAACCAAAATTTCGAACGTCCTAAAAAGTATAAAAAAAAAATCTCATAATCAAACATGTTTTTCTCTTAATAATAACATAAAGATTTTTACGATAAAACTTTGTTTTTATTAAATGTGGTATTTTATTTCATCATGGAATCCTAATTTTTTAGCGAATCAGTATCTAATACACACACACACACACACACACACACACACACACACACACACACACACACACACACACACACACTCCGGAGAAATTACCGGACCAAAAAACGAACATATAAAAAGTGCTCAATGCAACAGCTTAGAAAAACAATCATACAAAGCAAGCTAATACCGTAAAAAAAAAAAAGAATAAAACATATACTACCGCACACTACCTTGGTTTCGACCGCCAATCTCATCAGTTAGTGTTTGAAAAATATTTCAAGAATTTAAAATTGCAGTATGTTTTTGTTTCATCGGCGTTTTTCTTATGATAGTGGTAGATTGATTTTCGGAACTTGGCCATGGGTTCCGAATAAAAATATAATCTATAAAATCCAGAATCTATTTAGATGTTTGTAGTACGCCCTGCTGGATTGAACTGAAACTGCTAACTTAATTTTCTATTGCTTAAAAATGTTTTCCTCTCTTTTTTACTGATGGTAACTACTTTTCTGCTTGTTTAGAATAATTAAAGTATCGGTGTGCAAATTTTTATATTAAACAACTTTTAAAATGTTTTTTTTTCTTTCAAAATGTATGTTATCTACATTTTTGTTTGTTTAGAATAATTAAAAGTTGCTTTCCAACTAAAAATTATAGAAACCCTTTAAATAAAACATTCAAACCGACTATCAACCACATTTCATTTAACAATAGTGGTAATGTGTTGAGTGTCTTCTAAGAAAACACGTCAACATAAAGTCATGGCTGCATCCTCTTGCATATGCTAAGACTACTACTTCTACATGATACACCGTAGAACACAAACATTAATAACGTACTCTTGAAAATGGCTAATGGATTGGCTGAAAGCACTTGCGACCATAATAATTACGGGCAGTTTTTGTATTCCCTTAGTCCTTCCAATAAAGAAATCGGTAAGAACATTGGAAAAACTTAAAAGATTTCCCTTGTCTGCCACATTCAATGAAACATGAAACCAAAGTAGCAATGATAAGAATAATAATAAAAATCAGGACACGTGGCTTAAAAACGCTAAAGGTACTGATGTTACCAGTATTCGGACATTAAAATTTTCCATTGCCTAATCCTTTACTCAAATCGTAAACATCCCTACTCATTTCCCTAGCAAAACCAAAACTTCTCTTTCTTTTTCTTTCTATGTGCCTTGGCCTTTCAGGACGTAGGCGATCATGGCTCTCCACCTCCCTCTATCCCTTGCAGCTCTCAACAAATTCCTTCCCTTTGCCATCTCCCCCAGACCACGTTCTGTCATCCACTTGCTTAAGGCCGCTAGATTTGCCATGAGTTGATTTCACTTCTCTCTTTTTCTCTCTATTCGACCCACGAGTATCAGATTCTCCAGGCCCTCCTTCCTCGTTATGTGTCCCAGGAACTTAAGCTGCCTCTTCCTGATGCTAAGTATAAGCCTCCTACTTGTTTTCATCCTCTCTAAGACCTCATCGTTGTTCACACGCTCGGTCTATGATATCCTCAGCATCCTTCTGTAGAACCACATTTTCGTCGCCTCGAGTCTCTTCTTTATCTTTGAAGAAATCGTCTAGCATTCGCTGCCGTAAAGAAGGAGAGATGTCACGTAACAGCTCAGTATTCTTTCCTTCGTTTCCAAGGAAATCCTGCTGTCTCGCAATACTCTGCCCAGCTTTTGAAATGTGTCCTTGGCCATCCCAATACGTCTACGGATCTCAGTGTTGCATTTACCGTCCTCTGTCAAGACGCTTCCCAGATATTTAAACTTCCGCGTCTGCTTGATTCTAGTGTTCCCGACCTGCAAATCGCATTTCGGGCTCATCCTTTTACTGATGATCATGCATTCTGTTTTCGTGTAGTTTATGCTTAGTCCCTTCTTCACACTCTCCGTCGCTATCTTCTGTAGGAGATTTTCTAATTTCTTTTCCCTGTGTGCTATCAGCACTCTGTCATCTGCTTTCCGTGTCTGCTATCAGTACTGTTAATATCGTCCTTGCATGTATATTTAATTATATCTGAATTTTTACTCTCTCTATCTCCACCCGTTTCTCCCCCCCTCTCTCTCTCTCTCTATCTATCTATCTATCTATCTATCTATCTATCTATCTATCTATATATATATATATATATATATGCCTATGTGCATGTATTTGAACACCTACATATATATAAAAATAACATTTTTGATTTATATACTCGTTAACAGCCATGTTTAACGCTTAACGGTTTTTCAGATTGGTTGCCTGTTTATTTTAAACGCGCCCGAGATCGAGTGTCCTTTGTACGTTTTTTTTTTTAAAGGAATGCGTCCTAATGCCGACAGTTGGAAATAATTTCATTGCTTTTATTTATGAGATTATTCACGTTCTTAAATTCTATAATTTGCATTTTCTCCTACATGTATAGATTTCAGTTTCTGTCTCTGTTTCTCTTCAACCCTTTTTAATTATATATCCTTCTCCTGACAATTTTTTCTTTTTAGTTATCATATATATTTTGACATTTCCAGTCGAGTTTGTTGCATTCACTTGCGTGTAAAAATTATTGGAAATGGCTATCCACTTTTTTTCTTCCCCCCGTTATGGGCTAAATACTAGTACTTGTATCTGGAAAATGTAACATTCAGTCGAAAAAAAAATTCTTGCAACATTTGAGTAAACATCCTTGTTTTTTAAACAGTAAAAATAATATCTACTGGACGAGAGATTGAAATCGCTTTTTAAAAAATACAAAGGATCTGCGGTCCATATAACATCAGGACAATCTTCAAAAGCTTGACGACACTTCGCAGATATCTCTCCCGAGTAAGAACCCCCCCCATAGAGGAGAACATGACCAAAAACTGTGTATACGCTATCCCGTGCAGCTGCAGAAAGAAATATAATGGGGAGACAAGCCGTCCCCTTAAGGTAAGGCTTCAAGAACACCAGAAAGCTGTAACACGAGGGGAAGTGGAAAAATCAGACGTGGCTGACCACATATGGAGAGAGAAGGGAGATCACCGCCCTCTGTGAGATCAGGTTGAGATCCATTGAAAAATTTCATAAACTTAAGGAATCAGCACATATGCTAGGCCACAAAAATCTCCTGAGCCGACCAAGTATAGAAATGAATACAATATGGGAACCAGTAATAAGGAGTGCCAGAGAAAAGCAATAATAACAATAGAAATTGCAATATGAGCTCTGGTAAAAATATGCAATGATAACAGCAAAAGTTGCAATATGAGCACCGGTAAAAATGGTTGCTGAGACATTAAGTTTATGATACCCAGAAATTCATACACAATCTGTGCATGAATTTCTGGGTATTATAAACCTAATGTCCTCAAGGACACATGGTACACTGGATAAAGGTGTTGGTTACATCCAGTGACAGGACCCAAAGTGTGTAAGTTCAACAGTGGAGAACTTTCAGAGGGAAATTAATAGGAGTTAACTGATAACTGACATCCATTAAACATGGCACGTGGAACTAGAACAGTCTACACCAGTGAGCAAAATAAAGGGTTCAGTTCGACATTCCAACCACTTGAAGAAGGCCGGAGCGTACAACCGCCGAAACGTTGTAATAAATATGGCGACAAAGATGAGGACAATAGTCCGAATAATGTAAATAATGTATATAATACCTCATCTCAGAAATATAGACAGATAAAAAAATAGGTATATCTATTCAAATATGTGTACTCACTAAATATAACGTTTATAATAATAATAATAATAATAATAATGATAATAATAATATATCTATCTATATAATAAATGCGAATGTCAATGTGTCACAGTGTCACAATTTTCACCATAGCATACCATTTTGGAATCAGGCCGACACCGTGAGCAAATTAAAAACATTCCGAGCCGGATATGGACCCGCAATCCTGAAATTTTGGATTCCCAAGATTTCATTTCTACGATTGTTTTCTCGTCGATTATTTTTAAGTGATATTTTGCGACGAATTTTTTTGCAACAATTTTTATAAGTTGGAAATAAATTATAGGGATTGATATGTATATTATTGATATGTTTGCATAATCAATACGATACGTTTAGTGTGCACGTTTTGTTTTTTATTACCGTAAAAAAGAAGCGAAAACATTTTGCACCCCCTATATATATATATATATATATATATATATATATAATTAGCTAGCGATTCTTTTGGTACCTGTGTTTATTAAGTTATTTAGTTTAGTCAACAGGATACTTCGTCATGAAGTAAGCTATAACTTATGCAATGAGTTCAATTTTCAGTGGATGTTTCGTTTGTATCACACTAAACTAACTTTAATAGAAAAAAACGGAAAGAAAAAGGAAAGAAGAAATGAAAGCAAAAAAACAGAAAAAATAAAAAAAAAATGAAAGGAAAGAAGAAAGAAAAGAAAAAGCAAAGAAAAAAGAAAGAAAAGACAAAAGGAAGGAACGAAAAAGAAGAAAGAATGTAAGAAAAAGAAAACAAAAAGAAAACAAAAAGAAAGAAAAAATATCTTAATGAACAACTTTATGAATCTAACTCGTATTTTTTCTTCCCTTTCCTCAAATATTAGATTGAACTGAATGTCGTTATCAATGTTGATTATCGGCTTTTTGCTAGTTCAGCCTGGATAGACATGGCAGTTACACACACACACACACACACACACACACACACACACACACACACACACACACACACACACACATATCCTCTTGCCATCAACTATCGTGGCATGTCAGTAACGAAACATATTTTCATACGGTATTTGAAAACAGAAAACAGTAGAGTGCGAAAAGAATTCCCAAGTGACCACAAACAACCTCAGCCAAAATTCGAACTCAGTTCGCCGATTCTGTTTTTTGCGTCCATTACATCTTCCTACTCACAAGAGATTGAACAGCATGGGATTTAGAATAGTTGACAATCTCTCATTGCCTTATTAAGGCATTGAAACAATTATATTTGTTCCCGAATAGTATCACTTTTGATAAGAATTATTCTCGAATGAGTAAAAAAAAGAAAAGTCGAAGGCAGAGCAATTAACTCAATACTGCAATAACTTACCAAATCTTGTCTATTTTCTTAGTTTCAGGTTCAGATCAAAGCACTCATTTTTAATCTTGCCCACTTTCGTGAAATTTTCTACATCTGAAAAAACAAGACTTGCATAAATAATATAGAAGAACGATGATTCAGCTAATAATTTCTTTTTCTCTGTGAGACAATTCCTAGCTTAAGTACATAATTATAGCGAAATGATGGTTGCTCAGGATCAACCATATGTTTCCTCTAAAATGTAGCGAGTGTGGCGTTCATTTCCACCTGCGAGCCATAAATCTTCCTCAATTAAGTTATCAGCGTCGCCTCAGACACAACCTAAGCCTTTTCACAGGCACGCGACAATAATAATAATAATGATAATAATAACAATAATAATAATGATGATGATGATGTATCAAAGGGGAAAAATGACATAAAAGTAGCTCCGTATATTTTCTTTAATGTTTTCTTTGTGCCACGTGCTATTTATTGCAGTTATATAAAAACCAGAGGCACGATGGCGTAATACATAACGGCTCGATTTGAGGAAGCCGCGTTTGAATTCCAGTCGAGTTTGTTACATTCACTTACGTGCCAATACCCTTGGGAAAGTTACAAATCCACTTCTTTTCCCTCCAGCTATGGGTTAATAGCTGGACAAACTGGATCGTATAGCCTTGGGTGGCAACCGATGTAGGACAAGGACAACTCTGAATTCAAAACCTGAGTGGTCGAGAGGTCGGCGACCAAACCGGCTCCCACTGTGTGAAAATGTGTGAGCCCAAAATGCAGATTTTGTAATGAATATCCAGAAACAGTTGACCATCTTGTATCAGGTTGCACAGTATTGGACCCACTGAATATAAAACCTGCATGAGGTAGTAGGTCAATATCTGGATTGGAAAATCTGCAACTTTTACAGAAATGAAACTACAAGAAAATGGTATGAACACCATCCAGACACAGTTACGGAAATAGAACCTGTAACAATTTTATGGGACTTTACAATGCACACAAACAAAACAATCAAAGATAATCGCTCAGACAAAATTTGCCTTCTTACTGACACGGCACTCACTGCAGACTGTAATGTATGTTTGAAGATTTTCAAAAAACTACGAAAATACAAGGACCTTGAAATCGAAATCTCCAAAATGTGGCACATGATGACATCAACAATCTCAGATGTAGTTGGAGTCCTCGGTTTGATTGGAAAAGATTCCAATAGGCACATTGAAGGGATTCCTCGTTGCCCATGCCTTAAAGAAATACAAAAAATATACTCACGAGTACAACCCACACATTACGAAGGTTTTTATCCATATAGAATATGTAAGATCTTAATTTTTTTCATAAAAAATGCTCAGTGGAAAAAGCCATGAAAGAAAATGAGTATACATCGGTAAGAAATGAGCATACATCAGAAATCAAACGAATAATAATAATAATAATAATAATAATAATAATAATAATAATAATAATAAATCTTCCGATTTTTTAAAACCGGGACAACACATCCTACCCCCACCCAGGAGACCAGACAAACAAACATTCGTCAAACAGTCGATGTAAATTTTTCAGGGAATTACCAGGTGAGACTCGAAAGGAGTGAGGGACTTGAAAAAATGCCAAGACCTTCCTCCAGAGCTGCAGAAATCGTGAAGGGGAGACGTGGAGGTCAAAGTCATGTTCATAATGAACAGAAAATCTGGGGAAGATCCCAATGACTCTCGCAAAGAGATTGGTAAGCTTAGAAGCCTGACGGATCGAAAATCGTTGTTGGCGATTTAGGAGAAAGTCAATTGTGAAAATTTCACTGAAATATGTTGGAGAATTTCCAAGTTTTCATCTGAAGTCAAGAAAATACTAACTTTAAACAAAGTGGTTACATTATATGGGCAAAAAAGTGTCAGTTTAAACTGATACATGGAGGATATCAATTTATTATTGAGTATATTAAGTCTTTTAGTTCCTAGACTGAGAGATTTAATTTACGTTATTCATTTTTATAATTATGGTTTTAAGTATTAGTAGTTTATCATTTTTACAATATATAGTTTATAATATCTGCGTTGTCATAGTAATGGTGGTAGGAATTTGATGGGCTATGTCGAATCATAAAAAAAAAACTTTTACGACACTACGTAATGTCAGATATAATTGTGAAAGTCAATAGTTTCACAATAAAATGAGCAGTATATTGTTTGAGATTGAGTTTATACGAGGTATCTCCAGTAATTCGCTAAAAAAAATTATACCCGAATGAAAAAATCCCCAAACTTGAGGAAAACAATTTTTTGTCGTCTAAATGTTTATGTTATTATTAAGAGGAAATACCAAAGTATTTTTGATTATTTTTTACATTCTTCCTAGCACGCCCGGAATTTTAGTTAAAAATCTTGTTTTTTGAGTCAGCAAAATTGCTACAAATCGATGATATCCACCATTTTTGAGAAATTTGTAAACAAAAGTTGAATTCTCCGTTTAAAAAATCTTGTAAAAATCAATTATACAGTTTTTAAAAGTTATTTGAGGAAAATTAGAAAATTTAAAGTTTACTTAATGTAATTAGAAACAAACATTACAAAATTTTTTAGCAGAAAAAATTAGTTGAAAATAAGAGAAGCATGTTTAAACGTGGCGACTTGTTTTGGAAGTGTGAATTGACGTTTACGACGATGTATCGACAGCTTACGTGAGGGGAAGTTATTGGACGGAAGGACAGAAATAACAATATTTTCGAATGTTAAATGAACTACCTTATTTAACTATACAGTTTATTTTTAAAATTAAATACTTTCAAAAATCTAATATCATTGATTTTTAGATACTTCAGCCTTACGCTTGAAGAGAATTTCTGGAAAAATAAAATTAAATACTTTCAAAAATCTAATATTTTATTGATTTTTTTTTTTTTTGTTAGGTCCTTTTTTTTTTAACGAAAATATGTTCAAAACCTGCACTGTTTCCGTCCCTAAAATTGAAACTAAAAAGAAAATAATTAATAATTGCAGTATGTCTCTCACTGAAAAACAATAAATTAATATTTAATAAAATTAAATTAGATATTTAGTGAAATAGGATATAAAAAAGAAAATTAAAAATTTTGAAAATGCGATGATGATGATGGTCAGTCAGTCAGTCAGAGAATTTAACACGTGCTTGCCTGAAGGAAAACAAACAACAACAACAAAAAAAAAAAGAATTTCTGAGGACAGATTCTTGCTGTCAGGGGGCAAAACTCTTGAAACATGTGGCGTTTATGTCTCACACGTCCATCCATATATTTGGAAAAAAAAACTTTTTTAAAACTTTTTTTACATACTCAAAAAATATTTTAAAAATATCTGTGATTGTAATAAGCTTTCAAATTATGATCTGTAAAAATAGATCTACTTAATAAAAGCATTCACTAAAAGGTACGGATTGAAACCTAATTTTAAAATATTTAACCCATTTATCACATTTTGTATTTCAAAATGAAAAAAAAAAATAATAGAAAACAGTTCATTGGAAAAATATTTTGGCTTCAGATAATATTGTCCTTAACATATTATTCATAAAAGCCATTGAAAGTTTTTTTTTTTTAATTAAATAATGTCTTAGTTTTATTGGGTTTTTGTATTTTACAATTCAGAACTGGAATTTGGGTAGCTGTTTATTTCGATTTTACAAAAAAAACCTGCATGGGGAAACGTCATTGGATCTGAAGTGTCTAACCGCTCGGCCACGTGGGGTTTCTGGTCAAACAAAGCCCAATGATTTATATTCTTCAAAGTCTTCTGCTTTTAACGAATATAATCACAAAAAGGCACGTCAACGAATTTCTCGAGTTTTCATAAACTTAATTAAGGGTAGAGGGTAATAGATGTAAAAAATATGTTTATCATGACTCTAAAAAAAAAATGTTGAAAATAATTTCATTCACTTGTGAATAAGTTCTAAAAGTTTTATTAAAATCCGACAATTATTTGATTTATGCAAGAATATCCAAATCAATGTGTTTTTCACATGGTGCGAAAAAACTAAAAATGGCGCTATAAAACTAATTGTAAATATTACGTAGCCTGTTGATATAAAAGAACAAAATTTTTAATCAAAATTTCCAACGTGCTAGAAAGGATTCAAAAATGAATAAAATATTAAAAAATACTTTAGTATTTCCTCTTAATAATAGCATAAACCCTTTGACGATAAAACTTCCTTTTTATTAAGTTTGGGGCCTTTTTTCATCATGCTATATTTTTGGGGGCGAATTAATGGGGATACCTAGTTTATACTATTTCTTCTTCATCCTCATCATCGTCTATCCAGTTAGCGCATTTTGCGACGCTGTGGTTATCCGCACTCCTGTTATAATTGTGGTTCATGGTGACATTCAAAGCAAAGTAGTGCAATGGCTTGCCGGTTTCTTTTGCACCGGAGATGTTGAATTACCCTGTCCCTCTTCTCAGAAGTTCCTTCGCCCACTGGTAAAGCCGTTGACCTCTGGGCTTCAGGTCCTACACCCAGGCTAGCGACTGGCCAATGGCAGATTGGCACAGGTGGGTTGAGGAGAAGAAGTGGATTGAGGAGAAACCATTTCCGACTATCTTCACACCGTTTAGCCGTCAGGTCGATGCCGCTGACCGGAGTGTGACCAGCGCAGTGTCCATGCGATTTCTCGGAGCCATGTGTGAGAGTTGGACCAGTACAGTTCTCAATTCACCTGAAAAGCAAGGTCGACCGCTTCGCTGCAAAGGTACTACCACTGACAATTCACTTCTTATACTATTAAATATATTATTTAACCTTATTAAAAAGCATTGATGGTAACTTTCATGAATAATTATTATTTTATTTTACATATTAATATGGACTTGTCGGAGTTAGCTCCTCCTTAATTCCCTAATTATTCACTAGGGGTCGCTCTCCCTATACTATAAATATTGGGCAACTTCTTGCCTCGTTCTCTTTTTACTTTGATTTTCAGCGGACGCATTTAAAAATGTAATCTCTCGTAGAAATCAGCGTTTTCGCCCACTTATGGGAAAATGCCATGAAACACACATACACGTACGTACGAACATTCACCAAAATACAAACTTTTTACGTCCATACGCAAACACAAATGTTGATGTCTTTGTCACTTGTAAATTTGTTGTTTAATACATATATTTGTTTGTTTTCTTTACATCTTTGGTTGGACTCAGTTTGAGTTCGCCATTTTCTTGTAGTTGGACCTTCTAGCAGGAAATAAACGGCACGTGTTCCTAATTCAACAACTCTTTTTTTTTCTCTTTTTTTTATCTTTCCAATGTTTTCCCTTTCTTTTTTGATTGTTTCAACATTGGCTTCCCATCGGTCAATAACTTCACAATATATTCTCTTTTGAGGTTAAGTCTTTCTTGCGACTCGTAACAATCTTTATATATCTAAAATTAAAAAATAAATATCAATGATTGTAATGTATTTTTTGTCTCTTTAAAATACTACATTCATTAGAACATATATTCACTTCAAATACAGTAGTCATAAAAATGACTCCATAAAGAAGATTTTGGCTTATAATCTTTTTCTGCTAACCCAGAGGTTGTTGGCAGAAATTAGACTTGATGACACAGATGCTCATTTAAATTTCCTTCAAATTAAGCGTCTGTATACGTTCGCGACTGGGCATGTATATTTTATTTCTATGACAGACAAAAAATATTTCCAATGAAAAAATATATATATATATATATATATATATATATATATATATATATATATAAATATTTTTTTATTAACAAATAGTTTCCAAAAGTTTGATAAAATCTTATAATTATATTATAATTATCTGATTTTTTAGGGCTTAAAAAGTTTTTTTTTTGTCTCTAACATTATGATTTTATTGTTATTCCCAGGGCCGGATTTTTTCAGAGTGAGGTGAAAGGGAATGCATTATTTCAATGCCTTCTTGTTGCTCACGCACAACAGACATATACATGTGCATTATATACAAGCAAAGTTACACGCAGACAGGGCGTGACGGACATAGAATTGGCTCTTCTTTTATAATATATAATATATAATATCTATAATATATATAAATAGATATAGATATATATAGATAAATAATTCCTTCAAACGGATGAATGACCTTCGAGTGGCATAATAAAATCTCACTTATTTTACATTTTCATGATAAAAACTCAAAAATTAAATGCAAATAGTATATTTATCATAAAAACGTAAGTAAATCTTGAAATATTGATCAAGTTCATTTCTTAATACCAGATTGATAAAATTTATCAAAAGAGATCCTTTGCTTAAATGAAAAAGACTGCCGTATAATATATAATATATATATATATATAATATAATATATATATGTATATACATGAAATACATGTAATTAAATCGGATATTTGTATTTAATTTTTAAGAAACAAAATAAAAAAAATTGCTTAAATGAAAAATTGAATATATATATATATATATATATATATATATATATATATATATATATATATATATATATATCGTTAAAAACGACTGACACGATCCTGCGTTCTAATTTTTATCTAATTTTTTTCTTGTGTTCTTATAATTTTTTCTTTTCTGGACACAGATTATGTAGAAATTGTCCGAATGTTCTGTATGTTCAACCGCTTTCTGCTATTCAATGAGCTGATCATGTTTGGAAAATAAAAACATTCCTCTTACCCTACATAGATACATAAAAAAATCCAAATATTCAGTTAAAAGTAAAAATAAAACCATTCTTGTATAAAAGAATTATTACCAATTACCATATATATATATATATATATATATATATATATACTTACCACTTCAAGCCAAGCACGCCGCCATATTCCTGATCAGTTTGAAATTGTGGCTGAGTTTGCTTCCTTTTTTTATGGAAGAGCGCACATTGCTGGTAAACCGGGAGACATCCGGGATTCGACAATAAATTGATAAGAAGTGTCGTATGGTGTGTACTTCGAAAGATGGAAAAAAATGAAGGAAGGTACACAAGTCGATATCCGATCAGTATCGGCTGAGTCACCGTGGAGATATTGAAAAACCCGAAACCCCTAATAAACCTCGGCTAGAAACATCACTGATGATGTGTACTAAAGCATCCAATAGATGTATTTTACGAAAAAAAAAAAAAATGAACCTAATACATACATCACATATGCATAGTATACGTATATGTGTGTGTGTGTGTCTGTAAAAATTTCAGATAGAGTATATCCTTAAAAACAATTTGAATAAAGTCAAAAGGAAAATTTATCTTAGCCGACGCGTTCCGCCCACTGTGGCACTTTATCAACGTAAAATGAGAGCATTTTATTTTGTAACAAGTATTTATATACAAGAGTAAAAATGCTATTGTGTTTTCAAAATATTTGAGTTAGGAACGCTCATTAATATTCATCAGGTTAGCTGAAACGTCAATGTACACAGGGACGAATCATTCTCATTCCCTTTGTATTTCATAAACAAGAAGGAAGTCCCATTCAGGCAGTATCTTCCCAAGAGACGCTGCTTTGTGGAACAGACTTCCAAGTGGATACTTTCCCGATTGTTACAATCTTAACTATTTTCAAGTTTAGGATCTACTGTTATCTTTCCTAGATATCTTCACAATCACCACTTCTTATATCCCCTTAGGTTTATACAACAACTGGATTGATTGGTTCACTTTCTACAGCTTACCAACCTTTGTAGGTTATTTAAAGCCAGAAAACATTTTTAAATGGTAAGAATTTATTTTTTTGGAGATAATAATGATTTAGTGATGTAATAGATAGCGGCTCGGATTGAGGAATCGGAGAGCCGAGTTCGAATTCAAGTCGAATCCATTACATACACTTACGTGCTAACAACCTTGGGAAAGGTATGAATCCTCGTTTTCTCTCCGCCCAGCTATGGGTAAATAGCAGGACAGATCGGTTTCTATTGCCTTGGATGGCAACTTGTCTACCGCAGAAAGAAATGGCAACTTACTGCTGGAAAAAATCTGCCTCGTCAGTCATGTATCGAAATATACATGATCACTTACGCGTGTATCACGCATGACACATAACTGACTGACACAAGTCTTAATAATTAACCCATAGCTGGGGGAAAAAGGTGATTCATACCTTTCCCAAGGGTATATGCGCGTAAGTGAATATAACGAACCGAACGAGAATTGGAACTCGGTTCTACGATTAGTCATTAGTCATGAGTCATTATCCATTACACCACCCGCACATCCAAGCTTACAGCACCTGTTATTCCCAAGCAGTTACCCATATAAGTACCGACTAGGCTTGATGTTGCTTAATTTCTGGGATCGTACTTGAACCGGTGATTCATTGGTGATTTGATCGTAAGCCGTAACTTAATTGGGTAAACCTCGACTTTGATTGTCTCTTGGGAATTGTATTTGGTGACCAGTTAGTTAAAGAATGGAATGAATATTAAAAAATCTACACGATATTAATTGAATCTGTTAAAGAAATAAACTACGGAAGAATATTAATGATTTTAATGCATCAGTTACATCTCGGATGGAGAGAAGTTTTGTATCTCTTTCTCGTTTCGTCGGGGGTTTATTTGCGTATTTCCTAGAGATTTTCTTTGTTTTGAGAAGAGCGATTGCATGTTTTAGGTGGGTAGCAAGAGCAGAAGACAAAAAAAGAAAAAGAAAAAGCGCAGCAAAGTAAGGGAGGTTAGAAATAAGAGCGAACAGAATAACGAGTTGCCGTTTACATCTGTTCCGCTCCTTCGGACGCTATCATCGGTGACGCATGGAACTGAACTTACCTCAGGTTGTATTGAGTACAAACACATGGTCGCAAACGACAGGCTGTGCGTTCAAGATGCATTCGTAATCGTTAAAGGGAAAATATAAATAGTGAGCTAAAAAAAATAATGCTGACTTAAATTTATAACTAAATCTTGTTTATTGCTTAATAATAAAAAAAAGAATCAACAATGAATAACATCAAATATTAACACGGCCATAATGTGCTGACCGTGTTTGGAAAAAACAACAAAACATTCCTATAAGTCTAGATACATACATAAAAAAATCCATATATTCAGTCAGAAATATAAATATAAACCATTTTTGAAAACGGCTAAAAGAATAGCGGACAACGTCCGGATATGCGGAAAATTTGAACACTTTCACATACATTATATTCAGAAAAGTAAACACTTATACGAACAAAAGAAAAATTAAATAAAAAGCTTAATTGCAGTAACTTAACAGTCGTCTTTAGCGAAACATGTATAAAAGAAGGATTGCTGCCCAAATATACAATTATATATATATATATATATATATATATATATATATATATATATGAATTGGAAGGAAAAAAAGAAATTCTAATTAATATATATATATATATATATATATATATATATATATATATCAAAGGAAAAAACTTAACACATCATCGAAAAATTCGTTAATAAATTTATTTCAGCAGATAAGATTTTAATTCCCGCCTCATCAGACCGAAATTACAAAATGGTTTAAATTTATCCAGACAATATGTTCAAAATATTTTAAAAATAAATCACAAGAGAACAAGAAGTAAAGTCTAAATTACATGACCTAGAAAAATTATATCAGGCGGCATTTAAGCCATTATTATATATGGGAGAACGATATATAAATTTTTATATATCAAAAACAATTTTAGGCAAAAAGTGGAAAAAGTTTTCGTGTGACGTGTTTCGTCCTTTAAGGCTCATCAGACTAAAGTGAAGTTTACGTTGACGCGACTACACATGCTCATGCGCGCGCGCGCGCGCGTGTGTGTGTGTGCACATGTACACAAACGAGATGAGAGTATTGAAAGGTTCTTGGTTCCTTCCCCATAAAAATCTGATGCTTGGTCAGATTTGAAGAATTGGGTAAGTTCAATTTCGAAGAAGCGCGTAGGATTGAGAGTTTTTCAGCATCCGGCTCATAATCTAATATATTTTTTCTGAAATCTAGTGAAATATGAGGAGGGTCCAAAGCAATATACATATTTATAATGTTTTTTTGTTGTTGTTGTTTTGCCTTTGTTTTGTTATCGAGTCATTATTTCCCGACGAGGGTTTCTGGTGTAACCTTTATGATAGAGCAGCTAATTTTCTTCCAAAATTAAAAATATAGAGCAATTAATATTCTAATTTATGTGTGTGTGTGTGTGTGCGCGCGCATACACACACATATATTTGAACGTTTATGTAACATCAATTTTAAAAAATGGTAGAAACCTTTGTCACACGATATAACACCTTGATATTAAATGCAAAAAAAGCCGCTAAGCCTATGAATTTCAAATACTAAAAAAATAAGTCTGATGATAGGAGAAAAAATGAGTGATAAATCAATGGTTGATAGTGTATATATATATATATATATATATATATATATATATATATATATATATGAAAAGATTACTTAACTTTTTAAATATCAATTTAAATCCGACATTGATGTTTCTTGGTAAAATTTCCAGTCTTCATGGGTTGTATCATTAAACGATATTACTGACGAAGGTTTCGGTTTAAATCTTCAATATATATATATATATATATATATATATATATATATATATATATAGTGTATTAAAATTACTTTTAGAAAGTTTGAGGCGGTTCCTCACACCAAAACATGGACCAAAGTCCATATAAACATATGCCCGCAAGTCCTCCGTTTTTTGAGTTAAGTTTAAAGAAAGTTTACGGTAGCTTGCGTTGTATTGCTACGTTGACTAAATTACATATGTCATTCGCGTACATTTGTGGCTAGTCTGTCTTATATTTTAACGTGTCTAGTAATGAGTTAACTGAGAAGTGTTCCATTTAACAATGGCAGGATATTCATATCGTGATTAGGCAGGTATAATTTTTACGTACGGCCGCGCGAATACTATTTGACGTGTGTCTGCACGCCTGTATCAGATTATGTTTCCAGACCGAAGGCAGCCGAGTCATCCGAACTGTGCTGCTGTTTATTGTCGCATTGCTGAGACGGAATCCGTGGCACCACAAACTACGGAGAGAACTTTTGCCGATGGTTTATTGCATGAAACTGCCGATCCGTTGTTTGTCTATTCAGTTTTGTTTAGGGATAGGGCAACATTTGTAAGAAATGGAATAACAAATTTACACATCGGAATCCCCATGGTACAATACAGGCTATAGACACCAGCATCATTTTAAGATTAATGTATGGGCTGGAATTATAGGAGACTATCTCGTAGGTCCATATGTTCTCCCAGAATGTCTTACAGGAGCTGTCTACAGGGACTTTATTTCGAACACACTTCCAGGCCTGCTAGACGATGTACCCCTGCTAATACGAAGACGCATGTGGTTCATGCATGATGACATCAACCATAAAAGATGGATATATAGGGGAGGAACGGTTCCATGACCTGCACGTTCCACTAACCTCAATCCTTTGGATTTTTATCTGTGGGGTCAGCTAAAACAATTGATTTATGAAGCAGACGCTCCATCAACGTGTCATGAGGGCCCGCGAAACCATTCGACAACGTGTGGGAATATTTGAAAGGGTCCGCCAGTCAATGATGCGACGGGTGCGTGTAGAAACAAGCGGGGGGCATTTTGAATATTTGTTATGAGTTGCTGTGTTGAGGTACAACGATGGCCTTTTGGGCATATGTTTATATGGACATTTTACCTTGTTTTGGTGTGAGGAAGCCGGCCCTAAAATTTGTAAGAGTATTTTTAATGCACCATATATATATATATATATATATATATATATATATATAATTTTATTATAAATGATTATAATAAAATCATTTAAATCTCTACACAAAAACTTTCATGTTTCAATACTTTGTACTTCTTCAGGCAATGATTTTTTAGGAAGTTTAAAAACGAATTCTTACCTCTTTTCCGAAAATTAAAGTGCGGGGAACATAAGGTCAGAATTAAAATTAGACTTATGTGCATGTATTGATTAACAAATTGAATGTCAGATCTACGCTAAATAAAAAAAATATATATGCTCAGAGGGTGGGGTGGGTGAGTTATTTTTTTATGTCCTGATAAACTGGAACATAGACAGGCCATCGTTAGCAGTTGCGGAAAATATGTCAGCGACAAATGTATCGTGATTGTAGACAAATATGGCATGTTCAATTTTTGAAAGGGTGTTGAAGTGGGGGGATAGGTTGATCAGACGTAAAGTTAACAGAAAAAAATTAATTTAAAAAAAAAAAAAATTATATTCAGGAATCTTCTTAAAGGGGCCTATAGATAAAATTAAAAATGGAACAGCAGTATAATTAATAATACTAACTGGACGGCAATACATAGCAAAATTAAGCAAAATAAGGTACTTAGCCGTAAGGGGTGGATCATTATATACTCATTGATTATGTCTATATGAAATGGTAATACGTAATTTTTAAATTATATTAATGTAAAAGATAAACTGTGTCAGCAATTTATAGTTAATTCACTCCTCTGGTTCAATAGAGCTTTTCCTTTTTTTTTGACAGCAAATTTTATTATCTCTACTTTTTCATGTAAACATAAGCACGGTTCATTTAAAGAAGTTCATTTAAAGAAGTTCTAAATTTTTAGTATTTTCTATTTTACCGTAGGGATTTTATTTACTTCTTTTAAGTTCTAAATATATTTAGAAAGGGACGTCCTATTTCTGTACGTATTATTGGAAAAAGATAATACATGTTGGTACCACCTAGTTTTAAAGGAATTCTTGGTACTCTCGATATAAAATATTTTAACTGTTGAATTTTCTATAGTGGAAACAGTGCTTAGGTAAACAAGAGAATCTGTTTGGCATCTGCTTTATAATGGACATTTGTTAGAATTTTTATGATTACACCTGTTGGTATTATCTGGGTTTGCTGGTTTGGAATGGCAATTATTAATCAGGTTTTCGTATAGATTTAAAATTTTATTATTATGTTTTTCAATATTTTTTTCCGGATTATCGGTACAGCTATAGCTTAGTTTTAGAGTATTTCTATTAAAAATCTTACTAAGTGGATTATTTCTGGGGAAGTGTTTCTCAATTAAATGGAGAAACTTCTGCCCTAACTTAGTACTAACCATTTGGTTAAGTGGGTGTGTGTACCGAATGATTTTTCTGGTTCTATTTTTATTTCTACTATCGCTGTTGTTACGTTTTATATATTTGATATCAGAGCGCTTATAACCACTATTTTAAAGGCAGTTTTATAAAATTTACTATAATTGTAAAAGACATCTTCACTGGAAGAGTTATTGCTAATCTTATATTCTATGGAGGAGTGTATATGTTTAATTACGGATGGAGGGTGGTTAGAATTTTGGGTGGATATATATTAGATTGGCGTTTGTTTTCATGTATGTTGGAATACATTATTAACTAGGTCTAATATAATATCAAGGAAATCTACTTTTTTAAATTAGTGTGGATTTTGACTTTAAGGTTGAAATTTTTAAATTCTAATATATTGCTCTACTTTGTATTGAGCACTTTTTAAAAGTAAATACTACGAACAGTGAAATTTTACCCCATCTGTTATTTCTCTCATTCATATATATATATATATATATATATATATATATTACTTAAACGTTATTTTAAGTGGATAAGTGGATACCCATATATGAGTAGATGCTCAGTTTATTTATTAAGCAGTATATTTATTTATTTTCGTCTACCGGTGCGAATATTAGAAAAATCTTATAAGAAAAAATATGCGCTCCCCAGCAGGACTCGAAACTGCATGCCCGTTGGCAAGAGAAACAGTCGTTAGATTCGACGTACTTTCGACCCTGTCGCCTACGGAGTGTGTCAGTGGGGAGGGACGCATTTTCGAGTACTGCCGGAGAACGCATATTACTCTCTCATGATTTACGAGAATAATATGATAGACGAAAATAAATGAATATTATTCTCCACAGAAAAAAAAACTGGAATTTTTTTCCATTTCTAAAGTAGTTGCTTACGCACATGACCTTTTGTTGTGAAAATGTCTGCGGTGTCTTTAACCAAAAATTGCCTTTTTTTTTTTAAGTAGTGCGGCCCACCTTATAATGAACTTTGCCTCATTCGGCCTTCCGCTCGAAAAATGTAGCATCGTAATTGGATGCATAGTAGAGATTCAGACTCAGTGCAAAGAAGGTGATCAATTAATGAGCAGTACTAAAGAAGTAATTTTGAGTTCAATCCCCGGGTCGCGTAAGAGGGATTAAGACTCAGTGGAAAGAGGGTGATCAATTAATGAGCAGTACGAAAGAAATAATTTTGTGTTCAATCCCCGGGCCGGGTAGTAAAAATTCACTCATTGGGTGAGCAATAAATGAGCAGTACGAAAGAAATAATTTTGAGTTCAATCCTCGCGTCGAGTAAGAGAGATTCAGACCCAGTGGAAAGAGGGTGAGCAATAAATGAGCAGTACTAAAAAAGTAATTTTGAGTTCAATCCCCGGGTCGCGTAGTAGAAATTCAGACTCAGTGGAAATGGGGTGAGCAATAAATGAGCAGTACTAAAATGAACAATACGAGATATCCCTAGACATCTATAATGGTGCGAGAACAATCTACTCCCGTAGATTAAATGAAGGGTACATTTCGAAATTCCTGGAATGTTACTCGGACCGACAGACGGTTGAAAAGGCCGAAGTTAACAGCGACCGAAACGTTTTGATAACAACAAAGATGAGGACACTTGCATTTAAACATTTATTTAAGATATAATGTTTTATTATTTCACTTTCGCAACTGTTTAAATATCTGGGAAGTGCTTTAACAGTGGACGGGAAGTGCGAGACCGAAATCCGAATGCGCAGTGGGATAGTGAATGATGCCTTCCGAAAGCTAAGTGAAGTATTAAGAAACAGAAAAAATCTCGTTAGAAACAAAGAAAGATTAATGAGCTGTTACGTAATACCAGTCCTCCTATATGCCAGTGAATGTTGGACAATCTTCCCATGGATGAAGAGAAATCTTGAAGCAATAGAAATATAGTTCTACAGAAGGATGCTGAGAATACCATGGTCTGAACGATGACGAGGTTTTAGAGAAAATGGAAAGAAAAAGTATACTTACATCAGAAACAGAGAATTGATATTTCTAGGGCAGATAATGAGGAAAGTGGGTGTGGAAACTTTGACACACACAAGACATATTGAAGCCAAGAGGGACAGAGGAAAACAACGCACAACCTACTTAACGAGGTGATGTAAATGGTTGACAGAACAGGGATTAGAAGAGATAACAAAAAGACGAAATTTATTAAGCGCTACAAAGGACAGGAAGTCTTGGATCGCCAACGCCGTGAAGGGACACGACACATAGAAGTTGAAGAAGATACCAAATCCTTTAAAATATCAAATATTCATAATGTAGATCTCAATGCCGCATGTGACCGACAGATTGCACAACTAACACGACTTTCACGTTTTACACCTTTTATTTTAATTTGATTCGCGCCGATGCATCTATTACTTGTTGCTCAGGCGGCTGATGGATATTTTTATCATCATCTTTTGTCTGGTTAATCAACCCTGCTATTTAACCCCTAGCTGGGGGTGGAAGAGATGGGTTCATACGTATTCGAAGAGTATTTGTGTGAAAGAGAACATAATGAACTCGATCCGATTTCGAACTTAGCTTACCGATTTCTCTTTCCAGACACTAACCGGTGTATTATTTAATTATTATTGAACCACCTTTGTTTATCCGGCAAAATTGATAATCTGGTGCTGTTCTGAAAGTACGTTGGAAACTCGATGGTGCTCTTGCATAAAATGAACCAGAAAAAAAAACAAGAGCTTAGGTAACAATTTACATTGAAATCTATTAAAAACCTTCATCCGAATACGCTCCGACCTTCTTCAGGGGGTTGGAATGTCGAACTGAACCCTTTATTTCGTTCGCTGGGATAGACTGTTCTAGTTCCACGTACCATGTCTAATGGATGTAAGTTATCAGTTATCTTCTGTTGACTCACCTCTTCAAGTTCTCAACTGCCTTAACCAGGTATTGAACTCACAACTCTTTGGATCCTCTAACTGGATCTAACCAACGCCTTTATCCACTGTGCCATGTGTCCTTAAAATAAACGCTAGAACAGTCTGCCCTAGCGAGCGAAATAAAGGGTTGAAGAAGGCCGGAGCGTACAACGGCTAAAACGTTGTGACAAATATGGTAACAAATATGAGGACAATAGTCCGAGTAATGTCAATCCTGAAGACTTATTTTAATACAAAGATTTTATAAATTTCAACCGAATGTAGCGCTGATGTTTCCTTATAAGGAAACAGTTAATATTACCATTGCTATAAGGAACAAAAGAAAATCTCTTAGCTGCGAAAGTTGGTAATTGTAAGCATCTCCCATTGTAATTCTTCTGTGTATTCTTTTCGAGTTTTTGGACTCTTTGAATTGAAATCTGTCCCCATTTATTTAATCTATCAATTCCCATCTTCCTTTATCGATTGTCTTCTCTTGTCTTGTCCGTCGTCTCTTGTTTACTAATGCTCGCTTCAGATGGTTACTATTCGAAACATTGTCACTCAACTGGGATTCCAGTGAATATCTGTGACTCGATCATCGGGGGAATACAGCGCTGAATCAGGAAATAATGATGTCAACTCATCAGCAAGTTGACATCATTGTCATTTGGTGTTATGCAACGATTGCCAACAAGAAGTAATTACCAAACGGACCCTGATTAATATGTCTAAATAAACAGTATTGTTAATACTATTTAATTAAGAACAAATCAATGTGTGAAAGTTTATTTCCGCAACGTTTGTCTGAAACATCAGGAAACATTTAAAGTAAACTTTAGGTCGAACCGAAAACTAGATGTTTGTTTTCAATAAAGAGATTTTCAGAAACGAAGATTTGAAACAAATTAAAATTCAGGAACAATAGATTGTTCTTCGTGATTTCAGTTTGTTTTACATTGATGTAGATTTTGTATCTATTTTCTCTTCTGTTCATTTTCTCGATCTGCGATGTTCATGGGTTTATGGTTTAATTATAATTGGTAACGGTTTGTTTTAGAATTTGATATTTCTAAATTTCCCAATGGCTTCGTTAATAATTCAGGTAATTTGACGGAAATGTGACTAGACACTCGAAGTTTTTTTTTCTTAAGTCAGAAGAATTATATATACTAATAGAATCTTCTTCTATGTGCCGCACGCCTTCAGGACGTTGGCTATCACGGCTCTCCACATTTTCTTGTCCTTTGTAGCTCTTAATAAATGCTATATTTTTGTTATGTCTCCTAAGCCTTGTTCTTCCATCCATTTACTTAAGCTCGTTGGATAGATTATACCTTATTTTTTTCTATTGCTCTTTCCTTAAATCTGTCCTGTGAGTATCGAATTTTCCAAGCCCTCTCTCCTCATTACGTCCCCTAGAAATTTCAGTTGAACTAATGCTGGCAACATGGTATTCTTTTGCCTTCAATCTGTCCTGTCAGTATGAAATATTCCAAGCGCTTTTGACCTCATTATATACCCTAGAAATTGAAGAAACATCAAATTATTTTTATAAGCCTTTTGTTCGGGCTGAGAACTTTTCGACACTACCTCGTATATGATTATAGAAATACAGGTTGACGATCACCAACTTAGCGGTCGGCAATCCAGTTCAGTAATTAATCTAGTACTAATTTCCACGAGAGCCATTTCAGATTTACCGGGTTGTTTTACGAAACTCCCATTATTGTTTGGTGGCGCTAAGTACTGAATCAATTGTTTTTTAGCATTTCGAACACAGGTAAGGTATTTCTACTTGTCTTTTGTGTATTTTGCATTATAAACTCTTAACGTCTAGTTCCAGATGTAGCTCCGATGAATACAGAAAGTGCTTCTAGCAATGTGAAACAACATCATATGTTGTCCAAAACAAGGTAAAGTCAGATTTCTGAAAATAAAACTTGAAACATTAAGATAAGCTATTCTTACGCATAAACACACGCTGTAAAGATGAATCTTCCTTTTCAATAATATCACCTAGCCGTAATATGTACGAGCCTTTTGTAGAGGCATCGCCCGCACAGTAATTGAACAAAGGTAACTGTCAAGTAATATTTTGAAACAAAAGAAATGTGATTCTCGAGAACGAAGCTGAGAATACCGTGGACTGTGATTAACGACGAAGTGAAAATGGAAGCAAGGGGGGTAGAAAAAACATCAGTAAGAGACAGTTGAAATTTCTAAGGCACATAATGAAGAAAGAGGGCTTGGAGAATTTGACACTCACGCTATATTGAAGGTAAGAGGAAGAGGGGAAAGCAGCTAATAACCCACCTAACAAGTTTTTTGTAAATGGTTGGCATAATAGAGATTAGAAGAGATAACGAAAGGGCAAAACTTATAAGGAGCTACAACAGACAAGAAATTGTGGAGAGCCGTAACCGCCCACGTCCTAAAGAGACACGGTACATATCCTCTGTTATGTGAGAGATCTTTGTTATTGCGTTCCTACTATTTCAGTTCTTGTTTATCTATTTTATCTTTTGTCGTCAAGCCTGTTTCTTAACAGACTTTTCTACTGCTCATCATCACCATGTGATTATGGCTCTCCACAACTTCCAGGCTTTTGTAGCTCTAAACAACCGCCCCTCCATACCCAAGCGCTGCCACCTGTTCACATAAACGCATTAGATAAGTTGCTCGCTGTGTCAATCTAACAACTTCTCTAAATAAGTTTTGTGAGTATTAAATTTTCTAAGCACACTTTCCTCATAGTGTAACCTAGAAATTTCAACCGCATCTTATTCATTTTAACTATGAGTGTCTTTCTAGTTCCCATTTTCTTTAGAACTACCTCATTACTCACGTGTCCTGTCCATGTTATTCTCAGCATCCGTTTGCAGAATGACATCTCTGTTGCATCTCTCCTTCATCTGTAAGGAAATTGTCCAGTACTCACTTGTATTTTCGGCATCCGTGTGACGAACCACGTTTCTTTTGTTTTCGAGTCTCTTCTTCATCTATGTGTAAACTGTCTTGCATTCACTGCCGTTCAAGCGGATAGATCTTACATAGTATGGCCCTTCAGTATTTACTTGTTTCTAAGGAAATATTTCTCTCACTATAAGACATCAAATAACAATGTATGGAAAATAGTTCATAACGTAGTTTATTATAAAATGAAAATCATTTTAATTCTGTTGATATAATCCAAACACATTTTGTTCTTTATGAATACCAAAAGAAAACCAGACAATTCTTTGACTTCACTTGTAAAATTAGTGTTATTATTATTTTCAATGTAATATTCTTTTCTTTTCTTTTTTTCGCATTCATTTTGCTCATAGGTTTTGGTTTTATTTCTATTATTACAAAATTTAGAATTGACAGCCTCACATTCTCCCACAAGAATATTAAATCTTTAAATGAATCCACACTTAATCTACTTAAATGTATTTTTCAGAGCGCCAACGTCGCTACCGAAGGTGACACATGGTCGAGGTTTAAAGTGGGTTTAACGGAAATACCGTGGAAAAATTCCACCCCCATCGGCATATTCCCTTTTCGGAACGCCTCAGGCAGCAGGCAATTAAACCAGCCACTGAGTTGGGGGAGGCCTCCTGGTGCTTGGGCTTAATATTTTTTGAAACTCCCCTCGCATAGGCTTTCACCTGTGCCAGGTAAGTATAAACTTAATATACTTAAGAATATTTAGAATTATGATTAAAATAAATAAATAAATCTGACTCTAATAAAAAAAAAATGTAGGTTGTTTTCGCGCTTATCAGCTCTATAATAATATTAATAACATAGCGGCTCGAATTGAGGAATCGGAGAGCCGAGTTCGAATTCAAGTCGAATCCATTACATTCACTTACGAAAGGTATGAATCCTCTTCTTCTCCCCCTAGCTATGGGTAAAAAAAATAGAAGGACAGACCGGGTTCTATATCCTTGGATGTCAACTAGTCTACCGCAGAAAGAAATGACAACCTACTGCGGGAAAAATCTGCCTCGTCAATCATGTATCGGTGCCCAACTGACTCTACTATACAGTGCAGTCAACAAAATTAGAAACAAACAACGCGCATGCGCGAAATTGAAAATATAAAATGGCGCCAATTTACCCATCGTACTCTGTAGTCCCACGACTCAAGAAAATTACCCTATATAATGCAAGTTAAATTATAGATCAAGATGAAATGTTAATAAGAATATAAGAAATAAAAAAAAAACTATTCAATCTCTCTTCTCGATCGGCTCCTCATGTTGCATTGATAACTTCATATGAATTTCAACTTATTGCTTAAACAGCCTGAAGAACCTCAAACATTTAGCTGGTAGTGTGTGAGTTTGAATCGCTTTTAATTCTTTCTATAATAATAATAATAATAATAATAATAATAATTATATATATATATATATATATATATATATATATATATATATATATATATATATAAACTGTTACATTGGAACTTTCAAGTTGCCACGACATGCATTTTTGTTGTGGTAACTTGCATGTTCAATGTAACAGTTTATAATAAATATTTATTGCTCTACTCGTGTATTGAGTCCGTTTTTAAATTAATGTTATGAACGTTTGAATTTATATTCTTTTTTATTTATTTTACATACACACGCACATATATATATATATATATATATATATATATATATATATATATATATATATATATATATATATATATATATATGTATATATATATGTGTGTGTGTGCAAAAAGATATCTAATAGAATCCAAAACAAAAGTGGAGAAGATGAAAAAAAAAAATGGAACATTTTATAAACGACACGTTTCGCCGACCTCTGTTGTTTTCGGCTTCTTCAGGTCGGTGTGAAAAACAAGACTGTGTGTAAGCAAAATGCATTGGAATTTTTGAGGATAAGAGGGAGAATAAATTTAATTACCTTATGTGGAATAGATTTTGTCGCATCACGTGGCTAAAATAAACCTTAAAGTCCAAATGTATTTTAACATATGCACACCTAGATTGAAACAAAATATTGATGGTGAGCTGTACTTTGCTCAGAGAGATTCCAGATCTCACATTTCGAGAGAAATGTTTTCGAATGAACAATAAATGTTGATGTTTTTTTCTTTTATTATCGTCGACGATACAATCTTCTAAAGGAAAAGGAATTTTAGAAAGTTCCTTTTCAAGTTACGCAAAAGTGTTTGAGTGTATCGGCCTTTGTTCAAAATGTTGTTCACGCCAGATAATGCGCTCTCACCGAGAAACTGTAACTAATGTCCGCTCAGCAGAGTTGCAGTATAAACCAGATGGGCCCTATGAGTGTGCCTGAGAAAGTGACTGCAACAAGGATTGGATAGCCGCCGCGCAGACCGGTTATTATTATTATTATTATTATTGTTATTATCATATAAGTAGGCATTTCGATAAACCTGCATCCTTTAAAAAAGAGCCTTCATTTTGCATAATTATTTATTTTCAACATAATCTCTTTTGTCAATGCACTTAATCCAGTGGTGAATATTAATATCAAAAATCGAACATTATACAGTCAAAAATTCATGATGAATACGGGTAGGAATACAATAATGAAAAATAGAACGTGCCCACAAAACGTATTGTAATAATAAACATATCAATCCCTGAAATTTTCAAATCGTTTACCCGCGTCGGTCACACATTCTTTCTTACCTGCAAAAAAAATATTATTATTTCAGGATACGGACATTGATTCACCCAGGCAATTACAAAAAAATCTTTTTTCATCTGTGCTTTTTGATTTCGTCAGTTTATTTACAATCAGTTTGCGTCTGATATTTTAATTAAATCACATTTTTATTTGTTTACTCCCTAAAAGATTTTTTTTTAAATCTCACCTTGACACAAGTAAGTATTCTAAGACCAAGGCGATACTCGACTATTAAACATTTTAAACATAAGGATTATCAGTAAGTGAATTAAAATTGAACGTTTTTGCTTTTCCTTTGTAAGAACCCAATATGGCGAAAAATATTTAATTGGGAACGTTTTCATATTTCTGAAAATTGAAATATTTCGTAAATATTTATAGCTATATTTCCGTTGTATTTTGTTAGCTGTATGAAACGTATTCGGTAACTTAGAAATTTATCGATCTCTCTACGTTGACTTTATCGATTAGAACGTGAGAAGAACACGAAAACGCTTTATAACACTATGAACAAATAAACACAGATGCATACATAATAAGAGTTGATGAACGGGTATAAAGCGTACAAATAAAGATACAACCTCGTATCCAGTGGGAACTTAAAACGCAGCTTAAAGCAAGCATTGATTTACGCGGAAAGAAGATAAATGTTTGTGCTAATAAGATTGTACGTGTCGAATTCATGTCTAGGCTTCATTTAGCAAAGTTTGCTTCTCCTGCCGAGGAAAATGTGAACATCAGACGATATTTTCTTTAAAAGAGTTTTTGTTATAAAATTATTAGAGACAAACTGCAAATTACATGATTGTAATTCAATGGGAATGATAGTTCTAGAAAACGTTAAGCTGATTTGTTCGTCTATATTGATTTTCTTATTTCATCTCTAATTTCTGGCACCTGGAAAGATGATAACTTACCTACAAATCATGACAGAAAAAGAAACAGAAAAAAAGCAATACAAAAAAGCAAAAAAGAAAAAAAAGAAGAGATAAAAAATTGAAATGTTAATACCATAAATGCTCGATTTTAGCTCAGACCCGGAGCGCTTATTTAAACATTTTTAAGAAAGTATATTTTTATTAAATTAACTTGACTTTAAACTCCCAAATCCAAATAAACGCCACCTTTCGTTTAGTCGCCTTGGGGCGTTTATCAGAGAGAGGCGCTTAATTTAAATTCATTAGGGAATATTGGGGCGCCAAATGGATCATTTACGGTATAAGCATTTATTAAATGAGTATTGGTGCTTACTAAAATTATCTTAGTCAAGCAAAAGGTCACAAACCCTAGTGGGGATTAAACATCACAATCTATAGCAATGTAGATTTGTAAGACAAGCTTGTTCATTATTCCAATATGGGGCCCCATAAATAGTTATTTGCCAATGGTAATAGTGAGATTAACCGTTTCTATTCAAGAAACATTCGACATTCATTGATCGAACAATTTATGTTACTGTCGGTTCAACTTTATAAAACCTTTCTCTCAAAACAGTTTTTCAGAAAATGAAACTTCCTGTGTCCCCTAACTGCTATCGCACTTTCTAGTATTGATGGAGTTTTCTTCATAACATTTTGTTTAATATACTGTGGAAAATCCACATCTTGATTATATCTTGATTTTCAAGTTTCAAGTCATATGTGCCATCCATTTCAGCTGTTGTTGCCGCTGTTGGAAGTCTTCAGGTGATGTAATTTTAGTTATTTGATAAATTTCTTTGTGATTCTGTAGCGCCAGTCTTTAATATCTGATGAAGGATTGTCTCTTTTAAGACGTGGAGGATTCATTCACATGAAGTAATTTTTAATCATCCATCATAGAAGATAGTTGAATACAGTTGATAGCTTAGACATTTCTGAACAAGTTGGGCACCAAGCATTTAGGAACATGACTCGAGGTCATGATTTTGGTTTTGTAGCAACTTGCGGTGTTGGACACACTAGCCCATAATGTGTTTCCTTCTCTCATTTGTTTATCTGTTATAATTCATCCATACACCAAGGTATTTCAAGTGTTTAAAATTTATTGAATATACAGCGGGAGCACCGGATCAGATGTTGTAGCCGTATTCAAAGCATGGACGAATGGTAGACTTATAAATATGCAAGATAGATTCTGGAAAGAAAATTTGTCGAGCACGACACCATAACCTGGCTTTCTTAGCGGCAGACCTAGCAATGGATTCAATGTAGTCTTTCCAATGCATGAGAATGTTAGACCGAGTGTCACTTTCATGGAGATTAGCATCAGCCATTCTAATGGAAGACAGGAAGGAGTCATTCAGGTAATTAATAGAGAGTACTATTTACATTATTCGGATTATTGTCCTCATCTTTGTCACCATATTTATTACAACGTTTCGGCCGTTGTACGCTCCGGCCTTCTTCAGGTAGTTGGACTGTCGAACTGAACCCTTTATTTCGCTCACTGGGGTAGACTGTTCTAGTTCCACGTGCCATGTTTTAATGGTTGTCAGTTATTAATTATCTCCTGTTAATTCCCCTCTCCAAGTTCCCCAGTGCCTTAACCGGGTATTGAACTCACACTCTTTGTCCTTGAGGACACATGGCACAGTGGGTAAATGCGTTAGTTAGATCCAGTGACAGACTCAAAGAGTGTGAGCTCAATACCCGGTTAAGTCAATGGAGAACTTGGAGAGGGGAATTAACAGGAGATAACTGATAACTGACATCCATTAAAACATGTCACGCGGAACGAAATAAAGGGTTCAGTTCGACAGTCCAACCACCTGAAGAAGGCCGGAGCGTACAACGGCCGAAACGTTGTAATTAATATGGCAACAAAAATCAGGACAATAGTCCGAATAATGTAAATAGTGTACATAATATCTCATCTCAGAAATATAGACAGATACTAATAGAGAACAGTTTCATTTTGGAGGTGTTAAAATTAACAAGAAACTCCTTACTTCAGTTAACATCAAACTGTAGGTCATCTTTTAGATCACCTGCCAATTTTACCTTATCGGACTGATCAGGCTTATTATCCACACAGGAGTAAATGGTTGTGCCATCAGCATAGATACCAAGTTGAGAACTAATGAAACCAGGAAGCTTCTTGATGAAATTGAAGAACAAAGTAGATCCAAGAACACAGCATCGGCGACACCAGCATTAGAACAAAAACATCTCGAAGAGTAGTCATTCAGGACATCTTACATTTCGCGATTAGATACGAAAAATTGAAATCAAAAATTCGCTCGGAAATACCGTAACCTTTCAACTTGTGGGTGAGACCGGTATGTCAAACTGTGTCAAGCGCTTTCGAGATGTCCAAAGCAACAGCTCGAGATTCCTCAGATTAAAGCTTGATAGATTATTTCAGCAATAATCGTTAGTACATCAGCAGTTGTCCTAGAGAAGTGAAAGACATATGGCTTGTCTGAAAATATGCTCTGCGCTGCGAAGTGCTTAACCAATTCAGAGTTGATTAGGGACTCAAGTAGTTTACCGAAAAGAGATAGAAGGCTAATAGATCGATAGTTCGAGTGGGTGGTCAGACAGTTTTAAAATTCCACTTGAAAGGAACAAGACTTCAGAACATCGAGGAAATCCAAGCGAATGCGATCAGACAGCTGCTCGCTATCCCAAAATATGAAGTTCCAGGAATGCTTCCATCAATGAAAACAACGCTGGATGAAGTGCGTGACTTCAGAAGAGGACTTCGGAGGAGGAGATTAAATGGCGAATTGATATGTGTTTTAGTTTTTTTTTTATAGCATCAGCCCCAATACTTTTTGATCAGACCTCGTATACGATCCATCACTAAAGATGCTGGAAAAATAGTCGAATCCTTTTAACGTTCCAGAAGTACCTGATTGCTCCTACAAGGTTTTATCTTTATAAGAATCATATCAGACCAAAAAAGGAATATTGTTGCTATGTCCGAGGTGGATTTTCTCAATCCCCACGTTACAGCCTTGACAGAGAACAAAAGCGTTTCCGCGGTTGATGAATTATTCTCTAAACTGCAGCTTCTTTCCTACAGAGAAAATGTTGCTTTTCTATCGCTATTTCCATAGTAAATGTTCAGATGAGTTCCATTCCTTACCAGTTCAAACCTTTACAGCTAGGATCCACTGTCACATGCACATGGTCGAATCGTCCTCACTATCTTAGTATTCCATTTACTAAGAAGGAAGTTTCCCTCAAGCAACTTCTTTCCGTGAGCCGTTACCTTGTGGAACAGACTCTCGAGAGGATTATTCACCGATCACTACAATTTAAACGTCAAGTCTAGCGTCAACAGTCATCCATCCTGCATAACCTAATAATCTGCATTTGCTACTGCCTCCTCTTATGTTCACAAAACAATCTCATTTGTTGTATGTTGACAGCAGTGAATGACCTCAGCTTGGCTTTTTCTCTCGACCGGCGATCGCCAATCGCTTCAGTTCGGCAGTGAAAGACTTCAACACAGAGAATTTTAACTTAACTATTTTTATTAATCATGTCGACATCTACATTATCTATCCAGTGGAGATCGCTCTTCCTCACTGGGAAGCCGTTTCTGACACGAAAGTGAACATATCTAGATCTCTTGACAGGTAAGAACCAACTCGCTGAAACCTACCTACCTCTCCCACGCTAGCTCAGCCAATCAAGATCGACTTCCTTATTATGGCTCCCATCTGACCCCAGCTGTCAGCCTCCGGAAGTCGGAGCCGAGATACACTTCCTCTAATAATAATAGTCTGAATAACACCTTCATTAACACTCTACCTTGGGTGGCTCTTGGGTATTGGGTGACTATTTAGTAAAATAATATTATTAGATTAAGCATTGTCAATTGATTTTTTTTACTAATATTTCTGTTGTAGCATACCTACGGACGATAATGGGTATGTTCCTATTCACATAAATACAGTAGTAAATACTGTATGTTGGTCTGCAGTCGGAGATTCGTCTCCAGATGTGCTAGTCAAACTCTCTGCCTCCGAGCAGAGAGGATCCCCAGACGAAGCTATGTCGGAGGGCAGAGTCTCGTCACGGGAAACAGCTACCAGACCCCGTTTTATACGGGGTCTACGGGGAATATTTGGCCGAGCTTGCGGGCTCGGATACCCCACATTAAATTCGACCTTGTGTCACATCTGATCGTATCCTGCAGTTGGAGATTCATTGTGGAATTCACTTGACTCACTTCTAGCAGTTGACTACTTCCTCTACGCGCCACTGGCGAACTTTATATATGTTGTTCGTGTCCTAAGTATTATCGTTCATTATTAACCTTCGTGTGATTTTTCTATTCAGTAACTTTCCTTAGGTTATAACAATTTCCTAAAGAAAATTAATGATAATTTGAAGTTTAAATTTTTATGCTCAACCCATGCTGCTTACTCAACGACCGTAGAATGAGGATCTGAAAGTTACATTTAAAAGCCACAGAAATAAGTTAAAGGCGATACTAGTAAAAAATGTAATAGCAACGGACAATCTTCTTTTTCTATGTACTGTGTTCTTCCAGCACGTTGTCAATCATAGCTCGCCACAACTTTGTACCTCTAAGCAATATTTGTCATCTTACTATCCGTCGCAGTTCCATTTACACAAGCTCGTTAGGTATATTACTTATTGTTTTTTCTCAACACCTATTGTCTTCAATCTAATAAGTCCTTTGCGTGTCAACTTCTTCAGACCCTCTTTCCTCATATATCCTCGAAAATTTAACTGTTACTTTCCGATCTTAAGCCCGTCTCCTTTTCGTTCTTAAAACGTCTTCGTTGCTTACCTGTTTCGTTCATGGCAATTCTGCGCATATTTCTGTAGAGCCATATCTCTTTTGTTTCAGGTTTCCTCTTCATCTGTAGGGAAATTGTTAAGTATTCACTGCTCTGTAGGTAGTTGGATATTACATATCAGTTAATCATACTTATCTTTGTTGCCAACGAATTCTTCGGTTTCTGAGAGGCTTACGGCCACATCACGTTGAAGCGATCACCGAAGTTAAGCAACGTTGAATCTGATCAGTACTTAGACGTGTGACCACTTGGTGATGTAAGCTGGGTGGTGTAAGATGGTGGGAATGTAACTGATGTATTATAATTATTAGTGGCTTTCCGTTGCTTTTTTTTTTTTAAACAGATTGTATTAATAACCTGTAGATTCTTAATATTCATTCCGTTCTTTTGCTAACTGATCACCCAATACAATTTCCAAGAACCACTCAAGGTAGCGAGTTACTCAGTAAAGTTGCGGCTTACAGTCACATCATGTTGAATCATCGGTTCCCGTACGATTACCGAAGTTAAGTGACGTCGAGCCTGGTCAGTACATATATGGGTACCCGCTTGGGAGTAATTGCGTGTGGTGTAATGGATAATGGCTCGGAATTGTTAAACGGAGAGTCGAGTTCCAATTCCAGTTGGGTTCGTTAGATTCACTTACGCGCGAATACCCTTGGGAAAGGTATGAATCTACCTCCCCCCCACACCAGGCTATGGGTTATTTATTAAGATTTGTATCAATAAAATCATTATTATCTTAAAAAAACAAACAAACGAACAATTCTTACAATCTAAAAATATTTGCTTTAAATAACCTGCATTGATAAGCTGTAGAAAACCAATCAATCAATCAACAATTTTTTTCTGAATATTTCGTTTAGTGTTTTTGGAAGGCATCTTTCGCTCGTCCAACGCGCCTTCGGGTTTCTGTGTTACATTTTCCATAGTCTGTAAAAACGTTTCTCAACTACAATGCAACCTCGGTTCTCGAACGTCTCACATGTCGAGCAAATCGGTTTACGAACAGAATATTCGAGATGAAAATGCCTTGGTTATCAAACAAAATTTCAGTTCCGAAACAACACTTCCGAACCGAGTTAACCCGAACGGAATCATTTCTTAGTCGATCGTCGTGTTGTATGCATTCATGTGTTGTGCTTTTCTTTTCCAATTTTATTGTACCGTGCCTTTTTTCTCTTCATTAGTCCTCAGTCATGGCTCCAAAGAAATCTAGCAGTGATACTGGTAAAGGGAAAATAAAAAGTTAGGAGAAAAACAATTGTTCCTACTTAGTTTCATATAGCATATATATTATTCTTATAAATAAAGAAATTATCCTGTCTTTCCTTCCCCTTTCCAAACAATAACGTCTTTCCTTCCCCTTCGACTTTCGCCATCAACTCTACTACATGCAGGTAAAATTGAAGTGTTCGTCTATATTTTATCTGTTTCGTATTGTTTTTTTTCTTAGATTTAATGATTTTCATTAGTTTTATGTATTATATGATTTCATTACTTTTATGTATAAACTTGTACACAAAGTACTATTGTTAATGTTTAAATAAGCAATCATCTTGGGATCAGGAACTGATTAATCGACTACATTGATTCCATTTGGAAAAATAGTTCCGGTTTGCGAACATTTCGGGCTACGAACGGGCTTCAGGAACGAATTAAGTTCGTAAACCGAGGTTCCATTGTAGTTAAATTTCTGTATCTGTTTGATTTTGACGTCCCCAACTCGTAGCTCGCATCTTGGTATCTCCCTTTTGCTGATGACCAAACATTCTGTCGCCTTACCACTGATTCTTAGTGGCTTTCTCACGCTATTTAGAAGTAGCTTCAGTTTTCTTTCTGTGTTTGACATCATCACGCCATAATCTGCGTATCTATAGTGTTAAGAATTTACCCACCAATGCGTCATTTAAGAATATTAACGATCAGAGAAAGTGAAAGAGTAAAAAATTAATAATAATTGATAATGCTTTATTTATATATAAATAAAATGAAATATCTGTCTATCTGTTTGCCCGCTTCTTCTATGTGTCGTGACCCTTTAGGGCGTTAGCGATCATGGCTCTCCATAATTTCCTCTCCTTTGTATCGCTTAATAATATAATGTGTTTTTGTGATCTCTCCTAAACTTTTCCCGCCATCCATTTACTCAAGCTCGCTAGGTAAGTTATGAGTTGTTTTCCTCTGACCTTTTTGCTTTCAATTTGTCCTGTGAGTATTAAATTTCCAAGCCCTCTTTCCTAGAAATTTCAACTGTATTTTTTTTTACTGATGTTAAGTATAAGTTTCCCTTTTGTTTCTATTTTGTCTAAAACTTTGTCATTGATCATATGTTCGGTCAACGGTATTTTCAGCAACCTTCTGTAGAGCGACATTTCTGTTACATCAAGTTTCTTTTTTATCCTTAAGGAGATTATCCAGCATTCAGTACGATTGATGATGACTTAACACTTTACATAACAGTTCACTACTCTTTTCTTTGCCTCTAACGAATTTTTTCCGTTTCTTAATACTTTGCTTAGCTTTTGGAAAGCATCTTTTGCTATCCCAATGTGCCTTCGGATTTCAGTGTCGCACCTTCCGTCCTCACACTTCCAAGATATTTAAATTCTTTTACTTGCTTGATTTTGGCATCTCCAATTTCTAATTTACATGTTGGACTGTTTCTTTTGCTAATAAACTCAGAAACTACTAGATGGATTTAAACTGAATTTAACATCAATATATGATATGAGTTCGGGCATTTAAAAATGGCACATCAACCCTGAGGGTCAGGAAAAAATAGGGCAGAGAAGCCATTTCTCATGGAAGTTAGATATTTATTCCCACGTAAAAATATAGTGGTAAGGGAGGTAATAAAGCCTTTGGTTGTAAATTAATGCTTGCTTACTTCCGCTCGTCACTTTAATAATCTATACAAATAAAATGAAGTTTGTTCACCTTTGTATCTAGACGAAATTAGTTACCGGGCAACGCCTGGCAACTCTGCTCGTCTAATAATAAATTCAAGATAATCTCTTATGCCGCGTCATGTAAAATTTATTTCGATACATTCTATCAAAGTACATGAAGAATGATAATGGTAAGCCGTTTCCTTATAAAGGAAACATTCGACATTCATAGACCGAGCAGCCAGTGCTATTCGTGTTACGCCTTTTTTTTTTTCACTCCATGACCATCGGGCTGGAGTCAAAGTGTAGTATCTGTCCTCGGGCGGATAGGCTACACTTTATCTCTCAGTTTGGTCTCTGTCTTCAGTTGTGTGTCTGTCTGCGGAAAAAGCGCAACTAAAATTATTATAAACAGGTGCCCAGTCATCTGCCCGCGACAGTATCGCCTTCGTTGCACTCAAGCGCGGTCGTGTATGGGATCGGTAGTAATACCAATGCCAGCTCGAACAATGGTGGCCGGTGGGAGGTGCTTTGCTATTTGGGGATCTGGCTCGGGTGCACGTGCACGAGTTTCCCCCACTTTAAACTGACCTTGTGTCACATCCTGTCAACCTGGGGCAGCAGGTAAATACTAAGTGTAGTATCTGCCTTCTGTCAAACGAACTCAGCAACTGTGTTTCTGTCTTCGGACAGAACACAACAAAATAAATCTGGGAAGTCTGGTCCCGGGGATTCCAAGTCTGGGGCAGCACCTCCCTCATTACACCAAAGAGCGACGGTGTGTGGAATACCAAAGCGACGTTGGTTGCGGGGACTAGGCAACTTTTGGACTTGACCATCTGCACGCCCTTGGTATCCCCACTTTAAACCGGTCTTGTGTCATATTCCGTTAATGTGGGGGGAATGAATAAATACCAAATGTAGTATCTGTTTTTCTTATTTCTGATGGTAATAATAATATTTTAAGGAAGTGTTCGACATTCACTGAGTCGTTTTTTTTGTTTTTTTTTTCAGTGTGGAATTTGTAATAAAAAGCCACTTCTCGTAAAATACATTTATTGGATGCTTTAGTACACATCATCAGTGATGTTTCTAGCCGAGGTTCATTAGGAGCTTCGGGTCTTTCAACATCATACCCCCTCTCCACGGTGACATAGCCGATACTGATCTGATATCGACTTGTGTACCTTCCGTCAGCTAGAACTTTTTCCGTCTTTCGAAATGTATACCATGCGACTCTTCTTGGCAATTCATTGTCCAATCGCGGATAACTTCCGGTTCATCAGCATTGTACGCTCTTCCATAAAAAAAGGAAAGAAACACAGCCACAATTCCTATCTGATCAAGAATATGGCGGCGTGCTTGGCTTGAAGTTTTAAGTACAGATTTGACCCCCACCCCACAGGACGTATACACACAGAGAGAAACGCACTCCAACATCGCAGAAATAAGATAAAAGAAATAGTAGTCAAAAATTAATAGTAACTGATAATGCTTTACCTAAAATCTTCGAATATTAACGATCGTAGAATGTAGATCTGTAATTTGTGATACAATAATTATAATAATAATAATAATAATAGAATATTAAACTTCCCTATACTGTCGAATCCATTACATTCATTTACGTGGGAAAGGTATTAATCCTCTTCTTCTTCCCCCGGCTATGGGTAAATCGCAGGGCATGTAATGTGGGTCGTTTCGCTTTCGTTTAGGCTTCCTGACACATTCTCGCTTCTATGCAGATCTATTCTCGTTTCATTGTTGAATGTTATCTTATTCCTACTATCTGCATCAAACTTTAAATCTTAAAACTTTCACTGCAATCCTTTACGTTTAATTCTGGTTCCTTATTTGAAATGCACCTTTCAGTTCCCAAAGAAAGCACTTAATAATCTCTAATGACACCAAACTGTACTCACTCCGTCTTAGAGTTTTCTTTGTCAGAGCTTTTGATGTCGTAATCACTTAGGTGGAGTAATGGGTAGCGACTCAGATTCAGCGAATCGGAGAGCTGAGTTCGAATTCCAGCTGAATCCATCACGTGCTAATACCCTTGGGAAAGGTATGAATCCTTTTCTCCCTCCTAGCTATGGGTAAATAGCAGGACAAACCGGGTTCTATAGCCTTGGATGACAATTAGTTTACTGCAGAAAGAAATGCAACCTACTGCGAGAAAAAATCTGCCTCGTCAGTCATGTACATGATCGTCTAAGCATGGCACATAAGTGACTACTGTTTGGAGTACAAGCTGTACACTGTCTTCTTTTTCAATCTCAATCGATGAGCCGTCTGCGTCTCTTGCTCATGCTTATCGAGTGGCTGAGGCTCTGTAATTTGAATAAGCTACAAATTCGTCTCGCAAAATCTCTGAGCTACAACATCAAGTTATTCTTAAATTGTAGCTTTTGGATCGGCCATATTTTCTTTTACGTATTTTGCACGCGAGACACGCACAAGAGCGTTTTGTTTCTAGGAGGGTAGCCGGTTTCCCTTCCACAAAAGAAATACGAGTCAAAAATGAGTATTGACTGACAATGCTTCATCTAATAATTTAATTCTTTTAATGAGTTCAAGATTAAATCTCCTGCGGCTTCATGTAAAATTTTCTCCGAAACATTGTGTCGAAAACAATTCAAGACAAACGTAACTGGAAATATCTTATTAAGATGCTAAAATTTCCTATGTTACTTTTTTCTTCTGCAAACAGTTTCCTATTTCTGTTTGTAGGGCGGCGCCAGTCAAATTGCAACAACAAACAATATCACATTTTGAAGCGATGAAAAGGTAACTGATAATGTGCAAAAGGTGTCCATAGTGTAGATATTCCTTAGCTGACTATTGTTAATATTGTGGAACCTATAAAAGCCATTGTGAAATCGGGTTGAGGAAAATATTAATCGAAAGTAAAGCTTGTCTTGGGTCAAATTTGTGGGTGGAACATGTTTGCACTAAATTACTTTGAGTCAAAAGCAAAAAAGTATGATTGAATGTAAACATTCTTGGACCGAGTGTTTATTACTTGGTAAGTCGATAGTTATGCAAAGAACGTCAAACAACCTACCAACAGGAAGCCAAATCTGTCCACAATGTTAGCTCTATGGTTAACTTAACTAGCTGATACGTTGTAACCCTAGGGTCGATTTCAATTGCTTGGTTGGTGCAGTTGGGTAATTCTTTGTTTAAATTAAACACAAGAAACGAAATTTCGAATTTCAACATGGTGGCCTATCCAAAGGGAATAAAAACAAATTAAAAAAAAATAATAATAATCTGGTTTCTTTTTTTTAAATACCGTATCAGGATATAGAAGGTAAGTGCTCTCGACGAATTCCTTTTCTTTAATATTTATGCATTGCCATGACCTATGATAATAGAGTGATTTTCGATGCCTTCTTCGCATTTTTAATTTAATTTTATCCCTCTTCTAGACTGCCTTACCAAAGCGAAAGAGCCCAATCAACCCTACTATTCACCAATAGTTATGTGAAGAAGAGATAGGTTGATGCCTTTCTCAAGGGTATTAGTGTAAAATGAACACAAGAGTTTCTTTAGTTCCACTTTTACAGCTAGAGCACAGCATGCTACTTCCATATAGTTGAATCACTCCCATTTCCCCCGTATTTCAAATGTAAGAAGAAAGTTTCACTTAGACAATTTATCCCAAGAATTGCCACTTTATCAAACAAAATCTAGCGAAAGAGCTTCTCTGAACATTATATTGTTAACCAATTCAAGTCAAGATCGATCGTCTCAACCTTGTATGTTCACTTCATACCACCCCCTCGTTCATTCATATCATCCATCTCATTCATAATTACCATTTTAACAGTAACCCTCTACCTCGAGTGATTCCCGAGCCTTGGGGAATTCTAGTATAAAAAGAATATCAACTGTAATTTGAACTCGATCAGCTGATTTCATATTTTTTTTGTGCTCATAGCCATTATATCACCAATATAACCTAGTTTAGACATTTGAATTAACCCTTCTTTAATAGGAGGTCATATTGACGCAACATCCAGTGGGAAATAGGCTTACTAAGCGTAGTCGTCAAAATCAGAATCGCTCTTTCCCGCTCTCAACACACAGGATTTATATGAACGATAGACCTAATTCAGATTAAATTAATTGTAAATTTCATTTGAAACTTTTCGAGATTTATAAAGCCTATTTTAACACGGTACAGTGCTATATAATGTAAGAAGATTGTGTTGCGCCAATTTCCCAATTGAGAAACATCTTGAAAATCAGCATTCCAATTCTTTGCATTTACAGTTCAAATACTGACATTACATTTGCAGTTCAAAACACTGACCACTGTCATTGGTGGATTATGTGCATCTACATATAGTTGAAAGACAACTCCGAATTCAAAAACCGCTAGTAAAAAAAAAAAAAAAAAAAAAAAAAGAAAAAGAAAAATATCTATGGCAACCACAGCAGCAACACCTCGAATGGTGAGACTGTGGTTTTATATTCACCGGTGGAGTCTCCAGGATTAATATACATACATTTCATATATAAGAAAACCGAAGGTGGTAGATTGTGTCTGTGTGTGTATGAGAGGCGGGTATCTCCATCATTGTATCAAGGGTTATAAAAATATAGCTTTTTTAGTTTATAAAAAACGGTAAAAAATCCTTTCAACTGGCAAAAATTATTTCATGAAAAAAAAAAAAATCTCATCTATGGGTATTTCTTAAATTGTGTGAAGATAATTCAGTTTTATAGATGGGCGTCAAAATTTAAAGCTGAGCTGCCCTGTATCGTTTATCGTTTTCGATGTTAAATTATAATCGGTATTTGTTGTATATCTCTCCATTCCTCAACCCCGCTATATATATATATATATATATATATATATATATATATATATATATATATATATATATATGCCGATAAAACCATTTTGAGCCTGACGAAGTTCCTGCTTGAATGAAATGCGTTACTAAAAGCTCTTGTCATTCTCTCACTCACTATTAGTCTGATGTATAGATTTGTATATTATATCTTCCACAAAAAAATTATTAAAAAATTCTACTTTTTTATTCTATGATATATTCAGTGAGTTATTCGTACGATCTCGTAAAAAATTGAAACAGACGCTATAGTTTCCAATGCAACGTGTTAATACAATTTTGAATGCATTTTTTCCGGCATATTTTGCTCAGTATTACAAGTAGGTAACTCCAAAGATTCGTTAAAAAATGAACATACGTGATGAAAAAAATACCCCAAATTTAATAAAAGCAAAATTTTACCGTCACATCTTTGTGTTATTATTAAAAGAAAAGATCAAAGGATTTTTTAAAATATCTTTTGAATGTTCGAAATTTTAGTTCATGTTAATTGTTTTTTTCTGGTGAAGTTTTCGTGGGATCATAAATTTGTACGGGAAATTTGAACGTTTTTTGTGGGTGAAAAATATACACTGATTTTGAAATTCTTGCAAAAATCAAATATTTGTCAGACTGTAATGGAACTTTCAGAACTTATTCCGAAATGAATGAAATTATTTTTGAAATGTTTCTTGTTTAGAAAATCTTGGTAAAAATATTTTTTCATATCTGTTACACGTCAAAATCTGTTACACCCTACTTATTTAATTTTATGAAATTTCTGGAAATTCTTTTTTGTAGCGCTTAATATTAGTTATAAGACAAGTCCTCAGAGAATTTAAATCATCAATTTTGGGGGTCAAACAGGACCCCCATTTACAGAAAATCTGCTCTAAATCGTAAAATAAAAATTACAATAAAACTAAGATATTATTTAATTAAAAAAGCTTTTAACTGCTTTTAAGAATTAAGTATATTATGGACACTAATTTTCCATAAATAATGAATTTTTGCAAGAATTGTTTTCATTTTTTAAAATTCTAATTCTAATAATTTATAAAGTTTAAATCTTTTAAAATCATGTATTAATTAGTAGCGGTTAAGTGATATTGTTAATAAGTAAAAATTATATTTACTAATCATAAATAGAAAAGCTTACTACAATTTAGCAACCCTTAGTATTTTAAAAAGAATTTTGAATTTTGTGTGTGCGTGTATAAACGTCCGATTTTTTGTAAATACGGACACGATATTATCAGGAAATAAGAGCGATAACTATAGTAAATTAAAAATTTATTGGTAATTTCCTCGACAAGCATCTTCCTAAATAAACAAAATACCTAACATTAAATAATATTAAATTACTTAGAATATTTTCCTAAATTTTAAAGATTAATGGGTAGTTATAAATTATATGTAAAAGGCACTCACATTTATATTATGTATAGTTTTACATTTATGTCTCACGTAATAGAAATTCTTAAACATAAATCGAGAAAGTTCATAAAAACACCCACCGTGTTAAAAATGCTTTTCTGTAATATTTTAAACTAAAAGTAAGTAATATTTGTTTCAAATCAGATTAATTAATCTTTAAAGCAACTAATATTTCTCGAATAAAATATCAGAAAAGTTTTTTATAAAGTTTTTAATAAAGCGAATCATGTTGTGTTGACTGATTCGATAATATGACTGATTTTTAGTAATTTTATATATTAAAAAAGATATTCCCATCAATTTAAATTCTGTTTGAAATACAGAAATGTATTTTACTTATTGAAAATATCAAATTTAAACTGTTAGCTTGAAATTAAAACTAAAATAAAAGCTTCAAGAAAGTTTTTTCATTTTTAAAAAATGCATTTTAAACCTTAGGTACCGCCTTTCTTTGGAGGTATAAAATGGAAAAAAAATCAGATATTAATACGCGTTTCATGTTTTAAAAGGAATTAATCAGACGAATGTAATGTTCTTAATGATGGAATTATATATATGTAGAGGGAGGGGGAAAATATAAAGTTAAACGTCGATTATAATTATACACATAGGGAAACACTGAAGATGTAAGGATGCTAAATTTTAAAATTTAAAATTTCTGATCTCTGATCTATCTAGGCGCACAGCTCAGCCGATCTCATTCGGTTTTCCAACGATTTTGCTATTGTTTTTATCACTGTTCTCCGATGTTTCGGCTGGGTGATGATGATCATATCCGAGCTTACCCACAGCTTAGAGTCACAACACTTTTATGGGTATGTGAGAAGTAGCCATTAACATAGTTTTTTTTTTCATTTCAGATATAAATCGAGTTTCTTGGATTTTCTTAATGCGTGCATCATTATTCTTTTTAATCATGCTCTATGTGCTTATTCCAACTGAAATAATGTTGGTGAAATATTATTATTATTATTATTATTATTATTATTATTATTATTTCCTTTGATTTCTGGTATGTATTCATTTCTTTCCGGGCCCGCCCAGAGACCTAAGGTCAGAAATGGCATCATGACATTTTCCACTAAGCAAAAAAACAAAACAAAAAAAAAAAACACATATTTGCACAGATAAAGCCCTTGTAAGGTGTGGGCTGTACTTGTGAGAACAATTTTTTGTATTTCTTTAAAGCATGGGCTACCAGGAATCCCTTCAGGGAATCTATTAGAATCTTTTCTAATCAACCCGAGGGTTCCAACTAGAACAGGAATTATTGATGTTCTCATATGCCACATTTTTGAGATTTCGATTTCATGGTCCTTGTATTTTGATAGCTTATTGAAGATCTTCAAAGATACATTGCAGTCTGCAGGGACTGCCATATCAATAAGGAGGCACTTTTTTTTGTTTGCGATCTTTAATAACGATGTCTGTGCGATTAGCTTTGATTGGTCTGTCCCATAAAATTGTTACAGGTCCTATCTTCGTAACCTGGTCTGGGTGTTATTCATACAAATTTCTTTCAGTTTCCTTTCTGTAGAAGTTGACCCACTTTGTCATGCCGGGTTTTATATTCAGTGTCTGCCAATACCGCGCAACCTGATATAAGATGGTCAATTGTTTCTGGATAATTATCACAGAATTTGCATTTTTTCAGTATGTGTGCTTGGTAATTTCTAGTTAGCAAGCATTGGTCCTGTGCAGCAAGAATAAAGCCTTCGGTTTCAGCTTTTAACCCTGCACTACGTAACCACTGATGTGTACGAGGTTTGTCTACATCAGTTTGTTTGATACGGGCATAGTATTGACCGTGAAACAGTTTATCTTGCCACTGTTTATGTATCTGGTCGTTGCTATTTGCTTTCTTTTTTAAATATTTTGCAGCTTCAGTCGGCGTATTGTGCTTTACTTGTATTTCTTTACCCTTTTGAAATTCCATTTTGAACTTGTTTGCTTCCTTTATTACTGAATAGAGTCGCTTACTACTTTCATGTTATTTGGCACATATCGTCATCCAGTCTTCTGTAGTTTCCAGGTAACTTTGAAGGCCAATTGTTGTAGTTTTGCAAGACAATTCTAGTTGAACTAATCCCCTGCCTCCTTCAGATCTGGGCACACACAGACGATCAACATCAGCTTTGAAATGATGCATGCGGTGGCAGGTGAGAAGCTTTCTCGTTTTGGCGTCCATTCACTTAAAATCAGCTATGGTCCAGTTAAGGATGTTGAAACTGTATTGCACCACAGGGGCAGCTAATGTGTTTATGGCTGATATTCTGTTTTTGAATTCAGCTCGTTATTGAGTACCAGACGCCCACGCCTGTAGTATTCATTTTTTTACCTTCTCCTTCATTTGAATATGCTGTATTCCACCTCCTTCGCTAATTCCTAGGTACTTATAGGCTTCATCTTGTTCCAATTCCCTAATCTTTGTGACAAAATCTAAATCTGTTAAGTGTGTTTCTGCAATTCTCCCTCTCTTGAATGTTATTTTTGCACATTTATGTAATCTGAAGTCCATACCCATGTCGTCACTGAAACATTTTACAATACTGAGGAGGCCCTTGAACTCATTGTCGTTTTTGGCAAAGAGTTCGAGATCATCCATGTAGAGTTGGTGATTGAATATGTTTTTTTGTCTAGTTTGTAACCATACCTACTGTTGTTTAGTTTATGCGTAAGGGGGATCAAGGACAAACAAAAGGGGTGACAGAGAGTCTTCTTGAAAGATTCCACGTCGGTTATTCAGGCGGTTGGAGATGGCAGTGCCGCTGGTGTGATTTAGGTATACTGTGGTGTTCCACATTCCCATGCTGTGCTTAAGGAAATTTACTACCACAGAGGAAACTTTGTACATTTCCAGATTGTTAAGGATGCAAGATTGTGACACACTATCAAAGGCTTTATGATAATCAATCCACGCTGCGCTAAGATTTCTACATCGTCTCCTGCAATTTTATAGTATTGAGGAGACATTTTGCCGTCTTTGGCAATGAGTAGGATAGGTGATTAAATACTTTTTTGTTTTGTTTGTAACCATAGCTATTATTATTATTATTATTGTTGTTGCTGTTGTTGCTGTTACTGAGAGAGCAGCACGCCAACAAAGTCACGTTGGGGTACAAATATACGAAACCCAATGTATCCATCATTTCACATTTTCTGATAAGAGTATACCGGGTACATGTATCACAGCCAAATGTGCACAATATGGTGTCAGAATTTGGCAAAAATGAGCTCATTACTTTGCAGGTGGGGCCCAGTTATAAACACTTTCATTCTGCACAGACAATCTCCAACTGAGGAGATACCAAAACACCGAGATGTGACTATCAAGTCACCTTGGCTGCCTCATCGTTCAAACTTAAAAGAACAACCCCCTCGACACCCAGGCATGATACTGCCTTGCTACCCCCGCTTACGAGAATGAATGTACATTCCTTCAGCTCCTTGGGGACATGCTCAGTTGGTTAAATTCAGGCAAATGATATGCAAATCTATCTGGATAGTTACTGTGGTCCGTCTTAATTCACCAAAACAAAATGTTCAGTCTATATTTCTGAGATGTGGTATTGTAACTATTTACATTATTTATCTTGTTTGGATTCTTGTCTTCATCTTTGTCATATTCACAATGTTTCGGCTGCTGTACACACCGGCCTTCTGATATACGTTGGAATTTCGGACGGAATCTTTATTTAGTCCGCGGGGGTAGATTGTTCTCGTTCTATGTGCCATACCTTTTCTGGATATCTCGGTTTGGAGTTAATTCCCTTTAGTAACTCAACATACACAGTACAACAGCCGAAACGTCTTGAATATGACAATAAAGATGAGGACAGCAGTCCTAACGAGGTAAATAGTGTAAAACATGTTCATCTTAAGTAACACTTCCAATAAGATATGAAAGCATGAGAGCCATGGCTGCTGTAGCATCAGATCATTTATATATCATTATTATTATACATTGAATATAAACGGCCTGTTTACTATTCGTCCGTGCTGCCGTAGTTCGGAATTGTTCTGATGTGGTCTAAAAGGTTTGGCTGCCGGCAAGCAAATTGGTTCCTGTTTTGATTTTCCAACCCCTACCCCTTACACGACACATCCTCTGGTGTGACATTACTCTAAAGACCACACACAGCAGCCAGCTCTTTATCACTGCCACTCTGCCTACCAGTTCCACTAATCTTTTACAAATTGCTATGTAGTAGTTTTTCCACAACATATATAGCCCTAGTGAATGTGTTAGGCTTGTCGTTAAGTCGTTATCTTTTGCACATGTGTCTGGATAACTAGTCCTGAGCGCAGCCATTTTTAACAATTGCTTTTTATTCCTAATGTACCGATTTTTTGGTTATAAACAAATATATCTATGATTTTTTTCTGTTTGTTTTTTAGCAAATTATTCTATTGGGAAAAAGAACTTTAAATGAATAATTTAATAGTTCACGCACGCGCAAACATACACACACAATCTGTATGTGTGTGTCTGCGTGCGGACATGAGCATGATATTTGTAAAGAAATAATAATTAAAAAATATTGTGTAATAATTTAAAATTGATACTCCCCTAAGGCTTTACAGCCTTTCTGCTTTCTCATGTCTTTATGTGATGAGTAGATAAAAGAAAGAAAGAAAGAAAGAAAACAGAGGAAGGAAGCATTAATAAAGAAAGAATTAGAAGAAGAAAGCAGTGTAAAAGAAAGGAAGGAAGAAAGAAAGAGCCAGAAGAAGAAAGCAGTGTAAAAGAAAGGAAGGAAGAAAGAAAGAGCCAGAAGAAGAAAGCAGTGTAAAAGAAAGGAAGGAAGAAAGAAAGAGCCAGAAGAAGAAAGCAGTGTAAAAGAAAGGAAGGAAGAAAGAAAGAGCCAGAAGAAGAAAGCAGTGTAAAAGAAAGGAAGGAAGAAAGAAAGAGCCAGAAGAAGAAAGCAGTGTAAAAAGAAAGGAAGGAAGAAAGAAAAGAGCCAGAAGAAGAAAGCAGTGTAAAAGAAAGGAAGGAAGAAAAAAGAAAGAGCCAGAAGAAGAAAGCAGTGTAAAAGAAAGGAAGGAAGAAAGAAAGAGCCAGAAGAAGAAAGCAGTGTAAAAGAAAGGAAGGAAGAAAGAAAGAGCCAGAAGAAGAAAGCAGTGTAAAAGAAAGGAAGGAAGAAAGAAAGAGCCAGAAGAAGAAAGCAGTGTAAAAGAAAGGAAGGAAGAAAAGAAAGAGCCAGAAGAAGAAAGCAGTGTAAAAAGAAAGGAAGGAAGAAAGAAAGAGCCAGAAGAAGAAAGCAGTGTAAAAGAAAGGAAGGAAGAAAGAAAGAGCCAGAAGAAGAAAGCAGTGTAAAAGAAAGGAAGAAATAAAGGAAGAAAGAATCAGAGGAAGTAAGCACTGTCAAAGAAAGAAAGAAATCCAAAGAAGGAAGCATTGTTAAAGAAAGAAAGAATTAGACAAAATAAGAATTGTATAAAAAAGAAAGGAAGAAAAAAAACATCAGAAGGAAAGCAATATAAAAAAAAGAATGAGAGGAAGCAAGTATTGCACAGAAAAGAAAGAAATAAAGATGGCGACAATAAAAAAAGGTAACAAAATAAAAGGGAGAGAATAAACGAAACGTGCCTTACACAGACCACCTACTTTCGAAGTGGGCAGCCATTATATTCTTGCTTATCGGCTATCAATTACTGTTTAAGATGTCATATGACATCTATTGCCATTTTGTAATGTTTTCGTAAATTCTCTGCAAGTAAGGAAGCACAATGGTGTCAATATTAGTTTATAAAAGAAAGAAATTGATAAAATTTTTGCGATTTTTAGCATCGAAAACACAAAATTTTGTTAGATATTTTTTAGGAAATTGGTGCAAAAATAAATAAAATGGTGCATTTTGTTGACTCTAAAATAACTGAGATTTAAAAGAAATCTATAATTTTAATTTTTAAAAAAATTCTAAACTAACAAAGGAAAGAAAGCTGGCTTATAATTATGAAAAATAAAGAAAGGAATTGATATGTTGTTTTTATGAATTTTCATGACAAATATGAAAAAGAGGCATTAATTTGAAAGTTTTTTGTATCCCCCTAAATAAATATGGAAATACAAATACGCACAAAATATATACATGCATATGTAGTGTGTACAAATTCTTAGCTCTCCTTTTGAAAACTTATGTTAAATAAAGGCAAAGTTGAACACGGGATTTTCGATGGAAACGTTTGCATATAGCTATACGTGTGTAAGAGTATGTGTCTTCATGTGTATGTCATCATGTGTGTGTGCGTGCATGTATTCAAAATCAGCGCATAAAATGTATAAATTTTAGTATTCGGGAAACAAGTGAAATGTTTGACTCAGGTACACGTGAATACATATTATATCTATTTATTTATTCTGTCTCTAGCCATCGCTGGCAATCAGTCTAAGAGAAGAAAAACATCGATTTTCAAACTAAATGCAACGGGAAATCATTCCAATACATGCCCCAATAATGCATGGAAATTTGCAGATAATAATGAAAAAATTAAGTTGTGGACACCCATTATTGTCTACTTCCTCAACGGACCTGATATATAAAAGTAAAAATAAATAAATAAAAATGATTATTATTTGATATTTAAAAGAATTTTTCAAAATGGAAAATAAAACAATATTTTTTTAAAATCCACATTACAACCAAAAACGTTTGCGGCTTCTCTCTTCTTTTTAATATGCAAACATTTCTCTAGTTGGAACTACTATAACCTCTTCCTATATATATATATTTATCATTTCGCTGGACCAACCTTAATTGTTTTATGACCCTTCGCGCAGAACTCTTCATTGCCAATCCAAGAAGGAAATTCGGATTACCAACACACAAACAGAGAATGTCTCATATCGAGAATATTTAACATTGAACATGAGGAAAAATTAATTATTTTCAATAATATGTGGAAATCTCCACTTTTACCTGAAGACGGTCGCGAGACCAGAAACACGTGTCGTAAAATTATGCAAAACAAAGCATAATATTTTTTCTAAATAAATCCACATTACAACCAAAAACGTTAGCGGCACCTCTCTTCTCTTCTTTTTAATATACATACTTTTCTCTCGTTGGAACCACTACATTATATTTCTTTTATTTATATATATATATATATATATATATATATATATATATATATATATATATATGATATTGTAACTTGCATTATCATCATGGTTCCCCGCGATCTAATTAGTAAAGCACACCACTACTTAATGAAATGGTTTCCCCAACGGAGAAGGGGAATGGAAGTGCGATTCATATCGTGAGGCGGACTTTTCTTTAAAAGGACTTCTCCATTTCTATCCCGGTTTAATATCAAATCCACTCTTTAAAATAACAAGGTTATCAGCTCAAACACGTGTACCCACTAAAAATGATGTTACATATATATATATATATATATATATATATATATATATATGTATGTATGTATGTGTGTGTGTGTGTCTGTGTGTGTGTGTGTGTGTTTGTGTAATGTCCAATATCTAAAAAAATAATCATTTTGATTTATTTTTTATATATTTTGGTTTTCATAAACGATAATGACTATGTAGAAAAATAAAACGCAAAATAAAAAATGCCCCATATAATACATATGTGTGTGTGTGTCCGT
>CAHIKZ030000274.1:322500-357500 GCA_903632075.3 Acanthosepion pharaonis
TGATGATACCATTACTTGGAAAAAGGCAGAATACTCTCATTAATGAACACTACAGATTGTCATTCGATTCCCCAGACAACCGTCTAGCAACTCCACTGGGGATGCACACGACGGTGTTTTGGTTTTAGGTTAGAGTCAAACGTGCCTGTAGTCTTGCTGTGACGCTCAACAGCCTATGTTGACACGCCTCGTGTCACATTTACTGAAATCTGAGTTGTAGCCGTCATGCAGTCTAACACTGCTGTCCATCTGTAAAATGTGGCTGTTCAGAATCTAGTCAACGGACGTAGGAATGTTCATTTGACCTCTGTTGCCAAACATTGAAGCACCACCGACACGTCACGTCTAATATGAGCAAACATTTCTCCGAAATAACCACCCATTTTTTGAAAGATCCACAAATATGACCTTTTTCAAAAATAGCACATGTTCATCTCCGTGACATGACAGGCACATGCATTAGCCTTTTTCTACATCCTGAACTTTATTGCAGCATGTGTTATTGTCTAAAGCATGATAGCTGTTGTAACATACCTACGGACGATAATGGGTATGTCCCCATTCACATAAATACAGTAGTAAATACTGTATGTTGGTCTGCAGTTGGAGATTCGTCTGCAGCTGTGCTGGTCAAACTCTCCGCATCCTGGCAGAGAGGATCCTCGGACAAGGCTATGTCGAAGGGCAGAATCTCGTCTCGGGGAACATCTACCCGACCCGGTTTTATAGAATCCTACGGGGAAATTTAGCCGAGCCTACGGGCTCGATTGCTTCACATTAAATTCGGCCTTGTGCCACATCTGACCGTGTGGAGCGGTTGGTAGATATCCTGCAGTTTGAGATTCGTTTCCAGTTGTGCTGGTTAAACTGCCTACGGGCAGAGAGGATCCCTAGACGAGGCTATGTCGAAGGGCAGAGTCTCTTCTCGGGAAACAGCTACCCGACCCCGTTTTATACGGAGTCTACAGGGAATTTTTGGCCGAGCCTACGGGCTCAGAGACCTCGCATTAAATTCGGTCTTATGTCACATCTGACTATATGGGGTGGTTGGTAGATATCCTGCAGTTGGAGATTCATTTTGGAATTCACTTGACTCTTCTAGCAGTTGACTACTACTTCTCTTATATGTGTTGTTCTTGTCCTAAGTATTATCGTTCATTACCAACCTCCGTATGATTATTCTATCCAGTAACATTCCCTAGGTTAAAACAATAGTGTAGCTTACGTGTGGAGCAAGGCCGAAACTGTGAAGCATCCAGTGAGGATCGAACTCGCTACTTAGTTGTAATTGATCTAGTAAAACAAGCTTATTAACCATAACACTACGTCGAAATGCCCAGACAGTGCACTGATGTATGAGTGTTAATTGATAGTTGAAGACTGATGATTCTATCAGAATATCTACTGCGTCACCCACTCCACATAGCATGCACATAATGTAACCAAGTCAAATAAGCTTCGTTTTTCTGTTGCAATTTTCTTTTCCGTTAGCTCATAACTGTCACGGGGAACTATTTCCGACCAGTGGAACGCATCAGATATGACTCAGCATAAGGCGAGCCGTACTACTAAAAAGATTTAATTTTTCCCTGAAGCTGCCTCAGCCATTTTCTCTCAGGATGGACATACGCGTAATCAACTGCTTGAGAAATGCAGAAAGGTTGACTGTTTTTTGAAGAAAAGATTTCTCAATAATTAAAAAAACAAACGAAAAAAAAAACAAACTCGCGGTAAAATATTATCACAGATGACAGTGATTAACACACTGCAGCTCTGTAGGATTTGTTTCTTTTTTATTCATTCGAAACTACAAAAAATACTTTTTAAAATAAAAATATATATTTCTTTTGTAAAGAAAAAAAATATTATGAACGTTCCGTTTCTAAAGCAAATGGTATTTGCACACATGGTCTTCCTTATAGAAAATCGCCAATGGTTTAAAATGATGAAAAAGTTACCTTTAACGAAAAGTCACAAAATTCAAGAAAGCTTGTGCTTAATCATTGTTTATGTATGTGGTTATGTACGAGAAAATGTGAGTGAACAAGTGAAGACGAAACGTAAGAAGCAAAATTTTAACAAACGTTATTTTCATCATGAAAATCAGAAAAAAAGCACCATGACGCAATTCACTCCGCCAGAAATTTGGAAACGGTTTGCTGTACTGATTGTCATTCGCACCGGAAGCTCCAATACGAACATTTCAGAATGTTTTAGTGTCAATCTGAGGACAGTGAAAATGATTCGGAAAGAGTTAGATGAGTCTAATGGTGATTACGAGTAGTCATTGGTGATGGCGGCATTATGCCTCCATTCATCTTCCCACAGGGACTCAGATTTAACACGAGGGTTACATCAAGTGCCTTGAAGAAGTAGTGCTACCCTGGGTCAACAAAAGGATTGCTGCTGGAAAACCTTATGTCTAGCAACAGGACTCAGCACCATGCCACACAAGCAGGAGAACTTAATCATGGCTGTCAGACAGTTTCTGCAACTACCTCACCCCTTACACATGGCCACCTAACTCGCCAGATTTGATTATTATGTGTGGGGCGCAGTTGAGCGAGAGACCAACAAAACTCCTTATAACACCAAAGGTGAAATGAAGGCAAGAATTATGGCAGTATTCACCAAGGAGACCGTCCAGAAGAGGTGCAGAGATTCCGAAGTCGTCTGGAGGTTGCGGTTGAAGCCAATGGCGATTTTATTGAATAAATTTACTCTTTTGTATTTTTGTGTAATTTTTTGTATATATATATATATATATATATATATATATATATATATATATATATATATATATATATATATATATTTGTTAAAATGAGATCTCAGTATTATTTACATTTTTGCGTAATTTTGATGACAATTTATACATCACAACCTAAGTGTGTGTGTGTGTATTTTTGACGTTTCTCAGTTACTAGAACTGTACACAACATAATTACATAGAGATGGATAATTCGTCCTGAACTTTTCTGGTGTTCAACTGAAAAATAGAAATTTCTGTTATTTCAAATTTGCCAAGTAAAACGCCATAATTTATTTCTTAAATTATTTTACCTGTCAGATTACCTTTTTTACATAAATGGAGAGTAATTTTCTAATTGCATAATACTTTTAAAATATCAAAAACCTTAAATAGTGATCCCATTTTTGTTCCTTCACCTTTTCTCAAACCTACCCATCATTCTAAAATATCGTGAGAAAACCGGTATTGATTTCCTTTAAATTATCACTAATTCCTCGATTACGATAAAATAAATTTTCAGCATAGACGTAGAATTTTGTTTTGTCTTGAGTAGAAGCTTGTATTTTAGTTTGGAAGTAGAATGTTGTGGAATACTTGGGGAAGTGAAATAAGAACGTGTAAGTAAGTTTAGGTCCATTTGACTGAAAATCCATCAATTTAGATAATAATACTTATTTACGTTAAGTTGTCAAGTCAGTGCCTCCGTTATCTTTACCAGAAGGAGAAGCGATTGTTGATTGTTGAAAAATCCATGCCGCTAAAATACTTTAATTCCTTCGGAGAATTTGCTTGCTGACTTTGTTTTATTGTTTTTACTGTTAAAATTAATATCTCATAAAAATAAAATTGAAAAAAAAAATTAAATCTTATTAAATTAAATTTTAAAAATATAAAATTTAAAAGAATTAAGAATTTTAAAAATGCTAAAAATTAAACAGTCTGTAAAAAATAGAATGTACAAATTAAAAATTAAGTTAGATTAAAAAAATTAAAACTATTCAAAAAATTTAAAATATTAAACTATTTGACACTCATCATAAATAAAATATATAAAAAATTAAATTATATTAAATTAAAAATTTTAATAATTTTAATAATTAAGCATTAAAATTTTTAAAAATTAAATACACATAAAAATAAAATGTAAAAATTAAAAAAAAATAATGATATTAAATAAAAAAATACTCTCATAAATATTTAACTGAGTCGAGAATAATGGAAATCAGTCGACTATTTCGATTCAATATGGAAATCAGTCGACCATTTCAATTCGATTATTTAGAAGTGCCTATTGTTATGACATAATAAATATATAATTCAGAATTGTCTCATTCTAAAAAACAGTTATCGATATTTTTATTGATATTAGATTAAGCATTGTCGTCCATTATTATTTATTTGTATAAAACATATGAAAAATAAATGATAAAATGCTGATAAAAAAAACTAATAAAATAACAAAAGGATTAATAATATCAGTTTATATATATATATATATATATATATATATATATATATATATATATATATATATATTATTATTATTACTATTATTATTATTATTATTTAATTTTTGATCAGAATTTCACTTTTGTAGACAGAAAGAAATTCACTTTTGTACAAATTACTAATGCCGTCTGGAATAGTCATGACAATTATCCAACTTATAAAATGAAAGTGAGGGTGTCCATTTTCTAATGGGTTATGAATCCTAAAACAAAATAATCGTGCCACGGAGAAGATTATTTGAAAAATAATAATAAGCGTACCATACGAAATACCCACTATGTCGGAGATTGAAGAAAATAATTTAATCAAGCCGGCATTGTATTTGGCACACACGTGAGAACTAGCCAAAAATTCAAAATTGAAATGTCCATACGAAAGATCCAAATAATCCAGATAATCCAGATCCAGATCCAGATCCAGATCCAGATAATCTTATTACTAAATATAACTAGTTAATATATTCCAGTGTTTCATTAAAATTATTATGTAATTTCGTGTCTGAAAATTTACAATGTTTTTTCACACAAGTTAAATCAGTTTTTCTTATCCTGTTACATTTCCAGAGAAAATTTAAAAAGTTCTGACACTAACAAAATTTAATTACGAATGGCAAAAAAGAAAATGAATATTTCTCAATTTTTCTCATTTTGTGTGTTTTTTTGTTTGTTAATTTATGTTTTTTTAAATCTCTGTTGAGAACGTTCATTTTTCTGCAAAAAAGTTTCGCATATATCACATAAATTTAAAATTTTAACTCATAACTTTAATGAATCTCAATTTCTTTGTTTGTTTGTTTGTTTGTATCTTTCTTTCTTTCTTTCTTTCTTTCTTTCTTTCTTTCTATCCATTCATTCTATCTTTCTTTAGTTCATTCTTTCGTAAATTAGGTTTTCACTCATCTTCCCACGGAGACGATATATGACACAACGTTTTCTTAAAGTAGGAACCCTATGTATACATGGGGTGGTAGAAGACAAAAACAACACCTTTCCCTCGGCACTTGACTTTTGGCCCTCTACAGGCATCAGGGAATACTCTGACCCTACCGTTTTTTAGTGCAATGAAAAAGAAAAAAACCCTTTTAAAATTTACTTTACAATTTACTCTGAGAATCCTCCAATAAATATTTTCTATATGACAAAATTAATCCATTTGATTTTAAATTAAAAATTAATAAAATAAAAGTAAAAAAAATACTTGTAATCAATATCTTTAAATATTGAAATAATTATCTTTTTTAAAATGTTATCAAATTTCTTTCTTTTTATTTTTTAAAGAGGGTTTTTTTTTTTTAGTAAGAGGTTCTGCATCTTCTATATGACGTGTCCCTTAAGGACGCGGGCGATCATGGCTCGCAACCACTTATCATTTGTACCGCTTTACTCTCCTTCCCACCTCACCCCTGTTCTGCCATACATTTACACAAGCTCGTTAGCCAGATTACTCAGTTTATCTCTGCTCTTCTTTTCAACGTCCTGTGAGTGTTAAATTTTTCTTATTTGTCAACAAAATTACAACTGTCTCTTTCTGTGTCTAACTACAAATGTCCTTTTTGTTCTCATATTACTTAAGACTTCCTCGTTGTTCATATGTCCCGTCCCTGCTGTTCTTAGAATTCTTCAATAAAATCACTTCCTTGTGGCTTTAAGTCTCTCTTTCATCTTTGAGGAAATTGTCCAACATTCACTGCTACATAGGAGGATTTATATCATATAACAGTTGAGCAATGTTTTCTTTGTTTTTAATATATTTAGACGGCATGTTTCGATATTCCAGTGTGCTTCAGACGTCTCTGTCACATTTTCGTTAACTTTTATAACACTTACCAAATAATTAAATTTCTGTAATAATTAAATTGAATCTGACGTTTCCAATAAATATTTAAAATAGCAAAACTATTAATAACTGTTCAAAACAATATATTTTATATTATAACAAGCTGCACAACCGAACACGTGAATTACAAATTGGAGATATCAAAATTAAACAAATGTAAAAATTGAAATATCGAGGAAGTGCTTTAACAGAGGATGGAAAATGCAATATCAAAATCTGACGGCACAATGGGATAGCAAAAGATGTCTTCCAAAAGTTCAGCATAGTATTAAGAAATAAGAAAATCTCGATTTAAACAAAGAAAAGTGTACTTAAGTGTTATGTAATATTGGTCCTCCTATATTCCAGTGAATGTTGAACACTCATCACAGATTAAGACAAGACTTGAGGGAACAGAAATGTGGTTCTACAGAAGGATACTGAGAATACCAAGGACTGAAGATGTGAGCAATGACGAAGTTTTAGAGAAAATGGAAACAAAAAGGACACTTATATTTTACAGTTGAAATTTCTAGGGTACATAATAAGGAAAGCGGCCTTAGAAAATTCGATACTCACAGGGCATATTAAAGACAAGAAGGACACAGGAAAGTAGCGCATAACTTACCTAACGAGCTTGTGTAGATGGTTGAAAGAACGGGGATTAGGAGAGATAGCAAAAAGGCAAACTTTGTTAAGGACTACAAAGGACAGGAAGTTGTGGATAACCACGAACGCTCACGCCATGAAGGGACACGGCTTATAGAAGAATACATTAAGGATACTCTTTTTGTATTAAATGCAAACGTCATCTGGAATAGTCATGTCGATGGGAATTTTCCAATTTATTAAATAAGCGTGCCGATTCAAATAATCATTCCACAGGGAATTTTTTATGTAAGTTTAATAAACGTGACCATTCGCATTATAGTTCCGGGAAACGTTTTGCAAATCGTGGCGTGGCAATTAAACAACATAACTTGGTGAAAACTGAAGGAAATAATTTAATCCTGTCGGATCTTTTATTTGGTACACAAGAGTAAGAAGATCAGAATAGTCAATGTCACCTTTACGAAAACATTAATCATATTATAAGCTACTGCGGCAAATTAGCCCAGAATTAGCATAAAAATAGACTGGGTAGGAACGGTGATCCATTGGGAAGGAACACAAGGAGGAAACAATAAAGAGTAATAATAATAAAAACTTTCATAAATACTCAGATTTATGACAAACAATATCAAGGGTAAGAAGATATGACAGATCAGAATAGTAGATATCACTTGTACGAAGACATTTTTAAATAGCATGTCCTTTCTGGACGTAGGCGATTATGGCGCTTTACATGTTTTTTTTGTTTAGTTTTTCTTGTTTTTTAATATCTGTGAATTGTCATAACTAATTTGGAAAGATAAATGGAGTATTTCTCGTTGCATTCTCTACGTTTTTGAGTTCAGTATTTTCTTTCTTTTAGGCTGGTTTCCATCCAAGGCTAGAGAAGGAAGAAATGGAATCGGAAAGCAGACTTCAAGTACCATAATAATCTATTGCGCTCACTTTCGCACTAATATACTTGGGCAAGGGAATTGGTGCGAAAGTTAGCGCAACAGACTATGATGGTACTTGACGTCAGCTTTCCACTTCCTGCTACCAGAAGCAAATGAGGCAAATAAGCAAAAAATGGGTACAAAAATAGACATACAGTCCGACCTCTTTAATTTTTCCCTCCTTAGTACCAGGCCACTGCTGGACCACAGAAGTGCCGGATGACAGATATCACCCCTAATAAACCCTATATAAGCATAGTCATGCCAGGTCATTCCACATATATATTGCTGTGTTATCAAAGGTAGAACAAAGCTTAAAGCAGGAAATAAAACAATCATTAATGCTTCCAAACAAGGTTTTATTGTTTCATGCAATACAAAGACTAACAAAAAAGGCTTGAAAGAAGAAAAGAAATAATATATACTTACTATCCTGATTGGATAAATAGGCTGTTATATATAAGAAATGAGCATGTACGTATCACCAAAACACTCTACTGCTGTCGGCTGCCGCGGTAAGTTGGAAACAACATGTGGGGCTGCCCTCAACAAACTAATGGAGGCTGATTAAAAAAGAAGCGCCCGATTAAAGAGATCGGACTCTATTAATACTTAGAAAGGATAATCCCTTAGGAATTATGCTTATGACTAAGAGTTGACTATGCAAAACAGTAGGAATTGTCTTAGAGAATGGAAAAATAAAATTTTATAAGATTTTGAAAGTTTGACGAATCATCTAAAACAAACAAGGACATCACACTAAGTCATCGTAAAGAATTAGGAAAAGGTCTGCTTAAGGTTGGATGTCGTCGTTTTACCAGATACAAAATGGCACTGAAAGAACGTAAAACTCAGGAAAACTGTTTGGTCTTTTCCAAAGGACTGGAATATTTAAAATTATGAAGAATGACGATTGTATCCATCATTACGATTACCGCTTTTGGGACAACTCTGAAGTACAGGGTGCGATGGGTAAATTGTTGCCGTTTATATTTTTAATTTCGCGCATGCGTGTTGTTTGTTTTTGATTTTGTCAACTGCACAGTATAGTAGGGTCAGCTGGGTAGCATCTGTGAGAAAAAGAGCACCATGACGCAATTCACTCCGCCAGAAATTTGAAGATGGTGTCAGAAGCTGTAATACGAACATTTCAGACTGTTTTGGTGTCAATCTGAGGACAGTACAAAGTATTCGGAAAGAACTGAATGAGTCTAATGATGATTATGAAGGTACGGCATCTCGAAAAACTTAAACTGATGAGAAAAGAACTCCAGAATTTGTTGGTTAGGGCTTCAGACGCAACAGGTAGGCCTACATCAAGTGCTTCGAGGAAAGTGCTGCTCTGGGTCAAAAGGGTGACTGCTGGAAGACCCTATGTCTGTCAACAGGACTCTTCACCATGCCGCACAAGCAGGAGAACCCTGTCATGGCTGTCAGACAATTTATGCGATTACATCACCCCTTACATTTGACCACCTAACTCCCCAGACTGCAACCCCCTTGATTATTATGTGTGGGACCCAATTGGCCAAGAGACCAATAAAACTCCTTGTAACACCAAAGATGAGTTGAAGGCAAGGATTATGGCAGCATTCACCAACTGAAACAAGGAGACCATCCAGAAGAGATGCAGGAGAATCCAAAGTCATCTGGAGGCCGTGGTTGAAGCCAATATCAATTTTATTGAATAAATTTATTCTTTAGTATTTCAAGATATTTTTTTGTAACTTTTGGTAAATATGTCTGTTAAAATGAAGTCTCTGTGTTACTTTCATTTTTGCGTAATTTAAACGACAATTTATCCATCCTGTATAAAGATAAGAATAGGAAACTCGAGGAAGGCATGAAGCTATTCAAACGTAAACATTAATTAAAATCATTCACAAAATTTATTAGCATGAAGCTTATGCGCATAACAAGGCTCAGATTAATCCAAGAATTAAGCATATTTTAGTTTTATTGATTGATTGGTTCATTTTTTTACAGCTTATCAACACCTAGACGATTATTTAAAGGCAGAAATTTTTTAGGCAATAACCGTTTAGTGATACAAATCTCACTAATTAACCGATAGATGAACGGAAAAGTGGTGCATTTCATACCTTATCTCAAGGGTATTTGCGCCCAAATCATTATAACGAAATCAATAGAAATTGGAATTCGGCTCACAGGTTAATAATTCTGAGCCATTATTTATTAGAACATCCGCACATCCAAGCTTACAGCGCGTTTTATTCCCAAGCGGTCACCGATTTAGATAACAACCAGGCTTGACGCTGCTTAACTTCGGTGATTGGACGAGAGCTGGTGTTTCAACCTGATATGCTCGGAAAACAGAGTAAGGAGTGCAAATACTTGAGGAAGCAAGAATTACTTTGAGCAACAAAAGTTGGGAGAGTCATGAACTGGTAAGCATATCTTATGCATGAAGCCAAGCTCAGACTTTTGTTTTGCTAAAATTACACCTTTAAGTGCCGACTCTAAGTGCGTCATCAGTGTTGTTACTCCCATGTCACTAGAAGTTTTAGGTCTGAATAAACAACAGACTTCTTCGATGGGCGACCCGAGCGAATATGATCAGTATTTGGCCCTCACCCAGAGTAAATATTATTTACCCACTGCCCCACGCAGCAAGATGTGGCACAAGGCCGAGTTTTAAAGTGGAGTATCCGAGCTCGTAGGCTCGGGCAAAAATTCCCTATAGACCACGTAAAAACGGAGTCAATTTCCCGAGACAAGACTCTAACCTCTGACATGTGCCAGTAAGTATACCGCACCTAGAGTAAATTTGCTACTAGTTTTAGGACATGCTTTAGATAAATTCCCCCAGAAAACGGCAACCAATCAAGTCTACACTTGGGTTATTTGATGTTATAAATCGGGTATGCTTGGTTGTACTGATTTTCCCACATGAAACCAAGACGGAGTGTTCTTCTAAGAAAATAAATAAATTAGTTTAAACCAATGAATATATATATTAATAAAATAAGAAAAAAAAAACGAATTATTATATTAGCTCGACTTATTTTTCTTTCTCTTCTAATTTAAGGAAAATGAGTGAAAATTCTAACTTTCATCGCGGTTATATTTTAAGCATGAAATAAAGCTCAAACTTGAGAATTTGCTGAATATGACCAGGCTCAGATTTGTCCAAAAATTAAGTATATTTTAAAGCATGAAACACGGATCAGATTTTTTTAAACACAAGTTTTATTAATTATTCAAAACAAGAATAGCAATAAAATCACGCATGTAAAACCAGCTTCAGTCAAAGAAAGACATTGCAAATGTGGCTAATCCTTCCAATTTAATATTACTCCCACCTCAACTTACGGAAAATAATTCAAATTTCGAACGCTCATTGTGATTATATTTTAACCATGAAATATGGCTCAAAAGTGAGAAATTTCCAAGCATGACCAGATTCAGCTAAAATTAACTGATATTAAAAAAAAAAACACTATATTTATATTATAATATCATTTTAGTTGGTACACATTTTTGAGTTTCTATCCCTATTTTTTATTTTATTAAACAGTGAAATTAATAACAACAGACCTAATTTGAGAAGTTCTACAAAGGAAAAATTACGCTTCTGACAGGAATCAAATCAGCATCCAGCTTTTTCCCCCACGGACCAGGGAAATCTCTTTTTGTTTGTATTTACCAGTTTTGCGATGGAGACTTACCTGACAACTCAATGTTAGAATTATCTACATTAATGAAAGCACGCTTTACAGTCCTGGGTATGACGATAGACTACATCCACGTCCTGGGTAAGACGATAAACTACGTCCAACAGCAAGGCCTCTGATCAGGAGGTTTTGAGGATCGTGGAACAACCTCTTAATTGCTGGCGTTCCCAGGTCCACCCTTGAAAATAAGTGAGATTTCTCACTATCATCAGGGTTATATTAAATCATGAAATAAGCATGAAGTAGGGCTCAAAATTGAAAAATGATGTAAAATAGATATTTTAAGAAAAATAGCAAACGGATAGACAATAAATAGAGTCGCTATACAAAAACAGAAAGGGACGTGAGACAAGGATGCGTCTTCTCTCCAGACTTATTTAACTTCTACAGCGACGCTATCCTAAGGGAACTGAAGACGCTGTCAGAATTTATTATCAGTGAGCGTAATCTTAACAATATATGATACGCAGATGGCACTGGGTTGATGGCCGACTAGGAAAGGAAACTAGAAAATCTCCTAGACAAGGTGGAAGAAGAAAGTAAGAAGAAAGGACTAACTATCAACTGCAAGAAGACAGAAAGTATGGTCATCAGTAAGAGAAAAAGCTTAAGATGTGAGTTACGAATTGGAGATATAAACATCAAGCAGTTGCAGAAGTTCAAAAATCTGGGAAGCGTTTTTAACAGAGGATAGAAAATACAACACCAAACACGCATTGAACTAAGGAAATATATATCCCAGAAGATAAGCAAAGTGCTGAAAAACAGAAAAATTTCGTTAAAAACAAATAAAAGAGTTTTGGGTTGTTATGTGTTACCAATCCTCACATCGCAGTGAATGCTGGACAATCTCGCTACGGCGAGGAAAAAGCTGAAGGCTGCAGAAATGTGGTTCTATACAAAGATACTGAAAATTCCATGGACTGGGCGAGTAAGCAACAAAGAAGTCTTAAAGAAAATGGCAACAAGGAGGAATACTTCTACTCAAAATCAGGAAAAGACAGCTGAAAATCCTTGGACACATAACGAGAGAGGAGAGCTTGGAAAAGTTGACCCTCACAGGTCATATTGAGGGCAAGAGAGATAGGGGAAAGCAGTAACCTGACGAGCTTGTGTGAATAGATGGCGAAACGGGGGTGGGGGAGAAAAATTGCTAAGTGTCACACGAGATAGGAAGTTGTGGAGAGCCATGATCCCCTATGTCAATAGAAGAAGTTGACGGTCATAATGATTTCGGAATGCACTGATGTGTTCATGTGTTTGTCACTAGTATAACCAACAAGGAAGTCTTAAAGAAAATGGCAGCAGAAAGAACACTTCTACTTAGAACCAGGAAAATGCAGCTGAAATTCCTTGGATACAGAATGAGGAAGGAGGGCTTGGAAAATTTAACCCTCACAAGGCATACTGAAGGCAAGTGAGATAGGGAAAGCAGTAAGCCTGATGAGCTTGTGTGAATGGATGGCAGAACAGTGGGAGCGGAGTCTTTAGAAAACGGAGAAAATCTGCTAAGAGCTACACGATATAGAAAGTTCTGGGGAGCTATGATCGCCTATGTCCTGAAGGGGCGCGACACAAACAAGAAGAAGAAGAAGAAGAAGAAGAAGAAGAAGAAGAAACATTACACATACGTTAAATTTAATTCTTTATTTCCAACAAGTTTTTTTAAAAACCAAAACAACCTGTTAGGTAGGAAGACTTTTCAAAAATATACATATATTTTATACTTTCTTATATTATTACCTGAGCAAATGATTTATTTTCTGTTTCTCTTATAGTTGTAACCCACCGTTGCTTTAATCTGGTCTCACAATATCTTGTCAGGTGATAGCAACATGTTTTAGACGAGCGTATCTATTTGATTGGAGCGGGGACGTAGGACCGGATGTTAACCTGAGTGTCAGTACTGACCTCTGACCCATTTGTTAAATGCATGCTGTGCTTCTACGCGCACTGATAGACTACCTTCAGATTAATTGTGGGTGGTCAATCTGTGGCCAGTGCGTCTGCCTCATATGACATTTATAAACATCACAGTGTTGGACAACTTTTTTTTTTCCTTTAAGTATTTCCTCGAGAAATACATCACGCACGCATACACAAACACATACAAACACATAAATATACTTCTTGATATGTGCATTAAATATATCTATATATGCATATTATGAAATTTATTAAGTCCGACAGTTATTTAATATATTTTCTGTTTATACATTATTTTAATAGTTACAATTTCTTTAAGTAAATGCTCTGTTTTTTTTTTAATAGTGGTAATTACATTTACCGACCTGAATGTCCGAGAAATTTTGTAGAAATTTCTCCGACAGGAATCGAACCTGTAACCCCAATGGGAACCATCATTTGATGTGATGTGCTCTTAACCATTCAGCCACAAAGAATATATAAACTAACTATTTCCCTTCAACGTACCACACTTGCAACTTCAGTCAATTTTTTATACTAGTGTTTACCCAAAGCCCAAGAGCCTCTCAAGGTAGGGGCTCACTGAATAATGTTGTTGTAAGGGCGTAAAGGAATGATATAATCAGTGCATATTATGAGGACATGCAGGATAGATAACAGCTGATCCTAGACATGAAGAGCTCAAGATCAGGGAAGATACCTTTCGTGTGTCTGTTCTGAGGAAGAAGCGGTCCGTGTGAAACTTCCTTCTTACTAATGAAATACGAAGGACTCGACCTTGTGTACGTGGAATGATAGGTACTAGCTATGAAGATCTGAACTAGTGGAACTAAGGAATGTAGTAGATCGTCGGAACATTTGTCATGAAAATAGCGATAGAGTACAGAGTAGTGAGAGACGAGCAACGTTTAATCTATGGGGAAATGGATTGTATAGTGGAAATTTATTCATCACTCACCAGGCCGAGGGATTTTGGAGTCTTTCAAGGCCGGAAAAGGGAGAACTGAGCAGCACCAGTCCAGATGTGGTTCTTATCCCAGTACCTATTCGACTTAAAAAAAAAAAAAAAAAAACACAGAACAAAAACAAACTGCAAATCCAGAATTTTTTACATGCGGTATATTAATAATTGGACGTTGTTTTTTATTGAACTGATTTTCTAATTTTAAATGTCTTTCACATTTTCGCCCGTGTGCCTTACAGTTTTGCTCTGGTCGTGGGACTCATAAAGTAATCTTTACCGACAACTTTGGGGCGGTGGGAAGATCCAAGGGTGGCGATCTTTTTTTTTTTACAAAGTCTATGTGACAAAATCCAAGTTAATTAACACGTATACAAATAAAAATTAAAAAAAAAATTAAATTAACATAATTGTTATACACTTATGTATGGTTGTTTCCTTTTATTTTATTCGGTCCGATGTTAATAGTCTGAATGTTGTTTATATCTTGCTGGCGTTATCTATCTCTCTCTCTCTCTCTCTCTCTCTCTATATATATATATATATATATATATATATATATATATATATAGATAGATAGATAGATAGATAGATAATATTAGTGGTCAATATATATATATATATATAAAAGTGAACATAGAAGTCAACACTTAGAGGCGACAGTATGTTTCATGCTATATGCAATCGTCAGAGCACTCGTGGCCTGACGATTGCATATTGCATATAGCATGAAACAGACTGTCGCCTCTAAGTGTTGGGACTTCTATGTTCACTTTTATATTTACACACGCTCTATCTCTGATATTGAGCACTTTATCCCATAAATATAGCATTTAAGACTATATTTCTTCATATATATATATATATATATATATATATATATATATATAATTATTTTTATAAAAAAATTATAACATAAGTATGTTATAAAATCACTACAAAATAGCCATTTTGTTTCAACACACTCTGTGTCTTATCAAGTGATGATGTTGAAAATAAAATAAATGGTTTTAAAAGTTTCAGATTAATTAACGATCCTACACTGGGGGAAACATTGTTACAAAAGCTAGAATAACCAATCAAAAACGAAGTATAGAAAGATTCAAAAGCTTGACAACGAAATCCTGCTCTAATAGCTATTCATATCTCAATTGTTGGTTATTGGAATTCATTCCGTGTATACCAATTATATACTTTTGATATATATATATATATATATATATATATATATATATATATATATATATATATATTCCCATCAGGATAGAATCCAGGTAGAACACGATTTGTAGGTCTGATGAATTGGATCGTGATTACGATTCCAATTTAATAAATTTTAGGAAATTTGGAATTTTAGTGTTCGAGCCTTTTTTATATATATATATATATATATATATATATTATGGTAATTTATCCACGCATGGATTCTCCCAGTTATAAATAGAAGCAGGTACTGCCTTTTGGAGAGGGAAGTTTCCAGCAGTCATCTCTGACAATCAGACCGGACATTCTTGCTGTAGCACTCTTGTTTGTATATGTTTGTATTACTGTTTCTGCTAATATATTTGTTTAACTCAATGCCTCTCATTGTGTCTTTATTTGTGTTCCTAATATGGCCACAACTATATATATATATATATATATATATATATATATATATATATATATATATATATATATATATATATATATATATTACTGTGACACTCTGTTTCATGCTCAAACGCAATCTTCAGACCATGGTTCCATTGCAAACTTTAGACACATGGCCTGAAGATTGCGCTCAAGTAGGAAACAGACTGTCGCTGTTTGCTTTTGACCTCCGTGTTCACTTTTATCTTACATATGGTCTATCCCTGATATTGAGGACTTTTACCCATGAATATAACATACTTTGAAACTATAGTTTTATGCGTGAGTGATAAGATGTAATTAAAAATACACTTAGTGAATGCGTATCGTCGTCAGATGCACTTTATCAAGGCAAATTATTGTTTTGATAAAGTCCACCCGAAGACGAAAAGCATTTATGTATATATATACATTTATGTATATGTATATACATTTATGTATAAATGTATATATACATTTATGTATGTATATATATATATATATATATATATATATATATATATATATATATATATATATATATATATACATAAATATATATATATAATATATATATATATATATATATATATATATATATATATATATATATATATATATATATATATATATAAATATGACGGTTCCGTATAGGATACAGGTTCGATTCCTGTCGGAGGACGAATATTTTCTATGAAAATTTCTCGGACATTCAGGCCGGTAAATGTTGTTTAATACTGTTTAAATATAAACAGAGCATTTACTTAGATATTTGTATTTATAAAAAAGAATGTATAAACATAAAAATGTCTTAAAATAATTGTCGGACTTTGTCCATTTTTGTATATATATATATATATATATATATATATATATATATATATATATATATATATATATATATATATATATATATATATATATATATATATATATATATATATATATATATATATATATATATATATATATATATATATATATATATATATATATATATATATATATATATATATATATATATATATATATATATATATATCAATAGCATAGTGCGTTCCGGTTGTAATAAAACATTGCTCGATGGTACAATTCTCCATTTCATCCACGAAGCAATCATCAGGTGCACATTACCTCGTGCATGAAACTTAAAGTTGTACCAAACTTTACGGTACAAAATGTATATTTATTATTAGTATAATAAATACCCACTTTGTTCCTCACCGTTTATATTCTTAGAAGTATGCATATATATGTGTGTGTATGTGTGTGTGTATGTGTGTGTGTATTCTTCGAACTTCTCGAAACGGTTAAAGAAACTAAGCATTTATTCTTTTGATATAAATATATTCATTTAAAAAATAATGATATACTCTTCTTAGCTAATCTTCTTCAGAATGGTTTCGATTACAAGTAGCAGTTCAGATATCTTCTTTCTTAAACCTCGCATTGAAAAGGCAGAAGTGATTATGTAGCGAGCTGTTTAACTTAGGATTGTAAGCATTTTCTTTCAAGTGTCATTCATATTAAATTTAAAAAAAAAACGTGCTTGCAATTCGTGAATTTATACTACAACTCAATCGAGTTTTGTCAGGTTATTGCAGGACATTTGTACTAAAATACAAACGGTCACATGATTCAGTGAATCGTGGTCAAAGGTCAAAAGAAGAGACTATTTACATTAGGTGCCAAACCATTTGCTCACCAATGACATCTTTTGTGTGTTAATGGAGTGCTGAAAAGGGCTTTTAGGACGCTGTCTGTTCCCAGTCTGCGCGTAACAATGTTGAATAAATATCGGAGCAACGCGAGTCGCTTCACTCTTTCTTAGCAGGCGCCATATCACTAGAGGTTCCCAACGATAAAGAGAAACTCACACACGGATTTCACCAACAATGACATTTCATAGAGCCTACTGTTTATTTTATTTAAAAATACAACTTAATATTTCATATAATACTTCACCTGTATTTACGATACATTAATTAGCCAATTTAGATTCTTATTATTTGTACTTAATGAGTCCACTTCAAAAGAGATTAAGCTTAGTTTTAGGAAAATATTTTTCCGCAAAATGTCGGGAGAATATTTTTTTTGTTCTTTGTTCATTTTTTAATTCAAAATCTAAGTTGTTTTCCTTAATTTATTTTATTACTAAAACTATTATGAGTACTTTTATGCTTATATGAAATTTTCACGATGATTTTTTGAAACACCGGAAATAATTTTAAGTAACTCGCTTTCAAGTGTCAAGACCTAAGACAGGAAGTACTTTCTGCAGGACATTTACTGCGTCTAAGATTGTTGTTTTTTGCAACTTTGTTCTGCTGGGTGCGATTCCGATGGTATCAAGCTGTTTCTGGTGATTCTTTGGAATTATGCCAACCTTCATTACTGATCTAGAAGAAATTCTTGTTCACAAAACCCAGATCCAGTCTTCCTCCTTGGATGAAAGGATATTGCTGGATCTCAAAATTCCAGAGTATCCCACTCTCAACTTCATTTTTTTAAAATTTTTACTTAATTTTCGCTTTGTGTTCTGTCACGTCGCTGATCTTGGAGAATTTCTTTTTTCTTGTTCAGAACAACCAGATCCATTCATAATATTTAGATGTCTAAATATCAAAATCCAAAAGCATTTTATTTGTTTAAAAAATTTTCTAGAAATGACTCTTCGTTTTTATGATCGAACAAAAGTTGTTTGCACATTTCCTAATGTATAGCTGTTCCTAACCTGCAGTTCTTATTTTTTATATTCCTTTTCAGCCAACTTGCTGCATTCATGTATTTTATTATGAAGATAGTTTCAAAACCTACTGGGTCAATCCTTAGACATTTTTAACATTATATATATATATATATATATATATATATATATATATATATATATATTCGACTGATGCCAAACCGGTTAGGTTTCGTTTCTGACTTGAGGCAATCGGATGTCTAGCCATAATGATGTGATACAGCGAAACAGTCTGTCTGTAGATGACACCCCCGAAAAAAATAAAATTCGGTTGAGCACTTTAGAGGAAAAAGCGCGGATTTGTAAACAATGACTGCTACTGCTGTTGCAAAGGCTCTTCTATGAATTGAGCACTCTGAGTCACTCTCGTGTTCATTCTAAAATACATAAAATATTCAACTTCCTCTCTGCCGGATAGCCCAGAGGAAAAATCTCCGACTGATGCCAAATCGGTTGGGTTTCGATCCTGGCTTGAGGCAATCGGATGTCTAGCCCCACTGATGAGGTGTGATACAGCGAAACAGTCTGTCTGTGGATGACACGCACATTATATATATATATATATATATATATATATATATATATATATATACAAATGAAACACGGAAGATTGTGTTACGCCAAAATGTCAGTCATGCCTGACTTGAAAATCGAGATTCAAGTGTATGACTTTGACCAAGACTCCATACATTAAAAAAGAAATTTAAGCTCTTTTCTCAAAGGGATGTACCTGTAATCTTTTTTAATATTATTCATTCAATACAAGCCCAACAGCCACTCAAGGTAGAGGGTTACTGTATGGTGTTGTATGAATGTAAGAAAAGGCAAGAAGTGCAGTTCATGAGGATATTTAGTTAACTCTGGACATTCAGATTGCAATGATCGGGAAAACGACCTCCCAGGAGTCTGTTCCACAAAGTAGTAATTCTTGGGAAGAGGTTTTATGAGTCGAACTTAGTTCTTACTAATGGAATACGAAGGGAATGAGGATGATTCACTATTTGTTCGTGGTATGGCGGGTCTCTGCTGCTAAGGTTAGAGCTATTGGAACCAAGTAATGTAGCTCGTCAGAACACTTGCCATAAACAAGTAAAATCAAGTGATGAGGACAAGTTCTGGATTTGAATTAAAATCTTACTTGAACGATCCCAGTCTCATTTAGCTGAAAATTATTTTTTTTTTAGCGATATTAATTAAAATATTGAACCAGATGTCACAAGTTATTCGACACAAGTTCTTATTTTTGTCTTAAATAAATCCAATACTGATTCTTTCCAGGAATTCTTGCTTAGACAATTGGACTCAATCTTTGCATTACTGTTATCGCAACGAATCGGACGATCCATTCTACAGTCTTCCTCGGTGAGTGTTGCATTAGATCTTTTCAGATGGCCAACATTTTAGGCGAAAAAAGAAATGTTTCTCTTTCTTTATGAAATATACACATGAAGAAGGCTGTTGAATGGATCAACCGGAACATAGAAACACGAGCGACACATAGAATTAGTTCAATAGACCGAAAAACCCTTGTGATGATAATGATTCTTGAAATTAGTGACAAAATTAAATCTCCAAACACAACTTCTCCCCTTTCTCTCTTGTTATTATAGTCTTTTCTTCTGAGCAAGAGATACATTTATTTTATATATGATAATCTCTTCTAATATCATAACCCTTCAGATCTGGGGCGATCATAGCTCTCCACATCTTTCTTTTCTTTATTATCTATAAACTGCCATGCATTCATGGGAAAGATAATGGTTTTCTTTCTCTTGGACTGGTTGTCATCCAAGACAAGAAAGCTCAATATTCACTGCTATTTAACCCCGAGTCGGGGTGAGATCAGTATTTGGCAACTCGGAAGTCGCTCGGGGCGCCATCATGCCGCCATGTTTAGGATCTTCCAAAACTAAAGCTTATAGAAACATACTTGCTGTCGTCCATGATTCAAGATTAAATTATTTGACTATTTTGTAAATAGAAAATGATCTTGTAAAGAAGATAGGCATAGGAAGTGTCGTGAAAAGATGTGCAGATCTAAAGGCTACAAAAAAAGTTTTAGGTAGGATAATGAATGTTTTCTTTAGTTTGTATTAAGGTGTATATTGTAATAAACTCGTTATTTAACCCTATCAGTTTTTCGTCTTGCGTGAATTTCAAAAAAAAAAAAAGAGAAAAAAAAATACTTGTAAGGGCGCTGGAGTTCAGCTTGCCTGGGATGCCAGCAACTCAAGGGCCGTCACTGGGTGAGATAAATCGTACTCATGCCTTTCCCAAAGGCATTTGTGCAAAAGTGGACGTAACAGTTAGCCGATTTCACTTTCTGCATTTATAACCGACTACCCACAAATGACTTTAACAGACCTTCTTTTTGTCTCACAGTGCCTTTATTTTATAATAACTAGCTTGTTACCTGTCACTTCGCTGACGGCAAGGTGATCAAGTTTCAAACACAGATGCACATTTCAATTTCATTCAAATTGCGTATTTATGTACATTTGCGTATGCGAATTTTTATTTTAATTCAATGACAAACCTAAATATATTTTTACAAACTTATAAGAAAAAAAATCTTTAAAACATAATTTTATCAATTACCAAATGGACTTTTAAATTTTCAATCATGTCATAAAATTACTTGATTATTTTTAGGGTTTAAAAAAAGTAACTTTTAATCTCCAACTTTATGCTTTTATTGTTCAGGGTAAGTGTTGTCCAGACTGAGGGAGAAGGTGAATGTATTATTCCAGTGCTTTATTTCAAACTTAGTCAAACTTTTTGTATGTGTGCGCTTGCGTGTGTACATTAAATGGGACAAGCACATGTAAATCATTCACGCGAAGCACATTGGTTGATTGATTCGTTTCCTACAGCTTATTAACCCTTTGCAGGTTATTTAAAAGCAGAAAGTATTTTAAAATTCTAAGCATATATTTTTTTTCGAAGATAATAATGATTTAGTGGTACAAGTCTTATTAATTAACCTATAGCGGGGGGGGGAGATATGGATCTATAACATTCCCCAGGGTATTTGTGAGGGTAGTCAATATAACGAACCCAAACAGAAATTAGAACTCGGCACTCTGATGAGCAATTCCATGACACCACTCGCACATCCAAGTTTACATCACCTGGTATCCCCAAGCGACCGCGCGCATATATTGCATACACGCGTGCAAAGTCAAAGGCAGACAGTGTGTGATGGACAGAGAATCAACTCTGCTATATAATAAATGCGAATGCCAGTGTGTCACCGTGTCACACTTTTTCAACTTTACTCCTAGAGGCCGTAGCTCAACATATCATACCATTTTGGAATCAAGCCGATTCCGTGAGCAAATTAAAAACATTCCGGGCCAGATCCAGACCCGCGATCCAGAAATGTGGGTTCCTAAGTTTTCATTACTGTGATTGTTTTCGACGATTTTTACATGATTTTTGCGACGAATTTTTTTGTACGACAACAATTTTTATAATGTGGAAATATATTTGGGAATAATCGAAATTAGTTGCGAAATCCAGCGAAAGTCAGCCATGAAATAAAAATAACTGTTTGAACGGAAAGTAAGGACCTACGTACATCAAATTGTCTTTAAATTAAGTGGCGGCAGAAAAATTGTGGTCGAACTTGTAAAATGTAAGCTTAAATATTAATGCAATGCTTAAATGCAGCGATCAATTTTGAGTTCTTCTGTAGTTTATTGTTGCATATCGTATCTAATCCACCCTACCTATTGTGATAAAGGCCCAATCAAGCAACCTCCGCGGAAATTAGCTTAAATGCCGCCCGATAGGGCGGCTTTTAATCTAGTTTTTAATATAACTAACATGTTTAAAAAAAACATGTTTCTCAGTTTTTAAACACTTTTAACGTTACTTAATATAAAAGTTTTATATAAAACACCAATTATCCTTTAATTTGCTCATAATAAAGGAAATACTTTCTTAAATTTTATTTCCGAATATTTAATTATTTATGCATTATGGTCGATAATTTTAATTTTATTAAAAAAAAATTCCTTTCGCTATAATGGAGAAGATGAAAGGGATTTATTTAAGATGTGCTTTGTATTTAAATTTCAACTAATTTCATTGGTTGTGGGTTAAATTAAAAACTTGTTTGGTTTCTAAAAACCTTATTTATTTGAATCAGCTTTACCAAATAAGATCTTTCAAAAATGCCAAATTTTTACCTTTTTGATTGCGAGGTCTATAAAATACAGGGTTTTTAGAAAACACTAGACCACCCATAGACACGTTGGGGTTCTTTTAAAAGCAGTTCATTATTTAGATACGGCAGGTGTTCAAGGTATCTGACCTCTTTCGGTTAATATTCAGAATAATATTTTATAAATTCAGGTGTATTAGCTTAGAACTTACGGATGTACTTATAGCTGAAGTGGCTAGTCGGAACAGTAAGTTCTATGTTAACAGTTTATTCTTTCGCACTTCTCGCTTGTGGAACTCTCTTCCGGCTTCTTGCTTTCCGGTCTTTGATCTTCAAAAATTTAAATGTAATGTCAATCGTTATCTTCTACCTTCTTCATTTTTGCCCTTCTTCTCTCCTTAGTATAATTTTCTCATATTTTCTAGCACCAAATAACCCCTTGCGTCTTAGTGGCTTTATTGCCTAGCTTGGGGTGAAATGATTTAAAATATGTTCCTACATACAAAATTAGTGTTTTAGTATTACAGATAGATATTTCATCGTCATCATCATCATCATCAACATCATCGGCATTAGTCTCATGACCGGATGTGGATGTAGTGCCTATGCGCAGATGGACACTTGATCAGGTCTCTCAAATCTGGATTTTAAGTCAGTGTCTGAGTCTCTGTGAATGATATTCCAGTTCACTCAATGATGTCAGCACATTTTTATCCTGTCCGCCATTTCTTCTTTTGACTAAGGTCGTACCTTATAAGATTGCAGTGGAAATATCGTTGTCCCTTATGACATTATCATACCTTTTTAACTTTCTCTTCGTGACGGTCGATATGAGGTGTTCCGACGAGCCTGTCTCTTGTCCGATGGAGTATAGCACTGCGTCATTTGCGATGCGGTCTCCGTAGAAGATACCTAGGATTGTTCTGTAGCATCTAATTTCTAATGCTTGCTATTAACCCCTAGCTGGGGGTGCTATGTGAGAAGAGATGGATTCATACCATTCTATGTGTATAACCGCTAAGCTACGAGCAGTTTTTTTCTCAACCCAGCTATTGGTTAAGTAGCAGAGTAGATTGAGCTCTTTAACTTTTGTCTAAGAAATTGTTTAACTTTAATGCAAAACTGCAGAGAAGACAAGGGGAAAGGATTTCGTTATCGTTCCCAAGAAGTAATGACAGCAAATAAATAATAAAGAAAATGAATTTGTGGATGTTCCAGATTAACTACAATCAATAATGTAAAACAAAATAGTGAATGGTCTTTATTTTACGATAAGCGTTTGATGAATAGGCAATAATCTTCGTCTTCTTGGTAGGAATATCGAAACAAGTCGAAGTTCTCTCGTGTTGGTTGTGAGTTTTCGCTTTATGCGAAATGTCTGGAGAGAGAATTCGAACTGAGTTCGAACCCAGGATGAGGCTTTCTTATTTCAAATTATTTGAACACTTTCGACTGCCAGAAATGTCGGACAACAGGATCTGAGCGAAATCTCTATCTTGGTTTCATGACGATGGTTCAGGTGAGCGTTCATCTTTGATACCTCAACTTCAGGAATTGAAGCGCAGTACTAGATTAGCAGATAGGTCTCATTATTTAACTGCTGAAATTGCTAGATATAGCTGTAAGTTCTATTCTAATAGTTTCTTCTCTTGTATTTTTCGTCTGTAAAATTCTCTTTCGGTTTCTTATTTTCCTGTCAACTACACTTTTCAAACATTTAAATGCCATGTCAATCGTCATATTCTGTGTTTTGGAATCCTGTTCTTTTATTCTCCGTTCTCATCAATAATGTTTTCTCTCAGTAACGACCCCCTTTTGCGTCTTAGTGGCTTTATCGTCTTGCTTAGGATGAAATGGTCGAAGAAAAAGAAAGAAAGAAGTCTCATATTTTCTGATTTCTACGCCACCGTGGATAATTTTTATCCAATTTCAGGATTCGTAACCCTGATATACACTAAAATATTATGACCAAATTACGTATTCTGCCCTCATTCAACCACGTGTAACATTGACACGTTCTTTGCTCATACAACCGTGACTAATTTTCTTAATATTGCGGTGTTATTTATCGTAATGTTCTAGGTCGATCTACTTTTCATCTGTTGAAGTAACCAGTATGAAATCAAAATAAAGAAAACTCTTCCTTCGAACTCGCATCCCTTGGCTTCATTTTAGAATTTTCCAAACAAATTGTGACTGTAAGCAAATAATATGATGTAAAAATCGAAAGAAATAGTAGTAGAATAACAAATGAAAAAAAAAACATAAATAAAAAAAAAATGTGGATTCCATGGTCGAATTGGCTAAAGCGTCATTCATGCAAAATGAGTTCACAGGATATGGGGATACCCGGCCAGGTATTCTGATCGGCCGCTGTTATCTTTAACGGTTGAGGAGTAGATCGATAAAAAAAAAAAAAAAAACGGAAATGGTTTAAAGAAAGTTAGAGAATGACTAACAGAAATACTTTATCACAGAATATCGAAACAATTTAAACATAACGAAATATATACATATATATATATATATATATATATTTCGTATATATATATATATATATATATTTCGTACATATATATATATGTGTGTGTGTGTGCATGTATGTATGTACGTATGTATGTATGTATGCATGTATATATGCATGTATGTGTAAAGAAAGAAAATAGTAATAGAAAGTTAAGTTTGTATTTGTAGGTAGAAACCATTCAGCAAATACACTAATTTAGAAACTTTCGTTTCACGAAAATTCAAATAGGTCAGATGGTTGTCTAAATAAATATAGTATAAGTAGAGATAAAAAAAATAGTGTAAATAAACTTTCATATGTGTTTCGTTAAATTACCATAAAAATTGATCGATGTCATAAAGTACATTTATTTTTTTCCTTCAAAATAACAAAACAAAAAAAAAACACATGCAAATATTTATATGCAACTGATATTTTCACACCTAGAACACATCAAATATCCTTTAGACTTTTAAACAGAATGCATAATCATCTTTTTAGAATAAGATCCGGTAAGACAACGACAACACTGAATAATAAAACTCTTAAAAGGAAGAAAAAATACAGTTAGATATTTATACGTATTTTACACGAAACAGCTCAGCGATTTGGGAATCACTGTTAGTCTCCATCTTTGACGCTGTTGCCAGCGTTGTTAGTTAATTGCGAGTTATTTTCCCACTTATTCGATATACGATCAGATTCTGTTAAATTCTGTTTATTACTGTTTTTGTCGGCCATCTTTGAAATGGCTGTGTTTTCTATTGTGAGCGTCCGGTATGAATGCAAGGAGAAAGGCGAGGCCACGATTCCCGAGAGAGAAGAAGTTGGAATGGTGCTTAAATTCTGGTAGGCAATCTGAGACGGTGATGTCAGAATGTCACCTGCTGAATGGATTTGCTGCTGCTGCTGCTGCTGCTGTTGGTGGTGGTGATGATGTGACAGAAACTGACCGCGAAAGATATTTGGTGGGAACGTGGAGACGTGTGGCCGAAACGCCGAGTGCAGCCCGTTGAAAGCAGCGAGAGGCGACAGTGGCGTGAAGGCGGACTTCAGTCCGCCGAACGTAAGTTTGTGTCTGTTTACGGGCCGAAACGAGGTATTGTTCAAATAGGGGTGAGACGAATGCTGCGAATGGGTAATATCGTGATTTTGCGTACTGCTGTTCAAATGATAATGGTGCTGTGCAATAAGTGTGTCTTGGGCAGACAAGAAGTGTTCAATAGCTTTAACCAAGTCGCCATTACAGCCCTGTAGAACAAGTTCTAATACAGACTTTCGTTGCAACGGGAAAACTCTTTCCAGGATTTCCAAATTATTTAGCCGTCCCGGTCTAAACGCTGTTGGCATTGTAAGAAAGTCGTTGGGTGTAGGAATTTTACTAGTGTTCATTTTTACTCTGTCGTTAATTCCACCCGCCACCGGGTCTACCTTCAGCGATGAAACGGCGGGAAATGTTTCCTGACTGTGTTCACTTGAAGTGTCCAAGTCGGAATTACTTCCATGTTGATCTGAAATAGATAAAAATCAATGACTAACGACAATATCTATGAATTATATTTTTAATCAGCATGAAGGCATAGAATGCTTTGCGATGATAAAAGAAAACAAAAACAAAATAAACAATAACAAACAAACAAACAAACAAACAAAATAACAGTTATCTTTCTTTGTAGTCGCAGATTTAATAACATTTCAAGAGCATGAAATGGTTACACGTACACATGCGTGAAACAAGTGAAAAAAAGAAAAAAGAAACCGATAAAATTATTGTTTTTTTTTTTAAACGGCAGTTTTTTATTTTTATTTTCGCTTTAATTATATGCAAAAACTACAAAAATTAAATTTTATCTTTTTTATATCATAAAAATAAAGTGGAAAGGGAAATAAAACCAATTTTTTTCTAAATTTAATATTTTTAACTCCTTGAAGCATGCCATGTACAATGAAATTATCATTTTTTGAAGTTGTCACCATTTTTCAGCTGTTTTCCCTTTCAAAATGATGCATACAAGAAGAGAAATGTCTTTGGTTTGTTCTTCCAGCTTTATTTGCTGACTCCAGGAAACGTTTTAACCTCATTTTTCCTAGAGTTGCTATACTAGTCACTTAGTAATACATATATATATATATATAATATTGTGTGTATATATGTATGTATATAAATAATATTGTGTATATATATATAAGTAATCATACTTATTATAAAACCCAGGTTGTGTGTGTGTGTGTCTGTTCGTTTATATATTAGATCGAATTTCCTACATTTTTCAACCGATTTCAACAAAACTTCACACGACTACGTAAAATTACCTTGCGGTGGTTCTGACAGCGCCAAAAATTGGAAAAACACAATTGTTTTTGCACGAAATCAATTTGAAAACACGGTTAAGAGGCATCGCTGTTTCGAGAATAAAACCGATTTCAACAAAACTTCACTTTTTGGCAGGTAGTGTTTCTTATTGTCTTGCACACTTTTTTTCTTTATTTTTACATTCAGAATGCTTTAAAAATTCCATTTACAAGACAATTTTTATAATAAAATCCTATTTAATCGGTAGACTCATAACGATTGAAAACAATGTTTTTGTTTGAGTTTGGGTTTGACAAATTCGTAAAAAAAAATAAAATAAAAATAATTAAGACATGCGTGTCCATCAACCTTAAACAATAATCTTTGTCAATTTTATTTTTCAGTCTTTATGATGGTCGATACTTGATCTATCTCTTACTGTTACATCCCCGGGCAACGCCGGGCTCTACTGATAGTATTGTATATATATAAGTAATATTGTATATGCATATATATAAATAATACTGTATCCATATATATATATATATATATATATATATAATTGTATATTTGGGTTGCAATCCCTCTTTTATACACATTTCATTATAAACGACTGACAAGGTACTACGGTTAAGTTTTTATTTAATTTTTCATGTGGTCTTATAATTTTCTTCTTTTCTGGCCTTAAATTACATAGAAATTGTCCAAATGTTTTGTATGTCCGAACGCGTTCCTCTACACTTTTAGTCATTATCAAGTAAGAAATATCATTATTACTTTTAACTGAAAATATGGATTATTTTATGTATGTATCTAGAGTTATAGGAATGTTTTAATTTCCCAACACGGCCAGTCCATTGTGGCCGTGTTGATAGTCGATATTATTGATTATTTTTTCTTTTTATGAATAATGCTTCCATTATTTTTAGACTTTTTTGTACTTGTGGATAGACTATTATATTTGTATTATCAACGAGTATATATATATATATATATATATATATATACTCGACTCTCCTGCCGAATCCGACGTATGAGGGTCAAGCAGATGAGTTCCTAGGAAACTGACAGCCCGACACCAGCACATGAAATTTGATTATAGTGATGAAGGTTTTGTGCAGAAACATCCACACTTTTTGAAGGGCCGAATACAGAGACTTGGTGCACTACGTGCCACAGGGTTCCCAAACGATCCTCCGCAGGTTTTGAATTCAGAGTTGTCCTTCTCCTAGACCAGTTGCCATCCAAGGCTATAGAACCCAGTCTGTCCTGCTATTTACCCATAGCTGGAGGGAGAAGAAGAGGATTCACACCTTTCCCAAGTGTATTATTAGTTATCGGTCTGAAGTAGGCGACCTCAACGTGTGTCTGAAAACTATACCATCTTAAGTAGAGACCTATAATTATTCCAGATTCTATTTTACTAATGGAGTGTGAGTTGAAATTTATTAGATCGTTTTGATTAATGGATTTTTGTAGACATTTAGTTTTAGACAGGTATCATTGGAGATTAACTTGACATCAAGAAAGGGTAATGATCCTTTTTTATTGTTTCTGGTTAATAAATAAAGTCAATATAAGTTCAATGTTGTTTAGCCTGTTTACATGATCATCTGCATAATTATATCTACCAACTAAGTACTTATCAAATAACGACAGCAACTGAAAAGAAATTACCTAATATTATATATTAAGGAAAAATATTTCCACTGACACAGTGGAAAAGTTTTCGTATGTCGCTTTTTGTTCTTTATATATATATATATATATATATATATATATAGCTGGCCATTCGTATTCGAGGATACTCGATACTCGTCTACTTGGGCGGCTAGCCAATCTCTATAGCAGACGTGTGCTCAGGCGCATTTGTGTTTATTCAACACCCACAGAGCCCATCCGTGGTTTATACTGCAACTATGCTTAGCGGACCTTAGTTACAGTTTCTGGGAAAGAGCGTGTTACCTAGCGTGGTCAACAATTTGAGCAAGACCAGCACACTCAAGCCCTCAGCCACGATGACTTCTAAGTTTGTGCTAGCACAGCTATCGACGGCTCCCAAGTCGCCTTCCTGACAAATCGGTCATGATGAGATGCGAACCCATAGTCAGAATACGAACGCTCTAGCCACTCGGTCACGTGTCCAACTTATATATATATATATATATATATATATATATATATATATATATATATATATATATAGAAAAAGATATTTCTTGTATATTTTGCGCTTTTTATTTAGTTGAGCTGTGGGAAACCATAAAGTTTCTGGAAATTAGAAACGTTTCGGCTACTCCTTTAGCCTTCGTTACTATTTGTTCTTGAATTTTTTTGTGTTTGTTTTTAAGCCGGTATAAATTTAAAATCCAGCGGATGTTAACGACTTCACTGCCAGAATCACCAATCTTTTTACTAAAGAGGGAGGATTGGTAAAATACCGGCGCCATAGTAACTCTGGTCGTGGAGACGGGCAGTTTTGGGATTGGCAAATGGCAACTCCTCGTTTAAAAAGACATTGTGTCGCACCCTACTCTAGTACGATGTTTATAAATACCCTTAAGCATTTCTACCTCCATCCATCGGGCTGGGATCAAGATGTAGTATCTGTTCTCCTCTTAAGCTTATGAAGATTCCAATCCTGCAGCAGACCCTCCTTCATTTCAATAAATGATGGTTGATGAAAGTGTGTCAGTGAGCGCGGGGACTGACCAATCAGTTTTTGTCCTTAGGCCATATGTACGCGTTTGGAAACCCACAAACGAGTTCCTGTCACATACTCCTCTCGTGGGGAGATGGGTAAATAATTGTATATAAGAATTACACTAATCTCTGACATACATTCACTTTTACGAAAATAGAAAAATTTTGATAAGAAATTAGAAACGAAATTCCTTCTCCGTGATCTTTTATCAGATATAATATAATATAATATACAATGGCGTCACTTAATTTAAGGACATAGATTCAAACTTCAAAAATAATTATTTTATTTTATGTAATATTTTTTACCATATTTAGTGTAAAATTAAAAACCCTTTTTATGTCTATTTAAATGTCTTTTGTTTAGACTGGAATACGTTAAGTTTAGTAATAAATTTCTCTTTAAATATCCTTTTGTTCTAACTCGAAAACGATTTTTACACAATATTTATCGATAATACATTGAAATTTATATATCTTGAAAGTATTTTAACAAAGGACCAAAACTTGATCTTGAAATCCGAATGAGCATTGGAATAGCTAAAAAAGCTAAGTAAAGTATTAAGAAACAGGAAAATTTCGTTAGAAACAAAGAATACAGTGCTGAACTGTTATGTAATATCAGTACTTCTATATGTCAGTGAATTTTAGGCAATATCCTCACAGATGGCGAGAAGAATTGAGCCAACAGAAAAGTAGTTCTACAGAAAGATCATGGGAATGTAATTGACGCAGGAAAGTGGAAAACAAAAATGACAGGAAAATGGAAACAAAAATGACACTTAAAATTAGAAATAGAGAGAATCAAATGAAATTTCAAGGGCACATAATGAGGAAAGACGGTTTGGAGAATTTAACACAACTTGAAGAAAACAGTGAGTAATTTACCTAACGAGCCTGTGTAAATGGATGGCAGAACAAGGAGTGGGAGGGATAGTGAAAAAAACAAGAGCTACAAAGGAAAGGACGGGTTTCTCAACCAGAGGTAGACGGGGGCGGATTTCCTACCCCAAAGAGGGGGATTTCAGGAAAGGAGGGAAAAATCTTTTGACTTTTTCTTGTTTTTGACTTACAGAATTTTTTTTATTGCATAACAATAATACCATGGCATTCTACTGAACTTTTTGTTTATTGAAGTATACTTCAGTTTGTTTATATAATAATTAGTTATAAATTAAAACAAATTACTCTGTATTCGAGTTTAAAAATTAATCCACAATTTCTATTTCTATTAAATTATAAAAGTACTCGAAAATAATCCATGTAAATGTATATGTTCTACTATGGAAAAGAACAAAGATTTTCAATAATATATGCAAATTTTTTTTTAAACGCACCTTTTGAGTCGGACAATCTTGGAAAGGGAGGAATAACATTCTGACATGATGAAAAGGGTGCATTAGTCGAAAAAGGTTGAGACCCACTGGAATAGGAATTTGTGGGGAGCCATGATTACCCACGTCCTGCAGTTATACACCACAAAGAAGAAGAAGAAGAAGAAGAAGAAGAAAAATCATTTATAATATTTTTAACTGGAGTAATTGCTATCAGCCTAAACTATCGTTTATAATTAAAATACACAGAGAAAATTGTGCAACTGTATACAAGGCAACAGCATCTGAAAATGATTGTTTGAAAAATACTGCATAAAGATCTGGAATGCAAATTGTGTCTGTTCGAATTGGCCTAGATCTGGACAAACAAGAAGAAAATACCATATAGGTACATTGACCGACTGCAAATATCTGATTTTAATATAAGAAATAATTTAAACCAAAAATATGGTTTGAAAATAGATGGGATCAGTTCACCAGAGAGCATAAACATTGGAACTTGTTTTAAATATTATGAATATAGCGAATTGAGATTTGATCGTTGGACGGGCGTTAGTGAACGGTAGGCGAAGGCTATCACCCTCACTGCATTAGAGCAATGATATAGTGTCAGGGTGGAGTGTCGTAAGTCTGGGAACAATTAAAGGGAATTATGAAGAGTATAGCCTTTTCTAGAAAAAAAAACAGGATAAGGTTATATGACTATAATTGAGAATCGGTCGAAGTTTTATTTTATGTTTTTAGCGTGATAACAATCTAGAACACTCTGTCAGACTACTTACAGCCTACATTGGAGAAAATAACATTAAGGTGTTGTGGTTAACGGCCAATAAGTTGGATTTCAACTCCATCGAGAGTTTATGGCAAAGGTCGAAACTAACATTCGATACAAATGTGAATGATCTCTACCAAAATTGTAGAATATTAAGATAAGAAATCACAACAATCTTTAACTTTCGTGCCGACAAAAAAAAAAAAAAATAGGCGGTGTGTCAAAAGGTAAGTTTTTCCCTTGACTCCGCTATTATTTTAACTATCTTCACTCCTCGGTAATGTTTATTTTAAGTAAGTTTATACATTTTCTTTGTTTTTGAGAATTGACAACAAAGATATTAAACCATATTTATTAGATTGTTTATTGGAATGGCTGGCAAAAGGTCGGCTAATTGCCAATAGATTCAGACTTTATAAAATGGTGAATAATTAAGAATTCCTTAGAGCTGATTCACATAATTTAATAATTTAGTAAATGTTTAACAAATTGTTTTCATATTTATTTCTTTATAAATTGGTAAATGATAATTACCGCATTAAATTAATTCTAATACAATTGTATTAGTTTTTAGAATGTTGCAAATATAAAATTATTCTTAGGAGTGACGGTATTTAAAATAAAAGAGGTGTCAAGGGAAAAACCGTCCTTTAGACACAACTTATTTTTGCGTGCACAAAGATTAAAGATTGTTAAAAAAGATTGCCAAAATTACGTTAGAAGCAATAAGGAATCAAAAGTTCCATATATCTGAGGCTGTATTTGGAAAAAAAGTCAAAAGCAAAATGAGGTATAAGTGTTTGTTTTTATATTAATTCACATTATTTTTATGTGACAATTTGATATATATTTTTTTAAAAAGCGTATATAATTGGAGTGTATCCGCAAATATTTGAATGCACAATTTTTGACAGATTAGCATTATATTTAGTCAGTTAAGTGCCATCCAGTTATTTTATAAGCGTAGCTTAGATGTGGCACAAGGCCGAAAGTATGAGGCACCTCGTAAGGATCGAACTCACTTTTCAGTCGTAACTGATCGAGTGAGACAAGCTTGCTAACTATTACACCACGTCGAGGTGTCCCAGTTAAGTGTCATATGTGATATACACTTGGTAGATCATATCTCATTCGGTTTATGAGTGACTAGGCAGATTTTCCAGCAAGGGGTTGCCGTTTTTTTCTGTGTTAGAATGATTTCCAACGAAGGAGGCTCACTTATTTTTTCCAGTTATTCAACCCATAGGGGGGGAAGAGATATATTCACACCGTTGGGCGTAAGTGAATGTAAAGAACACAAGTGAAATTCGAACTCGGCACTCCGATTTCTTATTCTGTGGACATCCAAGACACTCGTAAAATTAAGAACATTAAAATATACATCAGTTAAAAAATCAAAAAAAATTTTTTAAATGTTTTGCCACAATCCATGTTGGCGGCCTTTGATAACTTAAGGCTAAATTCTAAATTTTTTGGCTCACCCAGAACATTTGTCTTTACTACAGCCCTGTATGATCTCTCACTCCCTCCTCCCTCTCTCTCTCTCTCTCTCTCTCTCTCTCTATATATATATATATATATATATATATATATATATATATATATATATATATTCTTATATGAATCAACTACAGGATAAGAACTCCCCTGGAACCGAGAAATTTCAGTAGATTTTAGAAAGTGATCAATACCTAGTCTGTAGAGCAATATTCTTAAATATTATCGTAAAAAGATATAACAAACTTACCAAGTTAATCTTTACGATAATATATATATATATATATATATATATATATATATATATATATATATATATATATATATATGATTAATGTGAGTTTCGTGGACAGACCTGTTCGTGCACACCTCAGAGGGTATCAGCAATTTACTGCTCATATTTTTTTTTAATTTTTCTTTTTATACTTTTTAGCCTGGTGTAAATTTTTCTTCTGTATTCTCTGAGTGTGCGCTTGTCTGCGTGCTCGTATACGCCCATCTGCACGGATGTGCGTCGTGATCATGTTGCCTTTTTTCTTTTTTATATATATTTATATATATATATGTGTGTGTGTGTGTGTGTGTGTGTGCGTGCGTGCGCGTGTGTGTCCATAAGCACGTTTTATTGAACATTACATTATCTTATATTTCCCTTTTATAGGTATTAAACTAAAGAATGTAGAGATTGTCCGTGGTGATTATTGTTCCAGGCGTTTCCGGACATTTCTTTAGCAAAGAATTGTTAGTCTGTTTTCATGTGTAGAACATTATGAAAGCTTTTTAAAAAACAAAAGATTTTCCTTGTCTGTTGCATTCAATGAAAAGTGTATAAAAGAAAAATTGCTGCCTATATATATATATACATATATTATTTATTTACATACTCTTACATTATCACACACTTTAACGTCCAAAATGTTCCACACACATTTTACATACGTTAAATATGTAAATACGTTGCGTTAATACATGTAACGCGTGTCTGACAATGAGAACTAACCAAAGCTCATAACATTTCAGTATTCTGTCTCTTTGCTTTTTTCATTTCTATTCTCGAAGTTATAGCCTCTGTCTGTATGTTTGGTTGTTATCGAACCCCTCCTAGAGTTTTAGAGATAGGCCCCATAACCATATATATTCTGAAACTACATTACCCAGAGTACTT
>CAHIKZ030000274.1:367500-372500 GCA_903632075.3 Acanthosepion pharaonis
ACGATTTGATAAATTACGACATTTTCACGAAGTCATTTTCATCTTATAATAACATTTAGGAAAGGAAAGGATCTTTTTTCTATTTTTCATGTCTCAGTTCCGCAGACGAAACGTTATATTTTTTTTACTTTTATTTTCTTTCACAAGAAATAATTATTTTTCAGTATAACTGCTTCATATGTTAATGAAATTTATCCAAATTTCTTCAAAGATAATAGAACATAAACATTATAAACCAAAAATTATATTATAGAGATTGTGTATCACCTGATAAATACGTCTCTCAAGGAAGAACAAATTAAAATAAGTTTACATAACGATAACGTAAGAAAAATTTGATCCCTAAATAATAGATTTCATTTCACAATTTCCTAAAGAGTGGATGTAATCTCACTGAAAATCAGAATAGAGGCAAGATAAATGAACATTTCATATTATTTATTAATATCTATCTATCTATCTATCTATCTATCTATCTATCTATCTATCTATCTATCTATCTATCTATGTGTGTGTGTGTGTGAAAATATATAGAAAATAGGAAAGAACTCGTTAGGTAAATAATCCAAAGTTCTTTAGTATTTTTGTTATCATTTTTAAAAAAACAGTGCTCGATACAAAAGTAGAGCCTAAATATAATTATTTATTTATTTAAAAATATGATTCAATCACATTTTTAAATAAATAATTATATCTGTGTGTGTGTCTGTGTATAATTATACAACAGTTATTATTCAGAATTAAATTAGACCAGGAAACAGTTGCATTAAAACAAAAGATTGGGGAGAGAGAGAGCTATAATGAAACCATGCTATCCTAACTGGCTGATTTCCTAATATTTGAAATTATATATATATATATATATATATATATATATATATATATATATATATATATATATGTATGTATGTATGTATATATCGAACATTGAGTGCCGGTGTTAATGAAATAGTGCTAATGTAAAATAGCAGAGCTACAAATTATATATTATTAATAAATATACATTCTTTCCTCACTGGTTGCACAACTCTGAGTTTCATGGACAACGCAATAACTCAGCACCTGAAGATTGTGTTGTGTATGAAACTTAAGTTGTGCTACCGGTGAGGAAAAGAATATATATATATATATATATATATATATATATATATATATATATATATATATATATATATATATATACTTGTATATATATATATATATATTACACATAAAGTAGTGAACATTCAGTATTCTCTGATATTGAATATTCTTCTCTCCCTCTCTCTCCCTTTTACACAAAAACTCTTACTCACCCACACCCCTCCCACACATATATATATAAAATCTGTTGAAGTTTATAAAATCTTAACAAAACAGAATATAAATTTATAAAATCTTAACAAAACAGAATAATAAAAATTATTAAATTTTGAATTTCATCTTACATTTTCTGTTCCTTATGAAAACGGCAAAATAAGGTAAAAAAAAACAAACTTTCTTTAGTTAAAATCAAATTAAATTTATATAAATGCATTTCTGTGTCTGTCTTTGCATCTGTGTTTACAATCAGGAGACGGCAATAAAGATGGCTGCTTCACACACAACACAGACATATATATTCGAATGTCGATATCAGCTCATATGTATGAATAGTCATAATGACCTCTGTAATACCCAGGTATTAATTATGAACATTTAAAAAAACAGAAATGTAGTTTTAATTATAGGTGGAGTAATGGATAGCGGCTCGGATTGAGGAATCGGAGAGCGTAGTTCGAATTCCAGTCGAATCTATTAATACCATGCTAATTTTCTTTGGGAGAGGTACGAATCCTCTTCTTCTCTGTAAATAGCAAGACAGACCGGGTTCTATAACCTTGGAAGGCAACTGGTCTACCGCAGAAAGAAATGGCAACCTACTGCGGGAAAAAAAATCTGCCTTGTCAGTATTGTATCGAAAGATGCATGATCGCCTAAGCGTGTATAATTGACATAACTGACTGACCTATAGACCATTAATACACAGCGTCCAATCTTGTGGCGGCGCTGAACATTAATGGATTGTTAAAAATAAAGAAAAAAAGAAATAAATTAGCGTATTATTTATCCGTGTTTTTTATTTTTTTTTATATATGTATATTATTATTATTTTTATATATGTATATAAACTGTAATCGATTCTATAACATAAAACATTCTTACATTCAAAGTGCTATATTCACGTTAAGAGTTCTTAATCGTTTTAAAATGTTTACAATCCTTTGATCTTTTTCTGGTATTTTTGCCTTGCCAGGTCTCTGAATGCCACACGCATACCGACATTTGTAAACGTGAACTTTTTATTTTAACTTTTTTATTCTTTTGTTGAGACACGAGGAAAAGAGGTGACAGATGCATTAAGGTGATTTCCACCCGCAAATTAAAAGATACATGTATAAATACAAGATAGATAAACTATTTTCAGCCAATAATGCCTTCAGAAATATTTATTAGTTCCAATTAATCAGTATCAAATATTAAATGAAACAATCATGATAAAATAAACGTTTGCACGTATTTATGATGTAGGATTATTGTGAAATTAATAAAATCATAAAAAGAAATTAAGCGATTTATTATACACACGTATATATATATATATATATATATATATATATATATATATATATATATATATATATATATATATATATATATATATATACTCTGATGATGGCTCATGTGAACCGAAACTTACACTGAGGAACAGCATAATAAAAATATCAAATGTTGGACAGTTTTGTCTTTATTTTCTCCTGAAACTAAAGCCACTCTACAAAGCTTAGAATGGCTCATGATCAAACATAATAGACATTCGTTGTCTGTTATATTTAATATATGTTTCAATATATATATATATATATATATAGGTCAACACTCAATAATATCACCTATGAACACGGCCATAACATGCTAACCGTGTTTGGGAAATAATAAGAAATTCCACCCTTATGCTACACACATATAAAAATTTACATTTTCATTAAAAAAAAACAAAAAACCAATATCCTTGATAATGGGTAATAGAAAAGCCGAATGAATTCTGATATATAGAACAATTTGGATAGTTTTTTGTACACACACTATGTCCAGAAAAACACTTGTACAAATGCAAGAAAAATTGAATAAAAAGCTTAATCGTAGTACCTTGTCAGACGTCTTCCACACTTTTTTCGGAAAACCGAATACAGAGAACTGGTGCACATATGGTACCACACGGTCTCTAGTTTTGAATTCAGTTATCCTTCTCATAGTCTGGTTGCCAACCAAGGCTATAGGCCCTGTCTGCCCTGCTATCTATCCATAGCCCTAAAAGGAGATTGATTCATACCTTTCCTAAAGCTATTTGTGCGTAAGTGAATGTAATTAATTCGAATGTAATTTGAACCCAGCTCTCCAATTTTTTCATTTCGAGCCGCTATCCATTACACAAGTTATGTCACACACACACACACACACACACACACACACACACACACACACACACACACACACACATTTTTTTTAGCGTAGGTCTGACACCTAATTGGTTAATCAGGATAAACCCACAAGCCTCATTTTAATTTTGTTTTGTTCATATCTGCTTTTTGAAATTTAAAAATAATTTTTACTCACCAGTTATCGCGTGAGGGAGCACATTTTGAGTGCTGAAACATGAAAGCTGTTGTGTAGCTATTTTTAATGTTTTTGTTTTAATTTCATATAATATATATATATATATATATATATATATATATATAATTTAATGGGTCCATCGTAAATAGCAAAACCAGAGATTCTCCGCGCTGGGAAATATCAAGTGAAATAGGCCGGGAGTAGATATAAGATGAAAATTTAAATAGTTATTCAAAGAATATTTAAAAGACTAAAGCATTCTCAGACAAAGAATATGGAATTGGTAGAGACGGAAAAACGAGGACTTAGAAATAATTCTGATAATGATGAAGACGAAAATGAAGACGCTAGGAGCTTTGATAGAAACATTAATTTTTTTAACTTCAATAAAACTATACGAGAAATGTAGTTTTATTTAATTATTTTTGAACAATTCATAGACAGTTCCCTGATTTAAACAAACCGAGCTAATAATAGTAGTTGTCTCTCTAACCCTTGTTATCAAGAGTACAATTTACTTAACAAATCGCTCAAAACGTTGAAGCATTTAAATTAATTGCCTATGTAATGATACAGTATACTTCAGCGATAAGGAAAAAAAGTAAGTTTTATTTGAAACCGATATACACAGGTAAGTTTTAAAGCATTCTGTATCAGGACCCACTGGCTTGATCTCTACTCTGTGATTTCTCCTTACTACCTCTAATAATGGAGATATTACTAACAGTAGGGGCATAATTTGGTAATTTTTTTACTTAAAATTAATTTTAGCTATTCACAACATTACAGCTTATATTGTGTAGTGAAAATTTGGAAAACTAATATTGACAATGATCTGGAATTAATTTAAGCGTATGTAACAGAAAAAAGGTTTTATATACACATTATTAATAATAATAATCAATCAATCTGTCAAGGCCGACTGAAGTCGGAATCACGATCATTTCATGACCTGTATTGTGCTTCCCCAAGGTTACATAAGGTTTTGAATTCCGACAAGTCCTTCTAGACTGTTTACCACTCAAGGCTGAAAAACCAGTTTGCCCAAGTATTTAACTCATAGTTGGAGAGTTCATAATTTCCCCATAGTATTTATCCAATATTGAAGTTAAGGAAACTCGGCTAGAATCCGAATTCATCTCTCCGATTTCTCCTTTCGAGCCGCTATCCAATGCACCCCCCGCACACCCTTACAATGATAATAGTAATATATAATAATAATACTAGTAAATAAATAACATAATAATATATAGGTAATTTTTAAGCAATTAATGTATTTTCTATATATAATATATATTATGTAATTATATATAATGTAAAATTTATATTAATATATATATATTATTATAATCATTATGCTATAT
>CAHIKZ030000274.1:375000-385000 GCA_903632075.3 Acanthosepion pharaonis
TCTGAAATGAACCAGTTTTATTATACGTTGAAATTTTTGCCATTTATTTTATCGGCGCTATTTGGGCGGGAAAATATTTTATTATGTTACAGCGTTTATCGTAATTAAGCGAGGGTAAACAAGACAATTAGACAATTAATAGTTATTTATTGCTGGAAAAAGAAAATGCAAACATTCCGTTATTGTAGCATACATAATAACGAAATATTTTATACAAAAGAAAACGTTTGAATACTGCCAAAATGGATGTTTTTTTTTTTCGAAATGAGAGCAAAACAAAAAAAAACTGACCTCTGTATTTAAAAATTTATAAAAAATCAGAGGATTATCCGATTCATATGAAATTCTCAGCATATTAATGGATGAGTTGTATAGTAAATTATTTCATTAAAAAACATTTGTAAAAATATTTTGTGGGGCCAGATATCTCCAAATTCTATACATCGTGAATACCTTTAAAATTAAGGGTTCAGTGCAAATAATTTTTATAGCGTCATAAAAAAATACCTGAAGATATTATTTCAGTAAAAATATTTTGCAATATCAAATCAAAAATTACTGAAAATTTATCCAGATTTCTTGCAAAAATAATTTAATAAAACTAAAAAAATATTGTTGAGAATTGGTGCTTGCATAATTTAATAAAATAATTTTTTTCTTTAAGATATGACAGCTAAAAATCTAAATGGACATTTACTTTTAAAAAATTTACTTGTAATTTTTAGTGCAATTTTGAAATTCTTCCATTTGCTGATGATAAAAGAAATTATTTTTTTTTTAATAAAGATGCTTTTGCTAAATTTGCTTATTGTTTGATGCTAATTTAGCATCAGAAATAATTTTAAAAGAATTTCATTCTATTTATTATTTTGACAACTGTTATACTATTTTTTGTATGGAAGATCAAATAAGAGAAAAATTTGAATCACCTCCCTCTCAGGAGATTAATCCCTTAGTAGTGATTTCTATCCGTTCTCCCCAATTTTAGCACATCCTTTAGTTGAATACATTTTAAAATCAAAATAATTATAAAGGTCTTGCAATTCAATATTTTATGACATCAAACAGTTAAGAAAATAATTAAAAAAAATAAAAGTAATGAATTAAACTCAGAAGTATCATTTAATTAGTTTTTAATTAATTTCATATAACTTCTAATGTAGTACAAAATTAAAATTATTCATTCTGAGTTCCATGAATGGTTATAAGCAAATTAAATTCTTAAACTATAAAAATATCAACTTATTGATTATTTTCGTGGATGGCAATAGAAAACTACTGTTGTTGACTTATGACATAAAAATCTACCGTATGTAAATAAACGTTATTTTCATTATGTTTTAATAATAAAAAAAAGTAAGCATTACTTTTACAAAATCCAGTTAATTAATCTTCAAATTAATCAAATTACTTTGAAACACATCTCAGGGGGGAAATACTGGATTTTTAAAAGATTTTAAAATTTCTTGTTTAAATTTTTTGGCTCTAATGGCGGTTCGATAAGTCGATGAGCGTCCAATCAACGTGAAAATGTATTTAAAATGTCTAAAATCTTTATTTATATACGGAAATTCATTTTTCTTTTCACACGAGTTAATTTTAGGCTACTATCATTCAAATAAAACTAAAATGTTTCTAAAAAGGAAGTATTTAAATTATTTTAAATGCGTTTAGATGTTTCTTCAGCTCAAACTTTGGTGTTACCTAAAATATACATTGTGCCATATTCCATCTGAATGCATATATATATATATATATATATATATATATATATATATATATATATATATATATATATAAATATATCAATATAAAATATCACACATTGAGTGGTTGGGCTAATAAAATAGTGCTCGGTGTATAATAACAGGCCTAATTTATATTAATTTTTTTTCTTTAGTAACACAACCCTGAGTTTCATTCACAGTGCAATCGTCAGATGCTGTTAGAATGCATTGTGTATAAAAATCAGAGTTATGCTACCGGTGAGGAAAATGTATATCTATCTATCTATCTATCTATCTATCTATCTATCTATCTATCTATCTATCTATCTATCTAACATTTCCAATTTACAAGCCAGTTAAAATAGATATTGCACAGAATGAGATAGACAGAAATAGACAGATAATGAACTAATGATAGAGTCAACTTTTTGTATGTCTCGTGTCCGTTTATATATATATATATATATAGTACCCAACATTTATATATAGTACCCATATATATATATATGATTATTTATTCGAAATGTATATGTATAAATATATATATTATAAATTATATATGTACATATATGATATATATTTATTCGAAATTATATATATATATATATATAAATGAAATTATATATATATATATATATATATATATATATAAATTATATATATATATATATATATATATATATATATATATATATATATATTGTACCTTAACATTTGCATTGTCTCACTGGAAAATTTACAAGCATTTTACAATCATTGTGCCAGTTAAGATAGATAGATAGATAGATAGATAGATAGATAGATCAATCAATCTTTTTGTACATGCCGTGTCCATTTAGGATGTGGGCGATCGTGACTCTCCACACACTTCCTATCATATATCGTTCTAAGCTATGTTTACCCCCATATTATCACCCTCAATTTTACGATAACAAACGAATTTAAAACATCGTTCGCAATTGTTTTTTATTATGATTATTGATTTTCTTGAAAGTCTCAATTAGCAATAAAATTGCCAATACAGATTTTGGGATTAGAAAGTGACTTTATCATTTAAGTATTAAAATGATTTATTTAAAGTTATCATAAAATGTTTTACATACAAAATTGTGTATTTATATTCAATTTAACCTAAAATATGCCAGACAAGAATAAAATATTAAAAATATTTATTCAATTAAAACCAGTAACGTTTGAAATTGTATGCTTATTGTATCACCATATTTAGCAAAGTGATTTCGCAGAGAATTTCACTGGATTCCCTACTACAGTGACCTTGTGTCAAACTGAACTGATGTAAATAATCCTCTCCACGTTCTGGAGCAATGATTAGCATTACAACTATTTTAGTGAATTCGATTCTCACTGGGCACGCCATATTTTTAACCTTATGCCTTGCTAAGATAAGCTTAACAAAATAAAAATGTATGCGAGTTGACAGTGGATTATACTTTATTTCAGATTCGCTAAAGGTTATATTGATTGAGTGATAGATTTGTTTTTTACGGCTTATCAACCTTTTGCAGGTTATTTTAAAGCCAGAAAATGTTTTTAGATTATAAGTTTTTTTTGGTAGTAATAATCATCTACTGAGACAATTCCTACTAATTAACCTATAGCTAAGTTGTGTGTTCATACCATTCCCAAGCGTATTTGCGCGTAAATTAGAACTCAGCACTCCGATTACCAATTTCGAACGATTATCCATTGCACCACCCACACATCCAAGCTTACTGCACCTGATATTCCCAAGTGGCCACCCATCTAGATACTGACCAAACTCGACGTTGCTTAATTTTGATGAGAGTACGAGAACCGGTGTTTGAACCTAATACGGCCGGAAGCCGCCATCGGTCGTAGTATAACGATCTGCGTGTTGCAATAAAAAGCAACTGAAATTACGATGAATGAAATATGAGGCGAGAAATTAATATTGAATAATAATAACAATGAAAATTTGGTCTCATCATCCAGTAATTTTTATTGGCAATCATAAAATCTGACAGATCAACTGACAGTTGAGTAAATCAGAAGAATTTTGGACACAGGGACTCGTTGAGAAAATAATTTGTGTCTTGGGGGAGCCATGTGTGCGCCAGATATAAAGACTGAATTGTATTCGCTCATTAGCGTGAAAAGGTCATTTCGCGCCGAGTTTGGGGTTGCTTTAATTGCAAAGGCTTCGTTGACTAAAGAATAACATTTCCGACGGGTAAAAACCTTACTTCAGAAATATGCTTTGGACGTTTAAGAATTATTAATATTTGAGTCGGGTTGAAAAATACGACTTGTGAACCTGATCTAAAATCTTTTCCTTTCATATTTTTTTTAAAGTGCACACCCACATATATATATATAGTTTAGAATTTGCAATATTTAGGCGGGAAGAATGATAAATATTAAAAGAGAGAACGCTTGTGGGTATGATGATAAATTTTGCGAACAGAGTGCGACAAGATATCGTTAACAGATACACACACACATATATATATATATATATAGAATTGAAACCCGAACAGTTACGATAGTAGGCAAATAGCATACCAACTGTACCAACGGGTTTCACAGACGTAGAGGAATATAAATATATATAACTTTAAATTTATATATATATATATCTTTCAATTCGTAGGTCTGATGATATATATATATATATATATATATATATATATATATATATATATATATATATATATATATATATATATATATATATATATATATATATTATATATAATTAGAAAAACTGGAGTTTTTTATATATTAAGTTTTCTTCGTGTAAAGAATGTGTTTGATAATGTCTTTCAATAATCTTTGTATCAGTGGGTTATCAATGGGAGAGGCATGTCTTTACTGTAAATAAACATAGTTTTCGTATGGTCATCATGATTAATTTATATTACATTCAACGGTTCTGTTTTAGGATGCGTTTTAAGCACTTTAAATAAAAACAATCGTTCAATATTTTCAACTTTTGTTGCGATAATTGGAACATGCTTGTTTCATGCTTCATTTCTCCTGCTATCATACCACCACTACTATCATCATCATCATCATCATTATTATTATTATTATTATTATTATTATTATTATTATTATTATATTAATATTTTTACTATTATTATTATTAATATTATTCCACAGTGTGAATAACCAAATAAGCACTATTAGTTTGAAAACCCATAGAATAAAAAATAAGTATAAGGTGTCGAACTGACACACACACAGACACACAATTTTGAAAAAGAGAAACATTATTGATTAAACCTCAACATTTTAGAAAAAAAAAATATTTTAAATTCAAATTTTCATTTATTACAATAATAAAGCGTGGGGGATTTTTCGTTCGCCTTGCTTTCATAATGCTTGCATACTACATACATACAAACATACATACATACATATATTAATACATACATACATACATACACATTTATATATGTATATTTTGGCAGCATATCTTCATAAAAACAGATGCACCGTCTTTCTTCATCAATTCTATAACGACACTAAGAAATTAATACGCAAATATGAGAGGATTAAAATAAAAATAGACATATGTCTAGATTATTCAATTAAACATGCTTGAATAAATATATGTATTGTTGTGTGTATATATATATATATATATATATATATATATATATATATATATTCAATATATATATATTCAATACATATATATTCTGTATATATATTCAATATATATATTCAATATATATATATATTTAATACATATATATTCAGTATATATATATCAATATAGATATATTCAATATATATATATATATATATATATATATATATATATACATATACATTAAATTTTAAATTGCATACATATATACGTGTGTGTATATATGTATATATATATATATATATATATATATATATATATATTCAATATATATATATATATATATATATATATATATATATATATATATATATATATATATATCGTATGTATGTATGCATGTGTATTTATTTTCTTTTTTTTGGGCCATAAAGGAAATAATAAAATTCTGACGAGGGGAGTAATTAGTTTCACGCGAGTAGGTTTTGCAAAGAAATGCTTAGAAGGTTAATAATGAATAAATTAATAAAAGTTCAAAGCCTTATCTTCCTACTCAGAATTATGCAGAAATAAATCGGTACATCAGTCGTAAATTAAATCAATCGCCATATATTAACCTCAATTTCCACTTTTATATTTACATACACTCTATCTCTGATATTGAACACTTTTACCGCTCAATATAGCATACCTTAAAACTATATTTTTATCATATATGTATGTATGTATGTATGTATGTATGTATGCACTTAGTTTAATGCAGCCCAAGTCTAGAATTATCTAGAATTGGATGAGGATCGAACTCATCATAATAGTAAAGATCTGCAATGTCAGTCTGCCATTTTTTTTCGAATTTATTAATAATCATATTCTATGTTTTTTTTTTTAAATTTCTTCCAAGAACAAATAAAACTTGTAATGTTTTCTCTCCTTATTTCTCGCAGTTAAATAAAACAATTTCGGAAGTGTTTCTGTATCGAAAAATGCCAAAAACTAAACAAACGAGATTATCAAATTTAGCATCACCCGTATAAAATATGAAAAGATATTCAACCAATTAAAAAAAAAAAAAACAACTTCGAAATTGGGCGCTTACCGTATTAAAATAAGTTCCGACCATTGCAAGCATTTATAAAATTAATAGAATTTTCAGGCAGTTTTTTTTAGGAGATCATCATAAACCAGTTTAAAGTTAAATCAAACTTGATATAGTTTTAAATACTTGATTAATACTTCTTACTAGTTTTTGTTTTTAATTTTTTATTATGGGTCTTTGATTTATAAACAAAATATTGGGTCTAACTAAAGAAACTCATTCTAACACGGCGAAATAAACAGAAAACAAAACGTAGACATTTATAACGGATGCGGTCAATAGATATTAATTTAAATATGTTGAGTTCGTTTTAATTTTTATTGAAATAAAACTTTTACTGCAGTTAAAGTCTTTCATTAAAATAATGAGAAAATGGCCAGGAAAATATTCTACGTCTGTGAAACAAAGACCAATATGAATGAATTATGACCAATGAATTATGACCAATATGAATGAATTATGACCAATGAATTATGGCCAATATGAATGAATTTAGACTAAATTTGACCGTTGTAAAAGAATACCCCGCCAACCATTTTTAATAGGAAATGAACAAGAAACAACGCACAATGTCCGTGTGGTGTATTAAATATCAATTTGAAGTCCGTGTTTGAGTCAATAGTTGAGAAGTAAATACGAGTGCTGAACAGATTGCTATTCTCATGCGCAAACTCGTCGCTTCCATCAGTTTTGGACTGACATTCAATAAATAGTAAACAATAAAGAGTCATTTGGAAACGTTAGTGTTACAAAATAATTCAATAGAATACAAGTTGGCATGCAACATCTGCAAAGCTAATATTAATAGGAAAAATGTCTTTAAAAAGACGTAGCTTCTCGTGTTGCCTTCCCTTATATATATGATGGCTGTTGACTCGTTAAACGAGTACAACCATCGCTGACAAGTTTGATCAACCCTTTTTGGTTTTCGTGAGAACAACAAATAACTTGCAAGGATGGCAAGCCCAGTTGTTTTGTACAGGGCCTGGCCTGTTTTGTAAAGTCAGTTCAACTTGCTAGTGAATTTTTATGTGACTTGTGAGACCAAAGTTATTTCGACCCTGCATTGGAGTGACATACTCTGTCACATTAATCACACACACACACACACACACACACACACACACACATATATATATATATATATATATATATATATATATATATATATATATACAGGATGCGTTGGGTAAGTTATTATATTTTTAATTTCGCGCATGCGCGTTGTTTGTTTTTGATTTTGTCAACTGCCCAGTATAGTAGTGTCAGTTGGGCACCGTCTGTGAGAAAATAAAGAGCACAATGGCACAATTCATTCCGACAGAAATTTAGAAACGGCATACAGTACTACTTGGGATTCGCGCCGGAAGCATCAATACGAACATTTCAGAGTGTTTGGGTGTCGATCTGAGACAGTTCAGAAAGAGCTGGTTGAGTCTAATGGTGATTATGAAGACACAGCAACTCAGAAAACTCACTCTGATCATTCTGATAAGAAAAGAACTCACAAATTTGTTGATGAGAAGCCCAGACTCAGCACGGGGGCCTACATCAAGCGCCTTGAGGAAGTTGTGCTGTCCTGAGTCAAGATGGTGGCTGCTGGAAGACCCAATGTCTGGCAACAGGACTCTGCCACTCAAGCAGGAGAATTCAGTCATGGCGGTCAGTCAATTTTTGTGATCATATCACCCTTACATCTGGCCACCTAGCGCCCCAGACTGACACCCCTGAATATTATGTATTAGGCACTGTTGATCGAGAGACCAACAAAAGTCCTTGTAACATGAATGACGAACTGAAGGCAAGGATTATGGCAGCATTCACCAATTTAAACAAGGAGACTATTCAGAAAAGATGCAAGAAATTCCGAAGTCGTCTGGAGGGCGTGGTTGAAGCCAATGCGATTTTATTGAATAAATTTACTCTTTTTAGCATTTCAGGATATTTTTGTGTAATTTAGGTAAATATATGTTAAAATGAGATGTCAGTGTTATTTTCATTTTTTTCGTAATTTAAACGACAATTTATCCATCGCACCTTCTCTCTCTGTGTGTATATATATATATATATATATATATATATATATATATATATATATATATATATATATATATCCATACTCAAGGAGATCGTATACTCACTGAATATGCCACACAATCTTAGATCGCATTTTATAAAAGAATCATGCAGAAATTGCCAAGTTTACTTGGCAGTAGCACAAACACAAACCCCAGCTTCTTATCCAACTCTTGTTAGTGCAATGGAGAGGCTCACTCCAGGCGAAGGTTCGGTTAAAATTATTAGTTTTCATTCATGAAAAGTTGAAAACTCAGAGCGTTTCCAAACAACGTTTTGCTCTTTCACAATTTAAAAAAAAAATGTTCGTTGTCTTTTCTTAGCAGCTGCAGCTTAAAGAAATCCTTTCTTTGGCCGCGAAAGTAATACTTATTAAGTAGTACTATTTAATTTCAGATTGTCTGGAAATCTGATCTTCCAGACAACCTCAAACGAAGATTCTTTCGAGCCACTGTAGAGGCGGTGTTAATATAAGGTGCCACAACTTGGGCATTAACTAAAACCCTAGTGTCTAATCTTGATGGAATTTACATTCAAATGCTGAGAGCTGTACTTAACATCTCTCGGAGACAACAGCCAACCAAATCACAGCTCTATGAACTCATCCCTAATATTTCTACAATCTTACGTGAACGCAGAATGCGCTCTGCAGGACACTACTGGCGAGCAAAACACGAACTTGCAAGTGATCTACTGCTCTGGACATCTAGCCATGTAGCGAAACTGATTGGTCGCCTAGCAATCACCTACGTTAACCATCTATGTTAAGACACAGAATGCCACCCTACTGACCTTCCAACCTTGACGCGGGACTGTGATGGTTGGCGTAATAGACTTATGAATGTCTTAGCTAGATCAACCGAATAAAATAAGTACTACTTGAGTTTTTTTTTTTTTAATATTCTAAAATAGAAAGGGCACAGCTTTAACATTTTTTATTCGATTGCCTTTATTTTATTGCATAATTTTTTTTCATCTATACATTTCCTTTTTTTATTGTAACCATTTATTTGTGTTTCGTTGAATTCGAAAGAATACCGCATTTTGTTGCTATATATAACGTACATTTAAATTAAAAAAAATGCAAATACTATAATGGTTAAAACGATCCGGGCCAGCTCAAGGTACTGGCAACTCTGGCAGTCGTCCGGTGCACCATCGAGGCAGAGGGCGCCATCATGCCGCCATATCATATGTTTGGGATCTTCCAAAAATAATGCTTATAAAAATAATGCTTATAAAAATATACTTGCGAAATTCTTTGTCTATTTTGTCAATTAAAATGATCTTGTAAAGAAGACAGTGCCATGAAAAGATTTGCAGATCTAAAGGTTAGAAAAATGTTTTAGGTAGGATAATGAATTTTTTTAGCTTATATTATGTTGTATATTGCAATAAATTCGTTATTCTACATTTTCAGTTTTTCTCATTGTGATGATTTTAAAAAATTATACTTGTAAGGGCGTCGAAGTTCAGCTTGCTCGGAGTGTCAGAAAACCCTAGGGTCGTCACTGAACAAGATCA
>CAHIKZ030000274.1:390000-412500 GCA_903632075.3 Acanthosepion pharaonis
GTTCGTTTTCTTAGAATTTCGATGCCTTATATATTCGTGCTGATATTTAGAAAGGTGTCAATTTCCTTAAGAATATAATTTGGATGACAGAGAAAGTTCGTAGAAAATTCCCTTATAGTTTTCACTTTCTCTAAAAAATAAATGGGGTTGGCATTTTAACCCAAACGGAATCACTTCTAATCTCCGTCTTTTGTTGTTTTCTTTCTTATGACCGATATAAAATGAAACAGTACAAAATGTTGACCCATCAACAATTACTTAAACGAAGATGTTTTTTTTCCTGTTGTAAACCAGTTAGAATTTTTTTTTATCTGCTGATTAAATTATTGTTCATATTTTTTCTCTTTCCTTTTGGGTTCAGTGATACGCCTTTTGCTTCATTTACCTTCATTTCTTTCGTTGAGTTTGAAAGTAATTAATTCCTTATCGAGATAAATAGTCTTGCTTTTTCATGTGAGTTCGTTTCTGGCCTTCCAGCTGGCATCGAAGTTTTTTCTTCATCTGCTTAATGTTCTTCTTTACCCGAGTAGCAGCGGTAGGAAGAGGAGGGGAAGTAGCAAACTTGCCTCCTTTCGCACGTTTGGTTATATACCATAGCATTAATAAGATCGCCAAACTCGGACACAGGCCTCTTACCACGCGTTAATCGAAACGATTGGCTAGACGCTTAATTGAAACATGCCATGAAAGTGTCTATCAAGTGTAATCAGTCTCAGCTTTGGCTGGTGACATGAGTCTAGCAGCCCCAGCTTTATTTATTTAGTTGAGGGCGTGCACTCATTGTGGGAACACACACACACACACTCACACAAACACGCACGCACGTACTCATACACGCACGCATTTACAGGGAAACTTCCTCCGCCTATTCTAAACATATATAAACGGCGTTGGGGGGGGGGGCTTTCTCTTTGCACCCAAACACTCACATCACGCAACCACACAAAACATGACACGCTCTCCGCTTGCAATCATACAATTGTTTACAGACGCACACGCGCAAACACACACACACACACATACACACACACACACAGAAAGAGAGAGAGAGAGAGAGAGAAAGAAACTTGCTTGCATCCTCCACCTCTTACTGATACTCAGAATTGACAACTCCCACCCTGATCTCCCGCGCGTTTTAGCTCTCATACTTCGTAGAGAGGGAATACAGTGCCTTTTTTTAACACCCGCCGCAAGATTTAGAAGATAAGAAAAAAAAAAAAAAAAAAAAAAAAAGGAAAAAAAGAAAACAATGAGAAATATATCTTAATGAAAATAGACACCATATAAGTTTTTAGATTATTCAATGTTAAGGTACCACTTGGTCTCGTGCTAGACTAAGCAAAACTTAGTAAACAGCTAATGTCAAAGAGTTACCTGTTTGCTGTTTAATAGTCTGAGAATTTTTTTCAAAACAACAAAAGAATGTTACCCATTTTTCATTTTTAAAGGTGAAATTTTCTCACCATCAGAGAAACGGTAATAATGAAATATTTGGTTAAGTCCTAAAATAATTTCCCTTTTCTGTTTATCAACTTTATTCCTCAAAAAGTAAAACACAATTACATTTTTTCTTTTTATTTGTTTTTAGAAATGTTCACTCAATACAAGGCTCGAGAGCCACTCAAGGTAGAGGGTTACTGTTTGGTGTTGCATTAGCATAAGAAAGGGCAAGTAATGAAGTTCTTGGGGGCTATACAGGAAAGATAACGGTTAACTGTAGAATTAAAGAGGTCAATATTCTTATGATTGGGAAAACAAGTGAATGAATAGATTTTTATTCAATGATCCTCGGTCTTTTGGATAGAAGTAAAGGTTTATTACTTGTTTCTTGTTTAGGATTAGGTTTCCGGTTCCTTCTAGAGCCTGCTCACTCTCTTTCACTCCCAATAGACCCTTGCGTCTTAGTGGCATTATCGCCTTAATTGTGGTAAATTGATCTCAACACACACACACACACACACATATATATATATATTATATTACTTAAATGTTATTTTTAGTGGATACTCGTATTTGAGTAGACGTTCCGTTTATTTATTAAACAGTATGTTTTTGCTTGGTTATATTTGAATAAGATATCTCGAATATTCAGGCAGGAAGATGGAAATAAATAAATAAATACACGGTTTAATAAATAAATGGAGCGTCTACTCAGATACGAGTATCCACTAAAAATAACATTTAAATAATAAAACCCTGTCAGATTAATAGCTAAAAATTCCATTTCTATATATATATATATATAGACAAGCTTCCTAACCATTACACCGCCTCGAGGTGCCGCTTCCATCCTTTGATAGTCAGTTGTGCTTAGTTTAATTTGTAACGTATACAAATGTAGGTAAAAAAACCAAATGTTGATAAGTTAGCGAGGGTCAACAAGCACAGCTGAGGCCCCCAAGCGTACTACCAGACACCTGGTTAGGGTAATACATGCACCATTACAATTGGTCCCCACAAAACGAAAATTTCTTCTGACTGAAGCTGATATTCACTAACTTTAGTGAAATCTTCGTACAAGCACGAATTATTTAATTAATATTTTATTTGTATTTATTTTAAATTTTTCTAGTTGAATTCACGAGTAATAATTCGTGAAATCAGTTTTCTAATAGCCATTATCTTACGACGAAGAACCGCCTCAAAACATCGTACAAAATGAATAATTTTATAAATCATTGATAGGTAATTGTCATACAATTACTATTTAAAAGATTATCTAATTGTTTACTCCATATAAAGAAATGCTTAATTTTACAATGTTTTAAACATTTCTTAGTTCTGGTTTGGTTTGGTTTGGTTTGGTTTGCTGCATATCAACCTCAATGGGTTGTTTATTGCCGACATTTTTTTTTTCCTGGTAATATATTGTTTTGTAAAAAGTCTATTTCTGGTAATATTTTCTTCCTCAAAAATGTATAGCTGGTAATATTGTTTTAAAAAATGTATTGCTGGTAATATTTTTTTCTACAAAAACGTATTACTGGTAATATTTTTTTTTCAAAAATATATTGCTGGTAATAGTTTTTTTTTTCTTCAAAAATTTATTTCTGGTAATAATTTTTTACAAAATATTTATGGTATTGAAACCTATTTTTACACTTTCATAATACTTTTTACCTCAGTTTCGGGGTTAACGATTTTCCCATAGCTGGGACCCTAACAGGTGCTACCACCCCGGGTCAGGGTGGACCTGGGAACACCAGCAATTAAGAGGTGGTTCCACGCTCATCAAACCTCCTGCTCAGAGGCCTTGCTGTTGGAGGTATTTTATCGTCTTACCCTGGACGCGGATGTAGTTTAGCGTCTTACCCTGGACGCGGATGTAGTTTAGCGTCTTACCCTGGACGCGGATGTAGTTTATCGTCTTACCCTGGACGCGGATGTAGTTTAGCGTCTTACCCTGGACGCGGATGTAGTTTAGCGTCTTACCCAGGACGGTTCTTAGTTCTGGTCTATATCAAATTTCACTATGGAGGACAAAACATTTAGTTGCTACTACCTGAGAAGATTAAGATTGTTTAAAAGGGAAGGGTTTCTCTCTTCTCTGTTAGCAATTGTGGCAGGCTAGTGACGCGTTATGTTTCTCAAGATATCTGAAAATAAGACAGGGAGTAATAGATTCATGCCTTACCTAAAAGACTTGAAGAAATAAACAGGAGTAGTCACAACCGAAATTTGAACTCTGTTTTTTCTTTTTGCCGTACTGAGTAACTGTTACACCAGACTGACTTCATTGTATGTATACGGCCACGTGGCTGTAATTGTTACGCATTTCGTATTCACCACCTGTGCCAAGGGTCAGTGTTTAAGCTAAGCTAATAGCTAGGACTTCGAATGCTGATAGCCAAGGCAGGTTTTCGTCATTTAAACCAGTGGTTTAAGTGATATCGTTTACTATGGGGTGGGAGGATACTGAATCATTAGGGTTGGTTTATTAAAGAAACACCAGTCTAAACAACCATGCATAGTACAATCACATGTTACCGTAATTTTATTTTTTTGCTGATATGAAAGTAATCTAAGTTTTCGTAATTATTTTGCATTATATTGTTGTCATTTATGTGAATAAAGATTAAAGAAGCAGTGATTTTGTCATTTACGCATGAGATCAATATTGGTTTTCATCAAGTCTAGAAGCAGGTGCATGAAGTGATTGGGGGTCTCAAAGGGGTGTGCACAAGAAAAATAGTTAAGAATCACTGACTTAAATCATTGTCGTGGTAAAATCTTCCTAGCTTTGTTCGAAACTAAACTTACTAAAAAGACAGATAAATCAATGTCCGTAGTCTAGGGATTAAAAAAGCTTTTATTTTAAATGATAAATATTTATTTTTTAGCATGATCTCTTTCTTTTGTCAATGCATTTAATTCATTGGCGAATTACATAAATCAAACATTACACAGCTATCATTCCAGATCAAATTTGATATAATAATTACGCATCGGACTGCAGATTAATTGCTTTACTCGCGTATAAAATATAATTGTATGTCAATTACCTAGAAATGTTTTCCAATATTTTTTCACTCCTAATTCATATCTAAATTGTTTTTATTTATTTTTTTCGAAAAGTTTTATTTTAAAATTAAAGTTTACAATATAATATATTATATATTATGAACATTGTTCAAAATTGCCGAAATTTGGAAAACCTTAAAACCCAAATTTATTTTTCTATTTTAATTTTTCCCATAAAATTATAATCAAATATGTTAGCTTTGCTTATTCTGTAGGAAGACATTCTCTATCTTTGCTGTATATTGAGTGATGTGTTATGAATTGTACGGCCTAAAGCTTTCAAAGGAGATCTATCTATCTATCTATCTATCTATCTATCTATCTATCTATCTCCGTTTATATGTGTCCATTTCTTTCTATCTATCTATCTATCTATCTATCTATCTATGTTCTTATTTATTTAGCTGAGATATCTATTTAAGTCTATTTTTTCTCTCTCTCTCCATCTATCTATCTATCTATCTATCTATCTATCTATCTATCTATCTATCGCAGTCCGTTTCTTTCTTTCTTTCTTTCTTTCTTTCTATCTATCTATCTATCTATCTATCTATCTATCTATCTATCTATCTATGTTCTTATTTATTTAGCTGAGATATCTATTTAAGTCTATTTTTTCTCTCTCTCTCTCCATCTATCTATCTATCTATCTATCTATCTATCTATCTATCTATCTATCTATCTATCTATCTCAGTCCGTTTCTTTCCGTTTCTTTCTTTCTTTCTTTCTTTCTATCTTCTATCTTCTATCTATCTATCTATCTATCTATCTATCTATGTTCTTATTTATTTAGCTGAGATATCTATTTAAGTCTATTTTTTTTTCTCTCCATCTATCCATCTATCTATCTATCTATCTATCTATCTATCTATCTATGTTCTTATTTATTTCTGAGATATCTATTTAATCTATCTCCATCTATCTATCTATCTATGTATCTTATTTATTTAGTTCTGAGATATCTATTTAAGTCTATTTCTCTCTCTCTCTCTCTCTATCTATCTATCTATCTATATATATATATATATATGGTTTTTGGTTACAGTATTGTCATCTTTTCCTCAATACTGTGGCGAATTTTCAGCAATTACTCATTTTATTTTATTTGCTTTCATTTTATTGTCTGTTAAGAAAAGAAAGTATATAAAATCCACCAGAATAATTGGTGTATTAGCCAGCTGAAACTCTGTAAGGTTAAAAACATTGACAACATTCTTGTTATTTTTTTTATTGGCAATATCCTTTTAGGACATGGTCGATCATGGCCCCCCATAAGTTCCTATCCTTTCGAGCTCTAAGTAATATTTTCCTCAATACTATCATTCCCAATTATTGTTCTGTCATGTATTTAAGCAGGCTCGTTAGACAGGTTACTCGCTTTTTCCCTTTTCCTCTTTAGCCTACAGTGTCCCGTGACATAAGTCTGATTGAAGACCCTGGGCAGTGCTTTGTGACTCTCGCTACCTACATCTATATACGTTATAAATTAAACCATGCACAAATGACTATTAAAGGATGAAAAGTGTTTGCGGAGTTTTACGTCATTCTGAGGTTTTTTTTTCGTTCAAATCCAGTAATTTTTTTTTGCTCATGTTAAATCTCGAAAACATTATATAAAATTAAGTATTTTTTTATCAAGAACAAGAAAAATCTCAAGTTGATGTCAAATTTTATCACAAATCATCATTATTTTATTTAAGATGATCTATTATGACCTATTAATGATATATTATGACAAGTCTCTAATTTGTATTTATATACGTTGTATTTATTTTCAATTTTTCTAGTTGAATTGTTCACCTATATTGCATACTAGCTTTAAAGCCGCCCTATCAGGCGACATTTAAGCTACCTTTTGAGGAAGGCTCTTGATTGGAACGCTATCACAATAAATAGGCAGGAGTAGGCAACAATAAACTACAGAGCTCAAAATTGATCCCTGCATTGTATTGCATTAATATTTAAGCTTACCTTTTAAAAGTTCAATAATAATTCTTCTGCCGACACTTAATTTAAAGACAGTTTAATGTACGTAGCTCTTTACTTTCCGTATAAACAATTATTTTTATTTCATGCGTGACTTTCGTAATTAATTTTGATTATTCCCAAATTTATTTCCAAGTTACAAAACTTGGTATCGTACAAAAAATTCGTCGCAAAAAATCACGTAAAAAATCGTATAAAACAATAGCAATAATGGAAACTTGGGAACCCAAAATTTCAGGATTGCTGGTCCGGATCTAACCCGGAATGTTTTTAATTTGATCCCGGCATCAAACAGAGACATTTTTATTTTGAAACACTGTAATTTGAGAACAGTAATTTTTTCATTTGAACATGAACTATTGAAAATTAGAATTGTGTCACTTTAATTGTTTTTATTAGTAGAAGCCAAGAAGGCGGAATTCGAGAACAGTAATGAAAACTTGGGAATCCAAAGATTCAGGATTGCGGGTCAGGATCCATACCGGAATGTTTTTAATTTGCTCACGGAGTCGGCCTTATTTCAAAATAGTATGATATTTTGGGCTACGGCCTCTAGGAGTAAAATTGAAAAAGTGTGACACACTGACATTCGCACTTATTATATAGATAACCCATTATTGTACAAAATTAGGTTAGAATAAAATTTGTATTTTGTATGAATACTACCTTATGACAATTGAGATGTAGTAGAGTGGGGGTGGGGGCGTATCATAGATTCAGTGGGCTGCATAGATTCGGTGGGGGTATTGCAGATTCGGGAGGGCTCCACAAAACCCTTGCATCAACCCTGCACCAGGCCTTGTTACTCCTAGTAATTGTTACTACTGTGTAATAGTGTTTTAAGAGTAGTAGACTGACGGTTAGAATGCAGGGGTCTCTCTTTGGTTTTTGGTTTTTTCTTTTCATATTGTGGCACTTAGATTGACAACAAGATCCGAAGGCCACGTCACATTGAAACATCGGTTCCCGTACGATCACCGAATTTAAGCAACGTCGATCCTGGTCACTACCTAGATGAGTGACCACTTGGGAATACCAGGTGCTGTAAGTTTGGATGTGCGGATGGTGTAATAAATAATGGCTCGGAATTGTTACTCACAGAGCCGAGTTCCAATTCCCCTTGTGTTCGTTATAATCACCTACGGCCAAATACTCTTGGGAAAGGTTTTTTTTCCCTCTACTCCCACCCCAGCTAAGGGTTAATTAGTAAGACTTGTATCACTCCTCCAACCGAACAATTAACATTAATTAAATGGCGAAGAGTTTTAATCTTGTCCTTTTGTTATTTTAATAAATGATATAAACTGTTTATTGAATTTTTAGGAATTGATTTCAGTAATTTCTGTTAGAATTCTGTGTTGTGTTTTTCATTGGTATTTTTACAGAAGACTACGAAAAAAATAAACAAAGCAGTAATAGTATCGTTCGTTAATCATTTTTCTTTATTTAATATTTTGTTCAATTAATAACAACACTCGCTCTTTATCTGTCAATAAACACTTACATTAGATCCTTATAACTGGCAACCTTTTTGATTTACTATACTTTAGTAAAAATATTTACAGCGTTTCGCTAGAGTAAAATATAATATAATATTTCTACCAGGAGGCACGGCTTAACGACTCGGGTTGAGGAATCGGAGAGCCGAGTTCGAATTCCAGTCAGTTTATTACATTGACTTACATGATAAATATGTGTTAATATCCTTGGGAAAGGTATGAATCCATCTCTTCTTCTCCCAGCTATAGGTGAAATAGCAGGACAGACTGAGTCCTATAGCCTTGGGTGGCAACCGGTCTGGGAGATGTAAACTCTGAATTCAAACAACCTATAGGTCCTGTTTCTTTAGACAAAGGCTAGAAGAAGGTAACTTAAAAAACAAATCCAATTCTGAGAGGCGGTAACCCGGTGCAAAAGGAACCGGAAAGCCATTGCACTCTTCTGCATTGAATGTCGCTATGAACCACAATTGTGAGATGGAGGGGAGTGGTGACCACAGCGGCGCAAAATGCGTTAACTGAATAAAATGAAATGAATTGTCGTACTCAGGACAGAAGGGTAGACAGAAATAAAATGCAGGTTGAAAATTTTTTCCTTTTATATATATATATATATATATATATATATATATATATATATATATATATATATATTCGAATAAGCGGACTGGCTGGATTAAACAGACAGGATGCAAAAAATGGGAAATAAAATAAACAGGCGAATTGGGTCTGGAATAACACTAACTAGGTTTAAAAAAATCAGAATTTAAATAGTCACGCGTGTATTCTTTCAGTAACTCTTGCATTAATTCTTGACCACTGACAATCCCCCTTTTTTCTGAAGCGGAATTCATATATGTGCAATTCATCACTAAATATATTGAAAGAAATGCTGGGTTCCTTGAACAAGTCCAGTACATACCTGACCTCACCTGCCATTCTTTATAAGAATCAGATCAGACCAAAAATGGAGTATTGTTATCTGAACTGCAGTTGTTCATTTCTCACTTGCCAGACTTAATAGACTTCAAAAGCGTCTACGGGTCATTGTGGGTGATAAATTATTTTCCACCCAGTGACCATTTCCTATCGTTATTTCCATGGCAAATGTTCTGACGAGCTATATTAATTAGTGTCACAAGACCTTCACAGCTAGGGCCCGTCATGCCACGTACACAGGGACATATCATTCTCCTTCCTTTCATATTCCGATAGTAAGAAGGAAGTTTAATTCAGAGAAGCTTCTTCCCAAAAAACCGCTACTTTTTGGAACAGACTCCCGAGTGGATGCTTCCCTGTTCACAACAATCTCAACCTCTTTATGTCAAATGTCAATTCTTATCTATCCTCATATCATCATAAAATGCACTTTTTTCTTACACCAACTTTATTCAATAGCTCTCTAACTTGAGTGGCTATTGAGTCTTGTATGAGATGAACAATGTAAAAAAAAAACAATGCAAAATCAAATTTTAGGTAAAAAAAATGCAAAATTCAGCCGTTTCTCTCCTACTGCTAAAAATATTTACTTTTATGAAGATTTACGCAAACCAAAGGAGTAGTGGCAGAGTCAGTGGGCAGTGGTAAGAACAGTCGAAATAGTGAGGTCATGTGTTGAGTTCAAATGTAGTCAGCGTTAAAATAAGCTGATTATTTATTGTTTCTCTTTAGCACCAAAATGTATCACTCTATGTCAACATTAAAGTGAATTAAAGCATTATCCTGTTTGTTTAATAGATCCTACCTGTGATATCACAAATTATATAAACAGTTATAAGAAAATAAATGAATTGAAATGGTAGGATAGTGTGCAGTGACAAGTAAAACATCTTTCAAGACAAAATAGAAAAGTTGTTACAATCAGTAAAATTAAGCGACATTTATTTGAACAACTGGGCAGGTGTGATGTGGGCATTTCAGACGTGGAGAAAAATACGTTTTTCCTCTCTGTCTAGCCAAATCAAGGGATCATTATATTCTTGTACAAGCAACTTGAACAGTTTAATGATATAAGGAGTAAAGAAAATATTAGTTAAAAAAAAAAAAGAAAGAAAGAATTAATCACCAAATCAAATAGTTTAACAGAAAGCAAGAAAATGTAGTTAATACGTTGCAAGCGTGGTTTCCAGCTCGGCTTTTTAATACAAACAAAATTAATTCGTGATCACGTTCGATTTCCTTTGTGTATTATTATTATTATTGTTGTTATTATTATTATTATTATTATTATTATTATTTTCTTCTTTTCTTCCACATGGTTTTTCGTTTTCAACTGGCGCTGCATTATAGGTGTTCTGTATCAAGCCGTACGGCCTCAAACAGCACTTTTTGTAAAATACTTACAGAGCCAAGCAACGCAGACTTCTGAAGCGATGGAAGACTAAGCGTTATTTCGATTTTCCTAATGCAATATAGGTTTGGTGGTATAGACTCAAACGCCCCAATGATAACTGGGACAATAGTTTTCTGAACGACCCACAATCTGGCAACCTCAATCCCGTAATATTATGGAAGCCACTTCGATGAGGAGGCACTTTTTGTTTTTCTTTTTGAAGATTCTTCTTCTTCTTCTTCTTCTTCTTCTTCTTATTATTATTATTATTATTATCATCATCATCATTCGATCTATGGTAATACCAAGAAGCAGCCACTTCGATGAGGAGGCACTTTGTGTTGTTTTCTTTATGTTTTGGTGACCAATGTTTGTTTTGATTTTTTATAATTTCTTATTCTTCTTCTTCTTCTTCAATTTTCTTTGTATTTTGATAGTTTTTCTTCTTCTTATTATTAATTTTCTGTCTGGCCTATTTGTTGTTATTATTATTATTATTATTATTATTATTTTTATTATTATTATTATTATTATTATTATTATTATTTGTGATTCTCTCCGATTTTTAGATATTTCAGCCAGGGAATGATGGTCATACCAGCTTCGATCAGCTTAGAGACGCAACACTTTCCTTAGCACATGAACTGTTTCAAGCAATGCTGCCACCTGCACACTTCCAATGATGTCAGACCTCTTGTGAGGCAGACATTATTATTATTATTTTATTTCCTTTGATTTCTGATGTGTACTCATTTCTTCCCGGGTTCCGCCTAGGAACCTAAGGTTAGAAATGGCATCATGACATTTTCCACTGGAGAGAAAAAAAAAAACATATTTTACGTAAGGTGTGGGCTGTACTCGTGAGAACAATTTTTTTGCATTTCTTCAAGGCATGGGCTTCCAGGAATCCCTTCAAGTAGTCTACTGGAAACTTTTCCAACTAATTCGAGGCCTCCAACTACAACGGGGAGTGTTGATGTTCCCATGTTCCCATATTATTATTATTATTATTATTATTATTTCCTTTGATTTCTGTTGTATACACATTTCTTTCCGGGTGCTAACCAGAGACCGAAGGTCAGAAATGGCATTATAACATTTTCCCCTAAGCATTTTTGAAAAATAAATAAATAAAAAATAAATCTAAGATCACACACATTTTACATAAGTAAAGCCATTCGTAAGGTGTGAGCTGTACTTGTTAGAACAATCTTTTGTATTTCTTTAAGGCTTGGAGCTATCAGGAATCCCTTCAATGATTATATCGGAACCGTTTTCAATCAAACCAAGGGCTCCAACTAAAACTGGAATTGTTGATGACCTCACGTGCCACATTTTTTTGAGATTTCGATTTCAAGATCCTTGTATTTTGATATTATTATTATTATTATTATTATTATTATTTTCGTTTTCCTTTGGTTTCTGTTTAGTACAAACACTTACCGGGTCATTATCCGAGATCTGCGGTAAGGCAAAAGGGTAAATATATGAATTCTGTTTGCTCAAATTCTGATGCTAAATGATACTTAATATGTACAATGTTTATATTTCCTTTATATTGATGATGCTCTCTTGAGTAGATGATCAGTTCCACATAGTGCAAGTTATTGAATATCTCACAAACACGGGCTGCGAGGGACTTTTTAAAAGAACCTTTGTTTATTGTGGCCAGGGCTCCAATTATTATAGTTATAACAGTATTTTTAATGGTCTCACGTATTTTTCTTAAATTTCAATTTTATATATTTGATCATATTCTTTAACAGATATATTTTTAACTGAATTTTTTTTGTTGATGGTAATAACATAGCTAAGAGGAAAAGGACAAGAGTCATATGCAGTTATCAATGACTTAAGCACAAGATTTACATTTGTAAAGATAACGCTTTAAGAAGATAGGGATCGATTTAACATTCTTTTTATATAATAAACAAGACCCCGCTTTTTCTCAATGATAAAAACATCAATATTTTTCGTCCCTAGCCTAATGCCATGGTTTGGGGAAGAGCTAATGAATCCTAATCGACAAAAACTATCCACCCATTAAAAATGTCCCTATTTTTTTTACGGACATCACGGCTCAATTTAAGCAGTGGCGCGAATTTAAACAAAAGAAATGTCAATGTTCTTTTTTGTCTGAATTTCTGGCACGAGGAATTATTATTTACACTATTTATACTTCTCAGGTAATTATTAATCTGTGAATTCCGAACTGGACCTCTTATTTAATAACCGCAGGTAAACTGTTCTCGTTGCGCTATTCAGGTCCAGGGATATCTCGTCTACTTCTTATTTTTATTTAATACTGTTCAGTTATTGTTAGCTCATTTCCGGTGAGTCCAAGTACACTCGGTCCGTTCCAGGGATTGTACTCCCAATAACTATGTCACTGCCAGGCATTATGAAACAATAACTGAAGAATATTTAATAAAAATAAGAACTCGACATCCCTAGACATGAGCAGTGGAATGAGAACTGTCTACCCTCGTAGATTAAATAAAAGGTTCAGTTCGAGATTCCCTGTAGATTACCCAGATCGATATACTCCTGAGGAATGTCGGAGGGCACAACGGCCGAAACGTTGTGGTAACAATAACAGAGATAAGGACAGTAGTCCGAATATAAATTGTGTAAATAACGTCAATGTTTATTTACTATAATGATTACATGTCCCAACAAATTTTGGCGGTTAGGGATTAAAAATGAAAAAAATAATAATCACAATATTATTTTAGCGTTGATCCTAGGTTTCTATATTGTTTACTGCTGCCCACGAATTTTGCCATTACTTCATCAATCTCCCTCTTTGTCATTTTTGGCACTAACAAATAAAATATTTCTGACTTTATGAGGTGTGGCCATGATTTAATACCGATCTTTATAATTTTTACTTAAAATTTGTAATAGCAAGTTTTAGCATTCAATTTCTATGTTGTTCATTAAAAATAAAGGAAAAAAGAGCTGCTCAGTTCCCACTTGCCAGCCTTGATAGAATTCAAAATCGCTTACACGGCCTTGTGAGTGATGACTTATTTTCCACCTTACAACTCCTTTCCCCACAGACGTAACATTGCAAGCCTGACGCTACACTATTACTTTTCTATGGCAAATACATCTCGACCAGTCACTTTCCCACCACCATGATATGGCTTCTTTTCTATAAATCCTTTCATGGCAGCTGTTCTAATGAGCTCTCCTCCATGGTATGTCGACCGCGTGAATTTAAACGTTCTATTAGATACTGTTTTACTGTTCAAATATCTAAGTGAAACCGTCAGTTTTATCCTTCTCTTATTTTCTCGCACTTCTCATCAGTGGAACTCTCTTCCGGTTTCATGCTTCCTTGCCCCTTACGATCTTTTAAAATTTTAATGCCACGCCCATCGCCACCTTCTGTCTTTCTGAAACCTTTTCTTTTAGTGTCCTTTCTCCTTACTAAAGTTTTTTCATTCTCTTCCACTCCCAGTAACCCCTTGAATCATAGTAGCCTTATCACCTTGCTTCGGGTTAAATGATTAAAAATATTTTTAGAAGAGTTCCATTCTTCAGTTCCAACAGTTCAGACCAATATAGCTAAGATATCCCACGTTATTTCTACGGAGTCGAATCACCATTATTTCCTCTGTATTACAAATGTAAGAAGGAAGTTCTATTCTGGCAGTTCTTTTCCCCAGACCTGCCGCATTGTGGAATAAATTCCCGCGAGGTTGCTTTCCCTAAACACTTTAATCTCTGCCCCTTCAAGTCAAGATTCAATCATAATCGTTACTCCTTATCTTCATAATTTTAACTTCCTATCACCTTCTCTTGCATTCATACCACACGCCTCAATCATCATTATCATTTCGACTATAACTCTCTACCTTGATTGGCTCTCGAGCCTTTCATTGAGTGATTATTTAGTAAAAAAAAGAAAAGGTATCACTAACAGAAATAGGTTTATTATAGATCATTATTATTTATTTAGCGCATTTTGCCCCGCTGTGGTTACCACTCCCCTCTATCTCACAGTTGTGGTTGATGGTAACATTCAAGGCTGAGTAGTGTAATTGACTTGCCGTTTTCTGATATATTTCAGATATAAATTTGACTGAAAAAACTTTTCGCACTATACCGCTGATTTTTCTTATATTTAGAAGTGAATTATATTTATCACCATTTTAGTGAACTTTTAAGAACGCCTTTTATAGCGCGATGAGGAGCAAACTAATATTAAAGAACAATTACGATTGCAATAAGTCCGATCCTCATTAGATGACTCCACACTTATGGACTTCTTTGGTCGGCTAGACATTTTGCGTATTTCCCACCGACACCAGAGGTCGTTGTTCGACCCCAGATAAGTCTTTCGAACTTAAAAGTGTTTTCGTAAAACAATCCTTGCCCAATTGTTTACATTTGTCGTACGAACATTTTTAATTTTAGAAAATATACCGCCACATTTGCGGCTTAGTGCCAGACTGCATCAAGTTTCAATTTAAATTACATTGTTCGGACTGTTGTCCTCATCTTTGTTGTCATGTTCACGACGTTTCGGCCGTTGTACGCTCCGGCCTTCTTCAGGTGAGTGGAATTTCTAACTGAACCCTTTATTTCGTTCATCGGAGTAGATTGTTCTACCTCTACGTGCCATGCCTCTTCCGGATGTCTCAGCTATCTCTCTTTAACTCAATTCTTTGACCCAGTGGATAAAAGCTCTAGTTGGACTTGACTGGCTAAGGCAGAAATATAGACAGATTCGTAGTTTCTTACATACTTATATTCTTTATTTATATTTAGTGTGTAAATTACTCTCGAGTAGATTGTAACACCCTATTTATCATCTCTCAATTACGTCTCTGTCTTCGGGCAGAGTACTCACTACATATAACGTTTATAGAGATAAGAGATAATGTTGGATAAAAAAATCCATTGATTGATTGAAAATGGGCAGATGTCTATTAAACATTTGTGTCTACTGAAATGGCACCTCCAATGTTACCTAGATTATTTTGTTGTTGTTGTTTTAATATGAATTATTTAAAAGAAAACAGAGAAAAATATTTATATCTACAATTTTAAAACCGATAAATTTTAAATTTAAATTTTTGATTTAATTTAAATTTTTAATTTAATTTAAATTTTTAATTTAATTTTAAATTTTAAATTTAAAACCGATAAATTTTTAATTTAAAGAAATTTTGAAAGTTTAAAACGAGAAAACCGAAAAAATATTCATACCTATAATTTTACTGACTTGATGCTCATAGAGACAACAGTATAGCGTTCTTCTCGTTTCCAAAAATGGCTGTATCTGTTCCAAAAAGATTTTGTCAATCACAAAATATTAAGCGACGAATTTGCGACGAATTTGACACGAATCATACGGATAACTATGTGCCTCAACCCATGTGACTGATCGGCTCGATCGAACACGATAGAAACAAACGAATCTTCCAAATGCACTGCAAAGTGCCGATTGAATCAACTGAACTGATCAAGAAAACGTCACGATTCACTGTTTGTACAGAGGACGACTTGGTGAGACTGAATCACTCGGATATCGAGACGACTCAAGTTGCCTAATGGGCCCAGAGTAACATTTCTCCTTCGATCTTTCTCAGTGCTTATCAGGTGACCACTGATCATCAGATGATCAACCGCATTTGGAAGTCGTTAAAACGCCATATATATATATATATATATATATATATATATATATATATATATATATAAGGAAGAGGTAGTTGAAATTTCTTGAACATATATGGAGGGAGGAGGGCTTGAAGGGATAGTTTACAAGTAAGAAAAAGTTGATCCAAATCAAGCAACGACTTCGATATCAGAAGTAATAAATCGTAGATTCGTTTGCTGGGATTTCCGCTGGGATTTCCGCCATATTGGAGATATTTGTTACTACAATTTTTGTGAAGGAAAATAAACCACAATGAAAAAGAGATAAACTCCCTTGTATTTCCCAAATCAGAGTTATTGACTTGACAATAAATATTATAATTTCTCGTTCCAGCAATAATTGTTAAGAAATTTTCCAAGCTAGCTCTCCATGTTCTTTTCTCACATCTGATTAATTGCCGCAGACAAGATCGAGATAATTACAGACAGAATAATTCAATAATATATGTATAATATATAAATATAATATAATATATAAAATACATAATTCTTCCTGATTCTCAATATTTACTTGCATTCATTTGTTTTGTTTTAAAACATACCGAGATGTTCCTGATTATTTCTTACCGAATTCTGTCACTTTTACATATGCTCAGTTTGCATCAAAGTGATAAAGGTACACTAAATAATATAGGTACACTAAATAACATAGGTACAATAAACAGGTAAGTTCCTTTTGGGGGGTGGGTTTTTACCCTCTGCACGGGAATGCAGTTGGCGCATTCTCGATCCTAAGTAACATGGAGAACTATTTTTTCTTAATCCATATCACCCCGTGCAAAGTAGTAAAGCCACTAAAACACAAGGGGTTACAGGGTGTGGAGGACTTAAGAACAGAAACATTGATAATGAGTGGAAAGAAAAAAGAGTAATCTGGAGGACACTAGATAGCGATTGACATTGTATTCAAACTTTTGCAGATTAAAGTTGGCGGAAAGCATGGAGCCGGGAGGGAGTTCCACAAGCGAGAAGTGCGAGAAAAGAAACTATTAGCATAGAAGTTACGGTTACATCTGGCCTGATCTACTATAAACTGATGAGATCTCGACGCCAGTCTAGTACTGTGCTTAAATTCGAAAAGTCTACATACCATAGCCAAGAGCTCATTCAAACAATTACTATGAAAGCGTTTATAGAAAAGGCACAAAGAAGCAACCTTACGCCAGTGGGAAAGTGACTGAAGCCGAGCCGCCAGATCAAGACCATTAATATTGCTGATTTTTCTTTGGACCTTATCAAGGAGCTCTCTGAGTAAAGTGCTGTAATCTTTACCCGAGTGACTCGGGTAATATAGGGTCTTTAATTATCGTAGGTGAGTAACACACCTTTACACCAATAATGGGTTCCTTTTCTGCAAATATTGTGCAATTCTTCTAATTGACGAAAATATTCCTCCTCGTTAACTGTTTTGTTTTGGTACTCCTTTTGGAGTAGGTTTTTATCTTCTGACACAAGGATACAGTCAGCGTATTTCTGACACCAACGAACATGGTGAATTATTTATTTCAATGAGTTTAGTTCGACAGTAAGCAGCAATTATAGTGCAGGCACTGAAGATCGATTTACCATAGTCGTAATGATCTCAATCTGCGAGACTAGCTACTATTTCACTGCGAGGTGTTCGGTGACATTTTACTAAACTTAATATTAGAAGCATATTTCTGTTGCCTCAAGTCTCTCATTAATCTGTGAGGAAATCGTCCAGCATTCACTGCTATACAAAAGGATTGATACATAACATTCAGCACTCTTTCCTTTTTCTTTCTAACGAAATTTTTCTGTCTCTTAATACTTAGCTTTTGGGATGCATCGTTTGCTGTTACAATATGACTTCGGATTTCCATGTCGTATTTTCCGTCTTCTGTTAAAAGAATTCCTAGGTATTCAAATGTTTGTATTTGCTTGATTTTGGTGTCGCCAATTCGTAGTTCGCATCTTGGGCTGTTCCTTTTTCTGACAACCATACATTCTGCCTTTTTGCAATTGATAGTTAGTCCTTTTCTCTCGCTTTCCTTTACAACCTTCAGTAGGAGTTCCTATAGTTTCCTTTCTGAGTCTGCTTTCAACACTGTGTCATCTGCATATCTAATTTTGTTAAGATTGTGGCCACCAACAACGAATCTTCTAATTCTCTCAGGATCGCTTCACTGTAAAGATTGACTAAGTCCAGCGAGATGCCTCATCCTTGTCTTGTGCCTCTTTCTATTTTTATGTACTTACTCGATCCAGAGTCTGTCTATATTACTCGATTCATTTTTATCGGGAGGTTTGTCCCCAATGTAGATTAAAAATTATTCTAACATCCTTCCCAAATAAATCAAACTTTTGCTAGCAGTTTAAACAGAATTGTGTGTCATACATTATAAACTAATTTTACGTAATCTGTACGTATAAACACCCTTCTGCAGTTGTATTGCTCTCTTCAAAAACATTCTGATCATAAATATAGCATTTCTTGTTCCAAAGTTCTTAACAACGCTGCAATTCAGTAACCCTCTAACTTGAGTGGGCCTTGAATTAGGTGAAAAATTTGTAAATAAATGTAAAAACGGCTGTCTGTGACCTTCCGGTTTTGTTCACACTGTTTGAACTGTGGTGGTTTAGTATGCTAATAAATATGAAATGCAATCATTTTTATTGTTTTCTTTTTTTCATTATTTATGAAAGGGTTGCTTTTTCTAATTGATTAAACTCTATAATCATCACCATTTTTACGCGTCGTGTCCTTTCCGGAGATAAGTGATTGTGGTTCTCTTCAACTTCCTCGTATCTTTGAGCAACGTTTGACACTTTACCATACGTAGTTGCTCCTAATCTATCATTCATTTATCCACCATAAATATAACATGATGTGGCGCAATGGTTAGCAATCCTGGATAAATTACGGCTGAGTAGTGAGTTCCATCCTCACTGGACGCTCCGCACTTTCGGCCTTGTGCCGCATCTAAGCTACATTTCCTAATCCAGATCTAATTCTGTTTTGTACTATTTTCATTAGAGTCCGAATTATGAAGATCGATGGAGCTCGAATTAATTTGTCCCTGTTTGTTTAGGCAGTGCTACAAAGATGGATTTATTAAGCTCTTCCGGTATATCACCACTGTCATATATTTCGTTTTTTTTTCCGTAATATTGTCGATGACGAAATCGTTTAAGCTGTGGGCATTTCTATTAAAAACCCATCTGGTCCTACAGCTTTCTTTCTATTCATCCTGTCCAGTGCCGATCTTACTTAGGACTTTAACAATTTAGGTCCCACTATATTTTGTGCGTATAGCAGGTTTTTGTCTATCGTCGTGAAATCGTTCTACAACGTAATCCCTCCATAATTGGAGTATGACTTCTTTCTAATTTCCGAGTAAAATCTTTAATATTTACACTTGTCTTCATTTTAAGTAGAGGCAGTTATTTGTACTTGGCGGATGAATACAAAAGATAATTACTCATCTAAAAACCTTCCGACAAAAAAATAATAACATATAAGATTTTGTAAAATAGTGTTTTATGTTTTACTCAGGGCGTTACATTCAATGACGAACACTTAAACGAAGTTATTTAAAACTGCATTTTCTTTGGTTGTCTGTCAAAAAGGTATAATGGCAGCTCATTAAATTTACTTGTTGGTGCGTTCCAACAACAGATGGCGCTGTCTTCGTCCAAGCAGCACGAATTCTCTTTCCCCACATTTGAATTACTTCTCCTTGCAACATGGCAAATTACAATGAGACAGGGAAAGGAAGAGGGTCTTTTTTTTATAACGCTCGGAAGCCTATAAAGAGAGATGACGGGTCAAAATAAATAAGTATTTAAAAACATCACGTGTAAAAGCCAAAAAAGAGAAGGGAATTAGGACAGAGAACCTTTCAGTATTTGATTGCTTTGCACCTACGCAAACATCTTACATGCACAGACGCACACGTATGCCCATATACTTAACAGTCTGTCCCTTTCACATTCATACATGTGAAAATACATGTTTACACAGACATATATATATATAATATTACACAGACATATATATATATATAATATTAGTGGTTATACACATACATATGCAATCATATATCTAAAATATATAAATATATATACATACATACATACACATACATATATATATGTATAAAAAATAATTCCAAGAGGATAGAATCCAGGTAGAACTCAATGTACAGGACAGAGTAAAGATATAATAAAAAGGCTTAAACACTAATATTCCATGGTCATAACTATTCCAATGGAATAAATTATGACCTTGGAATATTAGTGTTTAAGTTTTTTTATTATATATATATATATATATATATATATATATATATATATATATATATATATATGTATATATATATATATTTTTTTTTTTCTGTAGTTCACTGTTACCAGCAAGTAGAATTATTTCTTCTGATGATGATGGCCATTTTGGCCGAAACTAGTCGAGGAATCTAAATTAAATAATAATAAAAACGAAAGAATACTAATCTACAACCCAGTGTGTCTGAAGATTTTAATTTTTTAATATTTTATTGTTCAATATATATATATATATATATTATATATATATATATATATATATATATATATATATATATGATTTCACCACAAGCAAGGCGGGGAATACCACTGGCATGCAGGGGGGTTACAGAGAATGAGGATAGGAGAAAAACACTGGGTATAAGGAGGACACAGGAATGCATAAAAGCTGAACTTTGTTCAAGAAGATAGAAGATGGCCATTGACGATGCATTTAAATTTTTGAAGATTGTAGTTTGCAGGGAAGAAAGGAAACGGAAGGGAATTCCACAGATTGGAAGTGCAAGAAAAGAAACTGTTGGAGTAGAAGTGATGGTTGCATTTAACTATTTCAGCAGAAAAAGGGTGGAACCTAGATACTTGTCTAATAGTATATTTAAACTCATGTAGTCCGGACACAAGGGAAAAAAGCTCGTCAGAGCAGTTCCCCTGAAAATATTTGTAGAAAAGCCAGAGGGAATCGAGATCATGTTGGTGAAAAAGAAACTGAAGTCGAGATACCAAGTCAGGATCGATTAAATTGCAGATCCTTCTTTGGATTTTGTCAAGACCCTCGAGATGAGTAGAAGGAGCACCGGACCAGATATGGCAAGAGTATTCAATGCACAGAAGAATGGTTGATTTGTAAATGTGCAAGATGGACTCTGACGAGAAAATCTTCTGGCACGACACAGTGATCTAACTTTACTTGCAGTAGATGCAGCTGTTGATTCGATGTAGTCATTCTGTTTGGGGTCAGTTGAAAACGTAAGGCTAAAAAGCCAGTGTGTGTTGCTCTCCAGGCGAGCCATGCTGAGGGTGGACAGGAAACATACTTTATGGTGGTTAAATGAGAGAAATTTTGTTGTTTTAGAGGTATTAAAATTTGCCATTTCCTACTCCAGATGCACAGCACAGTTAAGCATAAAAAGATTTCCCTGTTGTCATATATATATATATATATATATATATATATATGACAACAGGGAAATCTTTATGCTGAAGCATTTCATTCCTTACCTTTGTCGACATAAAAGGTTTTCCTATTTCTTATATATATATATATATTAATAAAAAGAAATGAGAAGAATAAAACCGTTTAAACCGTTTTGACAATGCATTTCGTTCCTATTCTTTTATAAAGTTCCTCAAGGAACGAAATGCGCCGGCATAAAAAGTTTTCCTCTTCTCATTTTTTTTTTTTTACTAATATACTAGCTTAAAAGCCGCACTCCATGCGAACTTTTAAGCTAGGTCCTGTGGAGAGCTAATTGGGCTTCTGGCCTAAAGTTAAAGCGACCTTTGGTCCAGCTTAGAAAACAGCAATGATAATTTTGAAGAAATAACTTTGAATTCCTCAATTCACTCCATGGAATTTCAAAATCTCACTTTAATTCTTTAAGACCGATTTAAACCGAATGTTCGATTTGGGCCGAAATTTAAATTCAGACCGAAAATTGAGTTCTTCAGATCACAAACTATGCGGAACTTCAAAACCACACGTAATGAAACCTCACTTTGAATTGGAAATAAAATTGATTTCCTCAATTTACAAAGTTTTGGAGATATTTTAAACTGAATTTAAAACAAAAATATTTATATTCACAAAGTTTTTGTTCTTTAAACTCAATAAAAATTAAAGACTTTGAAAATCACTAAATTTTTTCAGTTATTTTAAAATTTGAATTTTTAACTGTCCCCAGATAAAAGGCAGATTTTCAATCCCGAGTTCATCCTGATTGCAAAACGGTATAATATGTCTATGTGGAGCAAATGTGGCCCGAGTTAGAGGAGTTTAAGACATACGGACGTACAGACAAGATTTGCCGTTTATTATATATATATATATATATATATATATATATATATATATATATATATATATATATATATATATATCATGACAAATCGACCATGCTAGTGGCTAGTTATATTACTACTACTATATATATATATATATATATATATATATATATATATATATA